>BSBM01000606.1:2817500-3282500 GCA_027924585.1 Larix kaempferi | reverse complement strand
AGAAGTAGGGACGTGAAAGTGAGAGAGGGGGTTTGTAAGGGTTATGAGGAGGAGGGGAGAGAGAGAGGGGGGTTAGGGGTATGGGGATCATTATGAGAGACAATAAGAGAGGGGAGGTGGTTAGGTGTGGGTGGGGTGGGCAGGTTAAGGGGTTATAGAGAGATAGAGAGGGAGGAGGGTGTCACGGGGTTAGAAGAGCGAGAGGGGTGGGGGATAGGGGTTGGTGGAGGAGTACAAAAGAGATAGAGAGAGAGGAGGTTAGTAAGGGTTAGGTGTAGGAGGGGAGAGAGTGAGAAAGGGTTAGGTGTAGGAGGGGAGAGAGTGAGCAAGGGTTAGCAGTGATAGGATTATGAGAGAGATAGAGGAAGGGGGGTTTAAGAGTGGTGGGGATTAAGTAGAGGGAGAGGAGGGGTTAGGGAGTGGTGGGTATATAAATTTATTCAATACTTAAAAGCATAAATTTGTGAATTTAATAACGCTCACGCATTATGTATATACAAAACATAACGCGTGAGCGTTTTGTATATACATAACGCTAGCGCATTTTGAATGTACATAATGCACATGCGTTTTGTATGTTCATAACACGCGAGCATTTTGTATATACATAACGCGCGCACGTTTTGAATGTACATAACACACGCGCGTTTTGCATGTACATAACGTGCGCGCATTTTGCATATACAAAACGCACGCTAATCAAAATATTTGAATTTAAACATAATGCGCGCCCGTTCTTGAGCGCCTAATCACCCACTCCTCCCGCACCAGCGTGTGAGCCACTGTCCTATGTGGTTGGTTTGAACTTACCAAACCTGTGCTAGGGAATTTTTAGACCATAGCTAATTTGACATTTTCAACATTTTTCTGAGCATGCCTGTTTTTCACTGCTCTCTATAGCATGAAATACCTAACCATTATTGACGAAATTTTAGGTATAGATAGAATTTTTTATGCAGATTCCAAATATGTAATTTTTTTAAAAAAATATTGATATTTTCTATTTATTTCCTAATTTTCTTGTGTCATCACTCTGTTGGTCAAAAAACATACTGTTAGTGTTTATTCCGTAACTTTTTCATTTTAGAACCATTTTAAAAAAAACTTGTATGCTGCACTAGAGGACACCAACCTCTACATGCTGTAAAACATCTAGATCAAAATAACTACATTAAGACCTTCAAAGGCTGTACCCACATTTGACGTACCATTCTCGAGGTTTGATCACTTCCATAATTAAAAAAAATAAGCATTTAATTTTGGAAAAATAGCGATGCACTAGTGCTACGGGTTCTATACATGTCTACCAATTTTTGTATCCGGAAACCGTCATTTAGGCATTGAAAGGCTGCACCCACAAAAACATATACCTTATCATTTGCCAAAACAATAAAAAGTGACTGTTAGAAAACATGAAATTTTACATAGTTATGTAAATTTTCAATACTTAAAACTTATATATTCGGAAACGTGACTCAATTTCCTACGTTTCATCGTTTTTACGCAATGCAAGATATCTTGTGTAAGAATTTCAAAAAAATCAAGTAAGTTGAGGGATGCCTGATTTTCTAATTTTCTATTGCATCTAACGCGCCAAAAGTGACCCTCATTAGCTTGCACATGCCCACACACACACACACACACACACACACACACACACACACCCCATCCAATAAAATTAAGGCCAAAATTTTGGGGCATTTCCATAGTCTCTTGAGATTGTTCACTTTGTTATCTCTAAATGTACAAATCTCAATTCCATTTTAAGCCCAATGCCTAAAAAGGATCATATGACACAAATTGTTAGAGACAATAATTTGCATGGTTTATTTTTTAGGGAGAAGGAAATTTTATTGCAAATAGATTTAAACATAGGATATCTTTAGTAATCATGCAAGGATTCAAAGTAAAATTCAAAGCACTTTTCTGGTAGAACTTAGCTTTTCTTGAGTTTCCCTTGTGCGTATAGATGACAATAGATTTCATGAGTTTTTAATTTTACTACATGGTTCCTTCTCTTATTTCGATTATCTACTTGCTTGTTGTTTTACTAGTGTTTTTTGCAGATCAAGAAGCATAAGCGACACCAAGATAAAACTACATCAATGGAGGTTTGGGATAAGTTGGGCAGTTTCTTACATTCACAAAGATGCAACCTGGTTTTCTATGCTACTAGGTTTTTTAATCATAAGATTTTGAAGAATATTTATTTCAAGTATATATAATGAAACACCTTTCAAGGGAACACCACCGGCTACCATACAAAATTTAGCAACAAAATTAAACGAAATGCAATTTCTTTAAATTTTGAAGTTTCCTTTTGTTGTGATACCTTTGCTTGACCTTGTAATGGTAGATGTCGGTATCAAATGAAAGAGATGGAAGGTTTCCATCGAGTATGAGCGATGCTTTGATTTGTTTCTAGAGGAACATTTTGGATTCTATTCTAGCAACAATTGAGCGATGCCTTCTACTTCTAATCAACAAGATTTGACAAACTCCAAATTTGCATTGAGTAACAAGCCACAGTCAGCACTAGAGAAAAAATGGCATGATTAGTATTTTTGGGTTGGTTTGTTGAGGCTATATTGTTTCATTGTTGTGCAGCCTTCAAATTAGAAGATGCAATGATTCTAATGTGTTAAATTGCTAAAAAAAATGAACTTGTTCATTCTATTAAATATTACTATTTATTTATTTAGGAAAGTTACATAATTATTACTAAGATACAATGTAATGATGAGTTCAACCTTAGGGTATGGAAGTTATTTATCTTAGTTAAGGCATGCAAGTTATCTGAGCTCAAGCAATAAACTTCTTACATAGATTAGTTTGGATTACTTTATGCCAACAAAGCATTTTCTAAATACAACTTGTCATATGTTGGAGGAAGCTGCTAACTAGTAAACCAATATTGGGTGATCTATTTTATTTTAGCTACAAAGTTAGTTGAGTAATTGTTAATATGTGAGGACATTGATTGTTTGTTTTGTTTTATGACAACTAAAATGTTTATTGGATTCTTTGCAACTAGCTTTTAGATTGATTTTTTATAATTGACATTATAAGATGATACAAGTTGGTCATTTTTATGGTTGTGGGAGGCCCATTAGGATTTGTTTGATCCTATTGATTCGATTTCTTTCATACACACCTTGAGCTAGTCTTTGGAGTGTTTTGTATTTAGGTTTTACATGTTTTTTGCATCATTTGTGAAGCAAAAGACTATTTCTTTTTGTGAATTCTACATATCATCAAGGGTTATGAAAATTATTTTTTGTGAGAACATAAAGGTTCTTTTCTTAGGTATGTTACCAACCATGTCTCATTTGATAGCAATGAAAGCTCTATGCTAGAGCCAATGCGTATAGCTTGTTGGTGAGTTTTATGTGTAGTTCATCAACTACATAGCTTTACCTAAAGAAAGATCCCAATTGAACACTTTATTGTTTGGAATGGCAAACCTTTCAAATTCTAACCCACTACCATTAATATTAAAAATATATATATATATTCCTATATATAAATGTCTTAAAAACAATCATAGAAAAATACTATTAGAGAAGAGTCAATTTTAATTTTAATTTTAATAGAGATAATACTTTTTAATATGCTTTATTTTCTTCTTGTTTATTATTTACCACATACATTGAGTTATTCTACTATAATTATCATATTGTCTTTAGTGTCCCTACATTTCTCATAAGATGTCATATTTTTCACTCAGGCTTTTAAGGTACTTGTACTTCTTTATTTGTGGGTGAAGTCACTTATACCTATCTAGTTCTTCAATAAGTGTATTATTAAAACTTATTGTTACTCTAAGAGACAGTTTCCATTAAACATGATGTTGCTATGCGTCCATGTTCAAAACACACGCTTACAATGAAATATCATAGTCTAAGTATTGTGTACCAAATTTGTCCAAAGTATACCAATTATTTAAAGGTATTCTAATTCCAATATTCAAAGGTGACACTTGGTTACATTATAATAGATCTATGT
This sequence comes from Larix kaempferi, assembly GCA_027924585.1. Taxonomy (NCBI): domain Eukaryota; kingdom Viridiplantae; phylum Streptophyta; class Pinopsida; order Pinales; family Pinaceae; genus Larix; species Larix kaempferi. The sequence continues at coordinate 3,278,495 of BSBM01000606.1, read as the reverse complement.
TAACCCTTGATTTATTAGCACCTAGATGAATCAAAATACTTGTCCTATTTTAAATGTAAGAGCACTTCACTTATATCTATGAGTAGCAATGTTGCTTAATGCTTAGTATCTTTATTTTGGAAATTTTTTGATAAAAAATCGATTGGGTAAGAAAATAACATTGTTATTTGGAAGTATTAAATATGTACTTGCTATATGCCAAATATTAAATGTGTGGTGGTTTTTCAAGATTTTACAAAATTTAAACCACGAATTAACTAAAATATATGCATGATCACCAACAACTTATATAAGTACAAAAACACATACACATATATAATAAGTCAAAAATAAACAATTTATATATTATTAAAAATACAAAAAATCATTTTTGTAGATAAAAAAATTTCAATACTAATATTAGACAAAGTTAATTTATATTATAAAGCTATATATAACTTTTTATAATGCCTAAAAAATATTTAACCGAATATAAAAATAAAATAAAATTTAATATTAAAATAACTATAAATATAGTTTTCGTATCCTAAAAGTTAAGTGGCTTATTTTCCTTTCTTTATGAAAAACTGCTAATTTGGATTCCATAGTTAACTTGCTTCCATTCTTGTCGTTGTTATGGGTATTTTAAAATACTCAATCCAACCAAGGCAAATAAGAATATTAATACCATTGTAAAAATATATATGAATACACATCATTATATATTCTCTAAAATTGTAGGGCTGGAATAGAATAACAAATTTATTTGGTAAAGAAAGACCAATGTTTAATCTAAATTTTAAGAATCAATTTCATGTCTCTGTATTTTAATTTAATTGAGCAGTTATTGCAAATGCATTTTATGTGAAAATAGTGTAAGCTAGGAAACTAAGTGAGCTTTAAACACATCAATACTCAGCATGCTCAAAGTTTTGTAAATATAATTTTTTATTTTTTATCAAAATATTTTATTGTTCACATGAATAAAAAGATTGTTGTTTGACACATATTTATGTAGATTTTCAATTGTTGTTTGACACATATTTATGTAGATTTTCAATGGTTGTATTTGATGAAGTTTATGCATTTAATTTTTATGTGCATCGTGGAATCATGGCTAAAACCATAAGCATGAGTAAAACAATAATTTCCACTAAAATCTTATGAAAAAATTAATACCAACATTTATAGTAAAACAATAATTTACAGTACATGAGGCTAACATTTATAGTACATTTTAAATCAATTTTATGTTGTTGAGATTTTTATGCTCTTTAGCTTTGCAATCCTATGACTCGGGAGACACCTCTCCTATCATTTTCCTTTGTTTGTTCATTCTTTTAAAGAAAGGATAGTGATGTATTTGAATATATAATTCACTCCAATATTGCCATGGTGCTTTATAAAGAATAATGGGTAGTGACCAGTCCATGTCTATGCTTATGCACTGCACTTAATTGAAATGAGATTAACACGGGCTTAAAAATTTAGAGAAAGCAACGGAATATGATTTTGTATTGTTGAGCAAATCCTTGATACGATAGGGAACAACCTACATTATTTCACCACCAACATTATTAAAAAATGAATTATAAAATTTAGAAATTAAGCTTTAATAATGCTCTTACACTTCAAATGAAAATCTTTCTTTAAGGTGATATCTTTTATTAAAATTTTATATGTAGTAAAGAATCAAAAATAGAAGATTAAATAATATATTCATGTAAGTGTATAGTGATAGAAACATGTCTATAAAATCTACCTAGAAAAGCCTGGGTAAAGAAAACTATAGACAATGTCCATAAGATGAAACTCTACTTTTATCCTCCAAGCATCCTTGATGACAAGTTTCGACTATATATACCTTGCTTTGAAGTAACAATAGCAAATTTAGTGTAGTGCATGGCTTACAAAGGATGGTAAAGGATGATAGTAGGAAAGAAATAACACAAGTTTTAGATTTCGAGAATCAAGACCTCTCTCTCCCAAAGCAAGAATCATACCACTAGACCAAATGCCCATGCATGTAGCCCCTCAATTTTACCATGGACTTCCATTTAAAACATCAGCATATGAAATGTTTCCTTCAAAGAGTAAAAGTAATTGCAGCTCCAAAACCCCGGAACATCCACATGCATTGGTCTTGGTAGACTAATGCATGAAAGTGATATAACTTTAAATAATTTTAATTAATGACAACCAATCACTAAGAATTTAAGAAGCGGTTGCTTGTGCACCAGGAATGACGATCGGAAAAACACTAAACCTTAGTGAAGTTGTCACTAAAAAATCAATATAGTACTTAAACTCATGTACTTTACAAAAAAAACCATATTAAATTTGTTTATAAATATAACTTATTAACTTACCATGATTGAACAACATAAATATACGCCATGTGTGGTTTTGTAATCTCTCCAAACAATAGGAGAATATATTTGGTGCTAATCCTTTAGTTTATTTGAAAAACCACATAATTATTTTGCTCAAACCCCAAAATGCGCTTTGTATGAACCTGTGGATGTTTAATGGGGTTTTTACCTTCTTTTTTAAGCCTCACACAATAATGAAGATTCCTCTTACTAGGATTGTAGGGTTGTTGAGCATCTCCTTTTTCTTAGTGTAATAATGATCTCTCAACATATTGAGTGGGAATAATGGTTAAGAACATGTGTTTCCTCCTAAGAAATTATAGGTTCAATTTTGAAGGGGGTAGGGTATGTACACATATGTAGACTTTAGCATCTACATCCCTACATAAAAGGGGTCCCTTGTCCCACAGACAAAGGAGTCTCATTATTATTATTATTTCCTTTAATATTGTTTTTACCTTATTTTTAAAGCCTTACACAGTGATGAAAATATCTCTTACCAAGGTTGTAGAGTTGTTGAACATCTCCTTTTTCTTAGTATAATAGCGATCTCCCAACATAGTGAAATAATGGTAACTATTGTTGCAACAAGAGAAACATCATACAATACGGCCTTAGATGTCACATGCGAGGGTGATACATAAATAGGAAAAAAATGTTAATATAAAGAAAAAAATACACTACAAAATTTCAATATCTGGTCTTTATTCAAATCTTTTTTAAGAAGTTCATTTTTTAAGTAATTCATCTTACCTCAAATATTCTTTATCCTTTTTTTAATAAAAAGAAGTTTGCACTCAATTTTTTTTTCTTTCCTCACTTAATAAATCTTAAAAGAAATTTACACTCAATTTTTTTCTCTCCTCACTTAATAAATCATAAAAACTTACCATTAATTTTAGTGATTGGGATTTCTTGCATCCTATGCCTCCTTTTCACATACATGATGTTGAGATTGATGTATATAATTTTCAAAAAATTATAATGACCATTTCCTAAAATAAGGGCAATGCACACAAAACCATGTCATAGAGCCTTCCTAAGTAATGAAAACGAAGTGGGTAATTAATCACTGGAGAAATATAAACTTCAAGGCTCTTCACTGGAGAAGTGGGTATATTAATCACTGGAGAAGTGGGTATATTTGTATGGATATACCTTGTATCCATTTAGACTCTTCATGCGCTTCTTTCACGAAGATTTCCTAGGAACTAGTTGCCCTTCTGATATCTAAGCAAAGGCCACATGAGACCCGATGATGCCACCACTCCAATAAGTAGTGATATATTGATGATATGTGGGCAGATCATCCCTGCTCCCACATATGCCACACTAAAATCGAAGCAAAAACTGTGATGGGTAATCGATATGAGCTCAAGTAAATCCCAAATCAAAGAACATTGAGATTGGTGTTATAATCAAGAGATTTACCCATGGATTTACCTCTGCTTCCAAGCTTTCAGACTAGAGGTAGGGAAATTTATGAAGCCACAATTGTCACCACCAGTGAAGAACCATTGGAAAAATCCTCATACGAAGCTAAATGTGAAGTATTTGGAAAAACATCTATTTTTTTTTCTGACATTTAAATCAATGTTTGTCATTAAAAATATCATCCTGACCCAATATGTGATTCAAAAACTTGCATCACAATAATGATTTTAAAACTTCTTGACCCATTCTTGATATAAAAACTCGTTGCATCACAAGGAATTGAATTAGATTTCAATTTCAATTTGGTAATGGCTAGATTTATTTTAACCCAAATCTATTAAGCACTACCATGAATTGAAAAAACTTTTAAAAAAATCAAAAACCATTTTAACACTAAACCATATTTAACTCTAAATCTCTTAATATTATGCAAACTAAATATATTAATAACTTATAGGTATTCAAAAAAATCAAGAGCAAACCAATCTATATCAAAGCCCCCAGTAAAGTTGTAGTGACTAAAACTTAAATAAATCATATCTTTCTAATTTGTCTCCTTAAAGTGTGTGGAAACCATTGATGAGAATAGCCTTTGTAGTATTGCTTGGATAAGTTAGCTTATTGTTAATAATCAGTACTTGAAATCAGTCGAATCCACTAAATTCAATTAATGTGGCAATTGCATTCAAAATCACCATTGAAATGTTGTGAAAACTAAGCTCATCAAGTTCACTGCTAACAATCCATTATCACTTTTCTGAGAGGAACCAAAACTAAAAGACCACTGATAGAGATGGAAAAAAGGAACCCAAACATCCAACTAATGTTGGGATCCTTTATGGTATTCCTTCTTGTTTATAGGTATTCCTATTCATTCCCAGAAAATAGGATCCAAATCCTCTTGAGAGTTTCAAATAATAGAGAGAATCCCAACAAGTCTAAGGAATCTGAATTAGAGGATAGTCCTGTAGCTTATGCCGAGGGTCTCATTTTGAGCAGTGGTGTTATGTTTGATGATTGATCATGTTGCTCAGTGATATGCAGTAGGCTAGTGTTGCAGCATGTTTATTTTTGGACTCTAGAGGCCCTATAGCAACCTTGTTATGTATTTTGTTTCAAATATGTATTGCATTCGGTGCCATATTTATATATTCACTCTTACATGGTATATACATGAGCAGACTTTGTAGATTTTGTCCATGATGATTTGGAAACTTTAAAATATCATTTTTCATTAAAATTTCAATAACCTCTCAACAGTAGCAATTTATCGAATTTCCCCACTACCAGTAGCAGAGATAGAGGCAAAGGTGAAAGCATAGTTAGTTTTAGTCCCAATATCTTTGTCAATTCGATATCTAGTAGCAATTCCTGCCCCACCAATAGCAGTTCGAGAGTAATTACCCCACCATCCCACAACTCCAATAAGTGTTCCAAGTAGAAATCCATCTATGGGTTAAGGCTTTCGAGGGTGCAGTACAGGTGACCTAGATATATTGTTTGTATATGTCCTCTTAGATGGATGGAGGTGGCTTGGAATATATAAAGAGCATTGTAAAGGGATAAAACGGTCTGGAGATATGGCCACCAGCTATAAAAGATGGGATGCCTCTAAGTACCAAAAGCAGGCACGTTCTATGGTACATGCCAAGATTACTGAGAGCCAACTCATAGTTGAGGAATTCCATGTGAGCGGGGCTAAAAAGTTTTGAGATGAGTCTGTAACACTCCACCATTCCAAGTATAACAAGGAAGCCAAGAAGTTGCATATTGGGAGGGTTAGATTACAAGGAAAAAGGGTCACTGAGAAGTGAGCTTTGAGATAGAAATAAAGGGATTAAAACCCTCGGGCATCATCTGGGTTCATCAAGATACTAGTGATGCTTTGGCTCACTTAGTCAGTGAATAGGAATTGGAAAACACTTGTCTTAGAAAGAGGGTAAGGAGCTTGAAGCCGCTCTAAACCATAGTAGCATAATTCAAGTACGAATACGGATTCAAATACGATTCGATACAGAAAAAATACGTAACGAAAAATTATAGTATATAGGAAGTAGGTTGCTTATACATTAAAAAACATATTTTTCAAATTTTAGAAAATTTAAATATATAGATAAACCATTCAATATTTTCATGTAACGTTTATTTTTCATTAAAAGTAATTTGAAACAGTTTCCAAATTTAAAACATAACATATAATACATATATTATAACATATAATATAAAAATATAGATTTAATTATAATATAAATCTAAATCTAAATACAAAATTAAATTAAATTAACTTTTATAAAATAAACATAATCTAAATATAAAAAACCTAATCGAAATAATAAAATTTAAAACTTAATACATAAAATAAACCTCAAAACGAAAATAAAAAACGAATGCATGGGTTGCATTAAACCAAACTAAACTAAAAAGAAAGCATTGGCTGCATTAAACTGAAACGGAAACGGAAACAGAAACGGAAACTAAATAAATTAATAAAACTAAACGAAAAAGACTCAGCCACCTGAAATTGCAAATTGTAAAACAAGTAAATCTTACCCAGAAAATTATCCCACGCATAGTCGTAATGAACTGTACAGTCGCGCAGTGCTAGGAGTAGGTAGCCTGAGCCGTTGAACTTCGACTTCGAACACTGTAGATTCTGTAACCACAGCTGCTGAAGTTCGACTTTGAACCCTGTAGATTTTGTAACCACGAAGATTTCATAACAGATATTGCAATGCGATTGCTAACTTGATATGAAATTTGAATGATGAGTATGTTTTTTATAACATATAAAATTTAAAATTTTGAATATATTTTGTTTTTGCATCATTTCTGGGATTGTCCGCCCAACTCCCATATTATATTCTTATTTGAATGGTATATATACGAATACAATATGGTCAACCAGATGTTGACCGTACCGTATTCGTACAATACCGAATTATAGTTGAATTTTGAACTATCCTCGAATTTCCATACAGGAAAGTCAACTATGGTCGAATTATGCTACTATTCTCTAAACCCTTGATCGTTGTTTCCTAAGCCACTATCTATAGTTGTACCATATGGTTGGCCTGAAGAAGAAGCTCAATAAAATGCAAGGTTAAGAAGGCTACTGAGTTGTTGATTGGTGTCCTAAAATATGTAGCCGATAACATTAAAAGAATCGAGGTTAGTTTAGATCCTTGGTATATCGTGGTTTATTCTGGCTTGATGATAGGGAGACTTCATTCCCTGATAGCTTATCTAGAAAAATACTAACAAAATTATAGATTTTTATAAAAATGTCACAAGTACTTTGTAGATAGAGTATCGACCATGAATGAAATGAGAAGACAAAAAGAGGACCGCCTTTTGAGGAAAAGATTGAAACAAGTGCAAGTGGATTGGAGGGAAAGGATCAACGTCCTCTGGTAGTTGACCACCACCTATGACATTCAAGAGGAGAGGAGGAGCATTATATTCTTGAAGGTTTTAAACATTATTAAGGAGATGGAGGGTCTGTCCCTCATAAAGGATTCTATGTTGTTGTCCATGGATCAAATTGAGGTATAAATAAGTAATCTTAGAAATTATAATAATTTTAACACAAACATCAAAACCGAAGTGTTGCTTTAGAAGTTAGATCCGTCAAAAACCCTAAGAGCAAGAATCTCAATCTATCGTCTTAAAACCACAGAATGGGATGAGGATTTGCATACCATCCCTCTAGAAAACCCTGATGTCGCTGCCATAAAACTCCCTATAGTGTAGTTGAAATAAAAAGAATGAGATTAGGATTTGCATACCATCCCTCTAGAAAACCCTGTTGTCGCTACCATGGTGCCTGTGTGTACGTCGTCGATGCCTAAACAGACGATAATTTAGGTTGATAAACTTGGGGTATCCTCGAGGGTATCATGTAACAAACAACTATGCCTTAGTTATGTTTCATCTTCAAACTCTAAAACATCATTTTATTGAAAAAATATTTATGAAAAAACAAAGACCCAAAAAACTCAAGTTTCAGAGACTTTAAATCAAGCACAAACTTGGAGAAGTGTATGGGGCGTATTTTCGGATCCGGCATGATTAATGATTCTATTTTAATATTTTCTGTTCGAGAAGGGAGAATTCACTAAAAGGAACTCTATAGAGACTCGAACTTCTGCTTGAGTAAAATAAAACCACCAAAATAACCTCGGTTGAAACACGATCTACCAACTTATGGAAGGAAAATTGCAAAATAACCTCTACTGAGATGCAAACCAAATACCGAAAGGCTCCAAAAAATGAGAATGTGTAGCGACGAGGAAACTTGAAATGTAGTAGAGACTCGCTCACGCATTCCTTCCATCCGCAAGAAGGAAACATTGAATTTGGGCAGGTTGCAGCACGAATGTATAGGACATGAGACGCGTAACCACTTTTAATTGGCACAATAGATGAAAAAGGTACATCCATATGTCATTTTTTAATTGACTCGATAGACGAGGAATATGCAACAGTGTCATGAAACAATATCTGTTGGTTTATCCAACAATACTGAGAGCGGGGGATGAATCAACATTGCCTTCTTTTTCCTTTATTAAAACAAGATAACCAATGAATCAAACAAGTAAGGACACATAATATTATCGTGGAAACCTCAGAGAGAAAACCACAAAATCAAACTCATTAATAAGATGATTTCTACAAATTTGTTTTTCTACTACTACAAAAAGGATGCACCAACACCCCAGTTTTCTATCTGCACCAACAAATAATGATGCCACAACACCCCTGTTTTCCAGCCACTACTAGAAGGAGGATAAAACCTCCTTAGCAGGCTTCAACCCGCCCCTAGCACCACCCAACCTCCCTAATTTTTTCTTTTAAGAATCTTCATAACTTCTTCAAGAACTATTGTTGCTATACTCTGTCTTTGACCTTGGTTTCTGATCTTCTTATTGGAACCACTAAGACGCCTTTCATCATATTAAAATTTCTTTATATATTCATCATAATCACAAAGAACCATCGTGTCCTTTTCATTCAAGCATTATAAGACTTCATTGTGTCTTTTCACCAACTAATTATATCTTTATTTTGTTATCATCTAATCATCATGCCTCTTTATATCCAGAATAAAAGAAACCTTTCAAACTTATATTTGATTAAATACTAACACACACATAATTTAATTAACGTGTTATTCTTCAAACAACATCGTGGATTTCCTTCAATATGGATATCCTACAAGCTCATTCACCTGTGGGAATATACTCATTCACCTATGGGCATAGACTCATTCACCAGCGGGCATATCCTCATTCACCTACGGGCATAGACTCATTCACATGTGGGCATATTTCTTGATCCTGCGGGAATATCCGTATGCATTATGTAGGCATATCCATATTCCTTATGCGGGAATATTCTTATTCCTTATGTAGGCATATCATTATGCCTTATGCAGGCATATTTCTTGAGCTTGTGGGCGTAATACATCTTCTTTGAGGGAATAATACATCTTCCTCTTCGTCTTCTTCATCTTCTTCTTGTTGACATCAATGCCAACACATTATTCAACATTCTCCCCCTTTGGCATTGATGGAAACACCAAAAATAGTCTCCCCCTTTGACAACAATGACAAAGAGTAACCTGTTCTTCCTACAGTTTCCCAATCTTCCTTTTCACAACTCCCTCTGTCAACATGTATCCCCCTGTCATCATGCCTTTTCTCCTTTTTATTTACTGTAGGGAGATTACTCCCAACTTGTGTCTAAGATGCTCAAATGCTTCTTTGGGTAGTGGCTTAGTGAATATATCAACTATTTGTTCCTTTGTATCAACATATTCCAGTTTGACAATATTTTGTGACACTTGGTCTCTTAGAAAGTGATATTTTATTGGAATGTGCTTTGTCTTGGAGTGCATAACGGGATTTTTTGATATGTTTATGGCACTGGTATTGTCACAATTTATCACTATTGGATGCTCATACTTGACAAGTAAGTCTTCCAATGTCTCCTTCATCCAAATGACTTGAGTACAACATAATGCAACAACAATATTATATTCAACTTTTACTGTAGATAGTGAAATGGAGGGTTGTTTCTTGCTTAGCCATGATACCAAACAGTCTCCCAAGTAGAATGTTGCTCCACTGGTACTCTTTTAGTCATCAACACTTCCTTTCCAATCTGCAACAGTAAATTATTTTAAAGTGAAGTCTTGACCTTTTGGGTACCATAAACCATAATCCATAGTACCTTTCAAATATCTGAGAATTCTTTTTACTGTTGTTACATGTGTTTCTTTGGGAGCTAATTGGAAGCTAGCAACCAATCCTATAGCTTGCATCACATCTGGTCTTGTAGCTATCACATATAACAAGCTACCTATCATAGATCTAAGCATAGCATGATCCACTTCCAAAGACTCATCATCCTTGCTTAACTTACAACCAGTGATCATGGGGGTACTAACAGGCTTGGAGTCTTCCATCTTAAAAAAATTTAGCATCTCTTTAATGTACTTGGTTTGAGAAATGAAGATCCCTTTATCTGATTGACTTGTAATCCTAAGAATAATGTTAGCTCTCCCAACAAATACATTTCAAATTCTTTCTTCATATCTTAGGCAAATTTTACACTCAGGATTTATAGATCACTTCCAAATATGATATCATCTACATAGACAACAACAATGATTATATTCTTATTTTCAAACATTATGTGGAGATTACTATCAGTAGCCCCTCTTTTGTATCCTTGCTGCTTCAAGTAGTTGCCAAGTCTTGAGAACCATGCCCTTGGAGCTTGTTTGAGACCATAGAGTGCCCTTTTCAATTTGCAAACATAATCTTTGTTTTCTGATAAGAGAAAACCTTCAGGATGTTCAACATAAACTTCTTCTTCAATATTTCCATCTAGAAATGCAAATTTAACATCCATTTGATATACTTTGAAGTTTTTGTAGCATACAAAATCCAAGAACATCCTGATTGCTTCAAGTCATGCTATAGGGGCAAACGTTTCTTCAAAGTCAATACCTTCCTCTTGAGCATATCCCTTGCATACCAGTCTCGCCTTATTTCTTATTACTTCACCATCTTCATTTAACTTGTTCTTGAATATCCATTTGGCCCCAATAACATTCTTACCTTTAGGTCTTGGGACAATTTCCCAGGTTTGGTTATTCTCTATTTGGTCCAACTCATGTTTCATAGCTTTGATCCAATCATCACTTTTGCTAGCTTCTGCAAATGTTTTAGGCTCTACTAACGAAAGTAGTGCTTGTTCTTGATCATATAATAACCTTCTTCTTATTTTAACTCCATTACTTATGTGACCAATAAATTGACTTTCAGGATGATCTCTTTGAACTCTTCTTGATGGTGGTTTAGTATCAGATCTTGGAGAATCTTCTTTGTCACTTTCTTGAGATTCCTCATCTTCTTTTTCTTCCTGTTCAATTTCTTCTTCATCTTGTAAATCCTCTTTCCTTTGTGAGTCTTCCTCTTCCTTATTATTATTTTCTATCTCATCATCTTGAGTTTTAATTCTTCTTGGCTTCCTGTCATCTACTCTTACATATGCACTCTCCATGATCTTGTGTAGTCTTTGATTGTAACATCTATATGCTTTCTTGGTGGATGAATATCCTAGAAATATTCCCTCATCGGTTCTAGAGTCAAACTTACCAAGATCGTTATCATTCCTCTTTATGTAGCACTAGCTACCATACACTCTGAAATATTTGATAGAGGCAGGTCTTCCATACCATAGTCCATAAGGAGTCTTGTCATTATTTACTCTGAGTTGTCCTCTATTGAGTATATAAACAACTGTGTATACTGCTTCTCTCCAATACACATCTGAAATTTTTGCTTCATTAAGCATAGTTTTGGATGCTTCTTGGACTGTCCTATTCTTTCTTTCCACAACGCCATTTTGCTGAGGAGTCCTTGGAGATGAAAAAAAAATTTTAATTCAACGGGTTTCACAAAACTCATTGAATTCATTTGAGGTAAACTCTCCTCCATTATCTGACCTTAAACATTTGATTTTTAGATTTGTCTCATTTTCAACCATTGCTTTAAAAAAACTTAAACTTCTCAAAAGTTTATGATTTCTCTTTGAGGAATGTCACCCAAGTCATCCCTGTATAATCATCAATGAACAACATGAAATAATACTCTCCTTGCAAACTTTTAGTTCTTGTTGGTCCACAAAGATCAGTGTGAACTATTTTCAATGGTTGTGAGGTTGTATGTTCTTTGACTTTGAAGCTGCTTTAGTCTGCTTCCCATGTTGACAATGTTTACAGACTGAATTTAGAGGCTTCACGGTATTTGGAAAGTCTCTTACAACTTCCTTCTTACTCACCTTCATAAGATTATCAAAGTTAAAGTGTCCATCCTTCTCTACCATAGCCAACTTTCATCAATCAGACTCATGTAGCATTGTTCTTCATTTTCTAAGATGTATACATTGCTTGAATTCCTTACAGTAGTCCCAACAAGTTTTCCTGAGTTTTTCCTTCTAATTTCACATTTCTCAGAATCAAATATGCAGATGTGCCCTTGATCACATTTTTGACTCACACTGAGGAGATTAGGCTTTAAATATTCTACTAGCAACACATTTTCAGCTCTGATTTTGTTATTTCTAATAAGAACTGTACCTTTTCCAATTATCTTGGAAGATATATTATCTCCAAAAGTGACTTTTCACTTTTGATCTCTTCTTAGGATTATGAACTTGTTTGGGTATCCTGTCATGTGTTTTGAACATCCACTATCAACATGCCATATATTTTGCTTTTCTGTCACACATAGAGCTATCATGGATTCTATCCTTTCCACCACTTCCTTTTTCTTCCCAACCTTTCTCTGTTCTTTGTCTTGAGACTTTGTTGCAGTATTCTTTTTTGTAGGATTCATCAGCTTACATTCTCTATCTATATGTCCATGGTTATTGCATTTGTAACATTCTATATCATAGCTTTGTAGAGGTGCAAAGGAGTTATGGTTTCCTTTTCTTTCTTTTCGATAGTTACTAGATGTATTCTTCTTATGGAAATGAACATTTCCATATGCTTTGCAATTCAAGGATTTATGTCCAAAATTATTACACGAGTAGCCATGACTGAAAAACATCTATTGATACCTGCTTGCCATTGATATTCTAGGAACCATATGTGTTCTATGTAAGCGAGGAGTAGATTTCTGACTAACCATTTTTTCAATTGGACTCATAAGTGCAGCAGCATAACTCTTTTTGTTATATCCTAACCCAGTTTTTTCACTTGATGGTATTTGGTCACTTATGATGTCATCTAGAGTCTTCGAGCTATTCTCAAACTTTGTTTTCATAGATTTTTCATAAAGTCTCTTTTTAAGCTGAATAATTTTTGTTTCAAGTCTTTCAGATTCTTGCATTCTTTCTTTGAGCTGCAATTCTAGGTTCTCTTCAATCTTCTTAGCCTCTTGAATCTGTATCTTCGTATCAATGATGATTTGGATTGACTCTTTGTCTCTTGTCATTTTTCCTTCTTCATAATCAGCTAGTTGTGTTCTTAAATGTTTATTCTTCCCTTTACTTTTTCTCAATTCTTCAAGAGCACTTATGAGTTCGGTCTTTAGGTCCACCTCTCCTTCCATATCTAATTCATCATCAGGAGCTTGAGTTTCTATTCCCGTGAATAGAATTTTTGTTTCCTCATCTTCTTCTTCTTCATCTTCACTATCTTCCATAGTGTAAAGGATCTTCTTCTTCCCATTAAACTTCTTCTTGTTTGTTGATTTGCTCTTCCTGAATTTCTTACAGGTTTCTCTATCATCACTATCATCATGTTTAGGATAGAGACATTTTGAGGCAAAATGCCCAATTCTTCCATAGTTAAAGCACTTCATGGGTATTTTTACTTCGTACTTGCCAATACCTTTCTCAAGTTTCTTTATGAAAAGAGATTCTTCATCATATGATTTCTCTGATTGGTTCTTGGGTAATGCTTCATATTTCTTTGACTCTTTTGTGGATTTAAATGTTGCCTCTTTTCTTGATGGTCTGTTTTGTTCCGTTCTCATGTCATAGGTAGGGAAGATCCCATGTAAATCATCCACTGTCAGAAATTCAAGATCATCTTGATCTTCTACAGTAGACACTTTTGAGTCATAATTCATTAGTAGGGTTCTTAGTACCTTTTCAACAACTTCTTTCTCTTGTATCTCTCCTCCCATGCCTCTAATAGCATTGACAATTTCATCTACTCTTAGAATATATTCTACAATAATTTCTTCCTCTTTCATTTTTAAACTTTCGAACTGCCCTTTGTATGTTTGAAGTTTGGATTGTTTGACTTTGGTAGCTCCTTCATAAACATTTTTTAATTTACCCCAAGCATTTTTTGTTGTCTTACATTGCATGAATTTAACAAACATTGAATTTGATAATCCATTCAAAATTGCATTCAAATCTTTTGCATTGGATTCGTATTTATCTTGTTCATCTCTATTTGTAGGTGGGTTGTCTGGTATTTTATAACCTTTTTCAACATCATTCCAAACTTTGCATCCAAGAGACATTAGATGGCATCTCATTCTTACACTCCAATATGCATAATTATCTCATGTGAATAATGGAGGTCTGTTAGCAGCTAAACCTTCTTGTTGATCCATAGTGGTTTTTAATAAGATCTTCCTTCCAGTGATTAAACTGTAGTGAAGGATCATGCTCTGATACCAATTGTTGGTTTATCCAGCAATACTGAGAGGGGGGGGTGAATCAGTATTTCCTTCTTTTTCCTTTATTAAAACAATTAATATTAAAACAAGATAAACAATGAATCAAACAAGTAAGGACACAGAAGTTTATCGTGGAAACCTCAAAGAGAAAACCACAAAATCAAACTCATTAATAAGATGATTTCTAAAAATTGTTTTCTGCTACTACATAAAGGATGCACCAACACCCCAGTTTTCTATCTACACCAACAGATAAGGATGCCACAACACCCCTATTTTATAGCCACTACTGGAAGGAGGCTACAACCTCCTTAGCGGGCTTTAACCTGCCCTAGCACCACCCAACCTTCCTGATTTTGTCTTTTAAGAATCTTCAAAACTTCTTCAAGAACTATTGTTGCTATTCTCTGTCTTTGACCTTTATTTCTAATCTACTTATTGGAACCACATAGACGCCTTTCATCAGATTGAAATTTGTTTATATATTCATCATAATCACAAAGAACCATCGTGTCCTTTCATTCAATCATCATAAGACTTCTTTGTGTCTTTTCACCAACTAATTATATCTTTATTTTTTTATCATCTAATCTTCATGCCTGGGTGAAAACTTGAAGCTGGGAAACAATTCCATGACAACAAAGTGAAAAAAAAAAAGAGGGCGTGCGGATGAAAAGGGGAAAAAAATTCAACCTCAAACTCTAGGCCGAGAGTTTTGAGAGTTCAAACTCTCGGTCGAGAGTTTGAACCAATCACCACGTTGTATTTTAAAAAAAAAACTCTCGGATGAGAGTTTAAAATAAACTCTCGGACGAGAATTTGGAATATATTTTTTCGACCGAGAGTTTATGGTCAACAAAACCTGTGAAAATATCTGGCATCTTTCTGGAACCTACAACTTCAGCAAGTCCAAACCCCTACAAATTTTAAATATTATTTGTCGGACTTGGTAGCAATGGATTCATCTCTGAATCTAGTTTCCAATGATATAATAATTGTTTCATTTTGATTTGAATTTCTATTTATTAATAATGTTTTTTCTAAACCTTATCCCTTAAGAATTTTGTTACTCTGAAAATCACCCGAAATGAAATTTCAATATCATAACAAAGACTACACCAAAAAATTTGAAATCTTCACAGAGCTCATAATTGCCTCGTCATCTTCAAAAGGGTACTTTTAGTTTTTCCAATTAGAGTCACACTAAAAAGAAAATTGAAGCTCACCAACATGTTTCGATAATGCACCATTTTCTGAACATGTGTTGTTTCAATAAATAATAATAAATAGTTCCCAAGTCTTAGAAAACTCAAAATATAGTCCATGCACAATTTTAGTGTGTGTAGATTATGAGCATACAATGTTTTTCCCTAAAATGAATAACCATCTATCAAAAAACCGGCGTCCACACAAGTCACTCATTATCCATACCTAAAAGTTTCAATTATATGCCGTTGGTGTGCACCAAATTTGTCCCACGATATGTCCATAAAAAAAATAAAAAAAAATACGAGTAGAAAGCTAATTCAATTCTCTAAAACCTTTGTGTTTACTTCAAGTTGAAATTCCTAAGGGAGATATGGGTTTGAAGAGGTCAAAGTTGAAAAACATAAAATTTAGCAGTTTTGTTTGTCAAAAACAAGTCAAAAGTGTTACACAACTTCGTGTTTTCACCCACCTCTTCATATCCAGAATAAAAGAAACATTTCAAACTTATATTTGATTAAATACTAACACACAAAATTTAATTAACTTGTTATTCTTCAAGAAACAACGTGGATTTCCTTCAATATGGATATCCTACAAGCTCATTCATTTGCGGGCATATCCTCATTCACCTGCGAGCATATCCCGCAAGCTCATTTACCTGCGGGCATATCCTCATTCACCTGCGGGCATAGCTTCATTCACCTGCGAGCATATTTCCTGAGCCTATGGGAATATCCTGATGCGTTATGCAGGCATATCCTTATGCCTTATGCGAGCATATCATTATTCCTTATGCGAGCATATTTCCTGAGCCTACGGGCATAATACATTTTCTTTGCGGGCATAATACATCTTCCTCTTTGTCTTCTTCATCTTCTTCTTGTTGACATCAATGCCAACACATTATTCAACAATATCTCATAGAAGAAATGTCTTTGACATAAATATAATGAAAGATAAAATTAGTTCTCAAATTTGTATTAATTTATGGTTATTTTGAAATATCATAATTTAAAATTTTTACTAATTTATAGTTATTTTAAAATAGCATGAATTTTAATATTGAGAATATTAGCTATTACTATTTACATTTAAATGTATTAAATTTAAATGGTATTAAACATCGATTGTTACAAAGTTGTTAAATCAACTATTACTAAATTATAAAAAAAATGATATTTAACATATAAAATAATAATTTAATAACTACTTTAATACTTAATAAAGTGTATCTCCATTATATCTCATATATTATTGTCTTCTTTACAAAGCTTAAGTTGGAAGAAATAAACATAATGTTGAATCACAATTACTAGTTAAAAGGAGTTAAACATAATGTTGAATCACAATTACTAGTTAAAAGGAGTTTGTGATTCCATGTTACTTTTTCACAAGATGTATGTTAGAGGTCGTTGTTTGTGATTCCACGTTACTTTTTCACAAGATGTATGTTAGAGGTTGTTGTTCGCAATTTTCATTAAATATTTTTTACTGTTTTATCATGGTTGTTTATGACTATTGTGTTTTTTCTTTTCCTATTCATCCTTCTAAATTTTTTTCAAACAATTTAGTTTATAAAACATTACAGATTAGTTAATGGTATGATATCTTTGGTTGGTTTATAAAACACTATAATTTAATAAAATTTAAACAATTTGGTTTATAAAACATTGCAGTTTAGTTAATGGTATGATATCTTTGGTTGGTTTATAAAACATTACAATTTAATTAATTATATGATATCAACATTGCAATTTAGTTAATGGTATGATATCTTTGGTTGGTTTATAAAACATTACAATGTAATTAATTATATGATATCTTTGGTATGAGAGTTGAGAAAATTATATGTCTCGTAAACCACTTTTTAGAAGTCCTAGTTATTTTGATAAATACTAGATAAGCTATGAATTAATTACACCGAGTGAAACCAGGTGCTTTACAGTCCAGTATGGGGGAGATCCTGTAACGTTTGTCCGTGCTTGTCTTTATAGTCGGCCATGATAAATAAAGTTTGTCTTTAACATAATAATAAAAAATGTAATATTATGTCGGCCATTAATAAAATGACGTGTATTTTAGTTTGAATTAAATCCTAGGCTATATAATACATTGGAAAGTATTTAATGAAAAATAAAAAAGTAAAATGTAATTTGAAAAGTAAAAAAGTAAAATGTATTATCGGCCATTAATTAAAATGTAAAAAGTAAAATTATGGAAAGTATTTAAAAAAAAACCATGTCGGCTCATAAAATAAAATATTCTGAAAAGTAATTAAAAAATAGATGTTTGTTTATAAAATAAAAAATTAAAACTTAAACCCGGATCTATCAATCAAGAGAGATTAAATTTCTTGAGTTTAAATTTAAAAAAAGAAATACACCTCAAGAAATTGGATCCCTCTCGGTGCTTGATAGATACGGGTTTAAGATGGATCTATGCTGATTTATGGGAAATCCAGTTCTACTTGTTATGGTTTATGCGATTTTAGTTATTCTAACAAATTTTAATATTAGAAATTATATATTGAATTGTTCAATAATAGTTCATATTGCTTATTACATAAGTAATATTTACCTTTTAGGATTAAAAAAAGAGTTGATAATATATATATATATATATATATATATTTCTTGTTATACTTGGTATAATAAAAATCTTTGGAAATCGATATGAAAGAGTAGAGTATTTAGAGTTTGAAAAGAAAGGACTAGTTATGGAATATTGAAATGAAAGAATATCAAAGTTTGTTGAACTTAACATGTACATTGTAATTCAGGGGAGGCAGGTGCGCGGGGGGTCATCTGTGATCCTGGAGGAAAAATGGTCAATTATTACGCTTGGGGATTGGGGGACAAATCCAACAATGTAGCTGAATGGCTAGCTTTACTTCATGGCCTGGAAATAGCCTCCAAGTTAAACATCGGCAAGCTCTTGGCTTTTGGAGATTCAAGACAAGTCATCCAAAAAATTAGGAATGGATACGCCAAAGGGTCACCGTAGTGCAGAAGGACACATCAAAGAATTGGCTTTCTAAACATCTCTCATGAGTTCAATTATCTTCATATTATAAGAGAAAATAATGGAATAGCGGACCACCTTGCAAACAAAGGTGTAAAACTTGGCCTAGGAAAGGTTATCAATGAAGATGGTTTGCCTCAAGGTTCATTCCAATCCCCTAGGATACAGAGCCCCACCAACAAGTTTTCAAACCATTTGAATTTTTTTCATAGTGGCAAGTCCTCCATCAATACGGTGTCGACTTGTGGGAGTTGCCCTAACTGCACCTGTCCTCTTGACGACAGTCTAGCAGATGCATTTAAGGGGATTCTTGTCCAAGACTCAAACTATCTCGGCTCACACTTGAACAAGATGTCTCGCTTTATGAAAATCGATAAGGCCAAGGTGAAAGGGAATGGAGCATTCCAGACACAGCAACTTGGAGATTATTTGGGAGGCCTTTCCCTTATTCCCTTGAATTGTGAGGAAGATAACAAGTTGGAGCAGAGTTCGACCACAAGCCTCTATCTACATTTCGACGAGCTTTCTGGAAGTATCCATCATTCAGGAGCAATGGCGGGAATTATGGAGGCCATGTCCTATCTGAAGGCTAGTGTTGAAGACTTTACACTGCATCTTGGGAAGGTTTACGAGGCTTCCTGTGCCAGCCTCAAGGAAAATAAAGAAACCGCTGAGGATATGAAATATATCTCCCAACAACTCGCATGTCAAGACTCCCGAATTGACAACCTAGAGAGAAACTTGTTTGAGCTTATGGGAACTGCAGACGTCATTAAAGATGAAGTGCTGAAAATGGAAAAAATGACCCAATGCAGTCATTTCCAGGAGTCCCCAGATGAAGACGCATTGCTAATGGATGAAGCCTCAATTCAATAGCAAGTGCAGGGTCTGCAAGGGTTTTAGGAATGAATCTCTTTCTCTTTAAGTTATATGTTTTTTTTATGTACTGCTTAACAATCAGTTTGTAAGGGCATACCCCTTCTATGCTTTTGAATTTTCTAAGAAGTATAAAAAAAAGTATGATAGAATTGAATTGGAACAAGTTTTGTTATTATCCCTTCAGAAAATTATAGAGCTCGAGATGAAGCTCTCCCTTTTGTAACGAATGGTGTGCACAAGTCTTCTATAAATATGATATCTTCTCCGTCTTAAAAACAAAAAACAAAAAAACATATATATTGTAATTCGATCTACACAAAAAAAAATGGAGAAGTGCATATACATTGAAGGGCAAGTTTGCCGTGTGGATAAAAGGTGAACCAAACACACTTTATGACAATGGTAAAACTTTATTTTTTCGGGATTTAAATGGATTCAATTTGGCTTATGTTGAACTATAAGTTAGTATAATGAAACCAAATTTTTACTTATTGTTTAAGTTTCAAGTTGCACTAATAATAATTATTAAAATAAAAATATTTTTTTGAATTTTTTTATATAATATTAATTTTCATATAATTTACTAAAAATTGTATTAAATCATTTAAATCTAATTATCAATTGAAATTATGATTATTTTAATAATATGTATTATAAAATTAATATATTGGATTATATATTTAATTTAAACTTAATTATCAAGTGAAAATATGATTCAATATAGAATAGACAAACAAATCAACGTTTAATATGGAATTAAATTAAAAAATATATATATATATATTATTAAAAAAAGTTGTATATTAATTTTTTTTTATTAAATAATTATTTAATTGCAAATTATTAGATATATAAAAATGTTGTAATGTGTACATTTACATGTTTAATAAATTGAAATACATTTAAATTTCTATGTGGATGGCATTTGTTACTCCTCAATATCAATATAATTCTACGAAATGGATAAATATGAGGGCTAGTATTTATCCATTATGCAACTTGTAGGAGAGGATCATCGCGTAACAGCTGAAGTGAGAGGATGTCCAATTGTAAAGTAGTGGTATTGGTCGGCCGTCATGTGGGGTGAACGCCCATGGTATACAACTCGACACGCATTCTGCAACTTGTATGAAAAGACCACATAAAAGCAGAACTGCAACTTGCATATAATGAAAGGAAAGGAGAGGATGTCCAATGATATCAACGCGACACGTGTTCACATGGAGCGCTGCAAAGATGACACGGAGGTGAAGATGGTGTTACCGTGTTTGTAATGGTAAATCCAACAAAGTGGTACAACCCGAAAGGACCAATAAGTGTCGGATCACATGTCGGTGCTCCACTTTCTACTGACAATCAGAATTTGTAAGTCCGTTACTGTCCACTGTCTATGTTTACATTAATCTTTTGTAAATTAATATTTTCAATAGGGTGAACTAAGTTTTTCAATAATGTGGGGGCCACTTGATTCTTCTCATTTTTCCATGATCTTTTGATTGGGTTATTTAATAATTTGTTAGTTGCATGTCATTATTATCCCTTTCTTTGTTTTTGAAAAGTATACTATATTTTTTTTTACAATTTCTTATTGTCATCATTTCTCTTAATAATTTAGAAAGAAATCATAAATAATGTATAAAGAAATCATGGTTATCTTGTTATTTGTTTTGTTGTTAAACTTATTTAAATGTTTAAAAAAACTTATTTAAATGTTTTTTTTTTATACAATTATTTAAACTTTATAGAAAGAATATGCTTCGTCGAGTGAGGAAAATCTGAACCCAACAAACGTCCAACCCCAACCAAAAAACAGCACCTGTGCGCCTAAAACTTGGTCATCACTGGTTAACCAAAATATTATCCCAAACTTTTGAAGTGGGCCGAAATATTTGATGACCTGGATCTTTAATATATCGGGAATATGTAGCTTCGCCAAACTTTCGGGTTTTGTTATATTTCGGAATCGAATCAATCGGTTATGGGAGAGTGGATTCGGAGTAGTTATCAAATTTGAAGGGTGGATCTTAATTTTAATTGGAAGCGTATTTGTTTTTGGAGTTCTTCAAAGATGAAAGGTAATATAAATAATTGTATTTCAATTGACAACTATAAATTAATTAAACCACTTTCTCTTAAAAATGTAAAAAACAAATATTATTCATTTAAAAATTTTACAATCTTGGACAACTAAGCACTCCTTAATATCTACATGAAAAAACAATATCTTTTCAATTAAAACCTAATTTGAACACATTAATTTGACATATATGTAACATTAATTTTATAGTTCATTAAAATAACAACTATTTTATTGTATTTTTCCAGGTTGGAGCACACTTCATTATACATAAAAACTACTTAAACTATGCAATAACCATATTGGGGCATCTGCATGATCTTATGCATAGTGTGAGACGTTGTAAGTAGATATAGTATTAAAATTAAATAGGAACCATGAGAAAATTACTTACAATTAACTATGTAAAAAAGGAAGCCACCAAGCAACACAAGGATATAATAAACGTACAACCAAAAAATACATATAAAACCAACCAAAAAATTAATTCAAACCAGAGAGAGGGCAAGCATTCAAGCCTAAGAGATGTAAGAATGATGGGAATTGGGTGCCTAGGAAAAAATAATTCATAGCTTAGAGAACATTGAAAAAATCCTCCATACCAAGCAAGTTAGCAACGTGAGCATCACAGGGGCCAAGGCATCAAGTTTTGTTGTTCAACACTTGTCGCGACAACAACATGTATGGGGCAGAAGGGAAATGGAATCAATCCTAAGTCAACTAGAGCCTTGCAATTCACATGTTTGAGTCTCGACAATATGGCTTTTAAATTGAACCAGAACACCAAAATAAAGTTTGTTAATGGATAGATTTGAGAAAATTCTAGATGTGAGTAATTAAGAGCTCGAAGCTCTAAAATTTAATTGCTTTGGTACCAATCCACGATTTGGTGAATTTACAGTCATTGACATGAAATTTAAGTCATTTAATGGAAATAATTAATGTATCTACCTCCAAGTCGAACTATTTTCAATGCTGATGTGGGCCACTACCCTCCTTATTGTCTTACCAAAAGGCATGAGAATGAGGAAGAAGACTTAAAATTATGGACTTCACCTTCAAAGAGTGCCTTACAATCACATCGGTAAGGAGTGATAAGAAGATCACAACAATCCAACATGTCAAATCTAAGTTGATAGTGACAATTAAAGACTTATATGGTAAATAAGTTTTATATAAGGCTTACTTACAGTCCTCTCTCTATATCAATGCATAAATCACCTTTGTACGGTTTGTGTTCCTAGTTGCATGCCATTGAATGTTGTTTAGAGTTGTCGTGAGTCTATGACATTCATGCAATAAATGAAGTCTTGTAGAGGAGGACTCATCAAATTGAGCATTTGAATTTCATTTTGACGAAAAACGAGTGGACATTGGTAGCCAGGTTCACATAGGTAGTAGGCACAAAGTTTTGGGCTCATGTTGGGCCTAGTAGTAGACTAGTAGTGGTTCTTTGTTGTTACGACCGTAGTAGCTGACACATTGTCACACCTTAGATCTCAACCCGAAGTGACTCGGGAGCCAGATTCAAATCCCAATGGCCAATGCCTCGTAGTTGTCATTCATCACTCGTCATCTTGCATAGCTAAGTAGTGAGTGTGTGGCATGAGTGAGTGAGTGATTATAATTTATGATATTTCCAATATTCTGAATGAGGAGTCAAATTTTATAGCATAGGAATTTCAACATAGAAATTGAAATTTAAATGGATAGGTGATTTCAAATGTTGCCCTTCTTTTGAAGTGTTGATATAAATTATGTCCTTCTTAATTGGAAGAGTAAATTTCAGATTTTAATTTTTTTTGAAGGGCAATTTTAACTTTTCACTTCTAGGAAGGGATAGAACCCTTTGGAAGGGTCGGGAATGGTTGAAATTTGAACACTAATTCGAAGTAACAATGTTAGAGGAGACTGAACCACATTAGAAATAAAAAATTATATTACTAGTACAGTAAAAGCTAAATTAAGATATTAAGATATTTTATTTTTATTAAAAAATAAAAGTAAGAATGTATTAAATTTTATAAATTTTCTTTGTTTTTTACTTTGTTGTTACTAAATTAATAAATTATTTTAATTTCTATTGGATATAGCTTAGGTGGTTGGGAGGAATGATTATTACTCTCCCTGCACATTGAGCCCTTATATGGATTATGTAATTCTGGCAATATCTATCTTCACTTTGGAATGATTTTTTTAGTGTTTTACCATAATTAGTTCTAACTTTTGTGTTTTACCTAGATTTGTTTCCTTGCACATCCATCCTTCCAATTTTTCAAACAACTTAGTTAATTGTATGATAAATTTGGTATGCGAATTGAGAAAATTATATGTATGGTAAACCACTTTCTAGGAGTTCTGGTTACTTTCATAAGTCTAGCATGCTACTTAGGCTATGAATTAATTCATGGGAAATTCAGTTCTATTTGTTATGGTGTGTGAGTTTTTAGTTATTGTAACAAATTTCAACATTAAAATTTATATATTTGAAATCAGAAAATTGTTCAAAAATAGTGCATATTTCCTATTACATGATCAACATTTACCCTTTAGAACTTAGAGGCGTTAATAATATTCTTGAATTTAAAAAAGAAAAAACTATTTTTCAAGACAAAATGATTATATAATATGTAAATTACATAAATTAAAGACAATTACAAGAATTTGGAATTCAACTAAAAACACTTTAACACCTTATGACATAGAACTTTTAAGCCACACAAAGAATACGAATGCCTAAGTTATGTTTGAGATTTGAAATTCACTAACTCAAAATATAATTTTTGAAAATAAGTATCATAAATTGTACACAACTTTTTTCTGTATAGATTTATTCATTTTTATTAGCAATCTCCTTTAGCTTATTGTTGGCCTCACAATAAATCCCTCTCATTTTACGAATATGAATGGAACCCATGTATATGATAATATTTTTATATTTGAAAACTATTATTACAAGTCTTAACCTTAATCTATCTTTGATTATAGTGTTGAAGGTCAACATGTGGTTTTGGTTCGGATTCTTATCTTTTTGTTTTTTTAATGGTTATTAGGTTAATTTTGTTTCATTTATTTCATTAGTCATGTTTATATCATATTCCTTAGGTCATCATTCAAATTTCAATGATGAACATCATTCATACTCTTAATTATTTAAGTGATTATCACTAATTCAAATTATTTAACATTTCAACTTTTATGACTCAAAGCATGCAAGTTGAAATTGATTATAAGGATTAGTGTTATGTTTTTTCGATGATTCTTATCACATTTTTATCATTTAGAGTAATTATCAAGTTCATGGAGAATATTACATTAACAAGGTTTTGTATTTTCCTTCTTTATCATAATAGTTTAAAAGTATTGATTTTTAAATTTTGAAGTTGGTAGAATTGTATTTATTTTTTTTTAAATAGTAAAATCACATTTTATTTATTTGTGTTTAATGGCTTTAGTTCTCCAACTTGTTGCTAATTCTTTGACTTAATTTATATTGCGTGTTAGAATATTAAAAACCCACTTTAAACTTAATATATAATGTATTAATAATTTTTTATCAATTTCCTAGGTGTTGACACTTATAGTTGGCCACATATTGCCTCTTTTGGACCACACATTCCATCACTATCCATATGAGTGCACTCAGAAATATTCTAGATAAGATCCTGCTGCTTTTATGAATATCCTGAATTAGCAAGAGCGCTTTCCTGCCTTACACAGTTTGTTGTGCTTTTTTCTGCTTTTCAGTGGCTAAGGACAAAGCTAGGCACCCTCATTGACTTGGCAAGTCGTCTTCTTTTTGGCCAACTCATCCTCCATATTTTTCTCTCCAAAATCCATCATCACATTCCTTTTTTATCACTCATGAGTTTCCATATCAAATTTAGCTAATCCGTGAGGTCCTTGACTGATTTGGAAAGTGATTTTGCAAACTTGGGTTTTTTAGCTTTTAGTAAGCCTCTCTTTTGTGAGCTTTCCAAACTTGCCTCCAAGGCATTCAAATTCTCTCTTGAGGATGCATTATACATTGTATTCATATTGTTGAATAATACAGAGATGATATTTACAACAATTGAGTTCTGTCTCTCATGGTTCTACTTCAACATTTCTTCTTATTTTTGCATATCTCTAAATAAATTATTGTGAGGACTTCTTTGATTCTAGATTCAGGCTTCTTAGAATTTTACCATGGTCTTGAACCTATTTAGAATTCCTACAGGGTATCAGATCTTGGGGAGATCTTGATTAAATTAGTATTCTAGTATAATATTTCAGAGAGTTTGTTTTGTAGGTATTGAAGATCAAATGACAGAAATCTATGTTGAATAAGAACTCGAATCTTTCCATCTCTCATCATTGTTCTCCTCTTACACTTCAGATATTGAGGATCCTTTTCCAGTCATTAGTATCCAAGAAGATGATCCAATGATTATTTAGAAGTCTAGTATACAGTGTGAGGTTGTTAGTTGCGCTCTCACTTCCACTATCCATGCTCCTGCCTGTTCCTACATGATTGCCAGCACATTTTCTCAAGAATTTGGAGACACCTTTCAATTCTCTCAAATGTCTTCTATTTCAAATTATGAAGATCATCAGCCAGTTGTTGCAGTTTATACACACTCAAAACCTCTCTTTGGTTTGCTTTTTGGTGTTTCATTGGATGCTATAGAGGCATAATTACTGTATGGAGTTGTTGGATTCAGTCTTACTATCATGCTTCTGATCCACTGCATGATTATGGTTCAAACCTACTCTTAGAGTTGCACAGAATATGGAGGACATCATCAAGACTCATTTGGACCTGATCTCAGGAAGTTCAAGTCTAGTGAGCACATTCCACTTCTTCCCAAGAAGAAGATTCCTCTAGACATTTGACCAAGTTCTAACTTGATTGGAGTTTGGAGGGATTTATTATGGTGTATTCCATGTTGATTTTGAGGGAAGGTTTTCTTCCCAAGTGTTTTTCCTTCTTTCCTCACCTACATGGACTAATAAATTTTTGTAAAGGGTGACCATAGGCCATAGTTTCTCGGGCCCTAATCATATTTTAATCACTCTAAGTCAAGCTTAAGGGGGGTGTTAGAATATTAAAAACCCACTTTAGACTTAGGATATAATGTATTAATCACTTTTATTAATTTCCTAGGTGTTGACTAGGTATTTGGCCACATATTGCCTCTTTTGGCCCACACATGCCATCATTATCCATATGAGCACACTTAGAAATATTATGGATAAGAATTTGCTTCCTTTATGACTATCCTAAATTAGAAAGAGCGCTTTCCTTCCTTACATAGTTTTGTCCCACTTTTTCTGCTTTTCAGTGAATAAGGATAAAGTTCGGGCACCCTCATTTTCTTGGCAAGTTGTCTTCTTTTTGTCCAACTCATCGTCCATATTTTTCTCTCGAAAAGCCATCATCACATTCCTTTTTCATCACTCATTAGATGCTATATCAAATTTAGGTAATTCATGAGGTCTTTGAGTGATTTGGAAAGTGATTTTACCACCTTGGGTTTTTTTTCTATTAGTAAGCTTGCCTTTTGTGAGATTTTCAAACTCAAGCCGCCAAGGCATTCAAATTCTCTCTTGATGATGTATTATATATTGTATTCATATTGTTGAATAATACACAGATGATATTTACATCAATTGAGTTCTGTCTCTCATGGTTTTACTTCAATATTTCTTCTTATTTTTGCATATCTCTAAATAAATTCTTGTGAGGACTTCTTTGCTTCTAGATCCAGGATTATTAGAATTCTATCATGATCTTGAACCTATTTAGAATTCCTACATTACTACTTCAAATTAATTTGGGGACTGGTCATAATTTTTCTGTGGTTTGAAAACAATAAAAAAAAATATTTAAATTAGGATTACTACTGTTTTGAGTGTATGATGTTGAACAAATGTCGATTTAAGAACTCTTGGTTAAAATGATGATCATTATTTGTCAAAAGGGAATAAATTCTCCATCATTAAGCATTATACTATTGAATTTTTGCTTTGGAAGGTAAACACCATGCCAATCAAAATCACTTCCACTTATTATATCATGAACATGTAACTTGTATTGAGCTATGTCATAATATATCATTTTTGAAGGTTATTATTTGTATGAACTTGGATCATTGCATCCATTTTTATGTTGAAATTTTATTATGGTTTATGATCATTATGGATATCCTTAAGTTCTAGAAGCTTCATGATGTGACTCTGGTGGTAAATATGGAAGGAACTCTCTTGTCGAATTAATGAAAGGGTGTGTTGAATCGACAACTCATTACGGTGAGTTAAACAATGTTTTTAACCCTTGCCATACTCATTTCATTTTACCCCTGCCTATTTCGCTCTAGTGAAGATGGTAAGACCCTAGCTTGATGAGGGTTGCAAAGTGTGGTTGTTTGCTAGTTTATTCGGTCCCATTTGTCTTCATTCCTGTGTCGATAGTTTAGTTTAACTTAGTTTTAATGTATGGTCAAAACCCTTTGCATTTACTTCTGTGGAGCACAATTTCATTTACACCTCCAAACCCTTGTTGTGTCTCTCGAGTTTCAGTATGGCACCTGCTAACTGCAAAGAAACTCATGGTTGTGAAATTGTTAAAGCCTATTCGTCTTCTCGTTCTCTTTTGGAGAAGGTCGGATGGTGGAAATTCTTCTAGAATTTTTATGTCCATAACATTGGTGTTGCCAAGGATTTTGCTTTATCTTTTAAAGTCAATGACTTACAATTCCCAGTTGATGAAACTTGGATTGCATAGGCGACTGGATTGCCTCTTGAAGGTGAAAAGTGGTCAAAGAATGTATGTCTACCTATCATAAAAAGGGTATGCCCATCTCGTTCTTAAAGGAAAAATGGAAAATTTTTGTTCTTATCATAAAATAGTTCATTACTTGTGAAGGACACTATGGCTTTGTCTCCTTTTATCATATTTAAGACTCTTGATGGTGTTCCTTGGTCATAAATTGAATTTTCCTTTTTATCTGTTGAAGAGTCTTTTACTAAAATGGCTATAGTTTATTAGAGAGAGGTTAAAAATTTAGATAGAATTTTGTTTCATTATGGTCTCATCAGAATCTTGTTGGAATTTAATTTGTCTCAAGTTGGTGACTCCTGGGATAGTTTTATTTATAGGAATGGGTTTTCTCAAACCCCTGTTCAATCGACCAATTTCTCTGTTGAGACAGAGACACCTTGCATCCCTAACAATAGCCTTAAATTTTGTCAAAGTACTGTTTGTAATGATGATTTGAGTCATGAAAATACCATTGATAACCTTTTCCCAATTCTTGGAAATGGCGATCAAGATCTCAATGAGAGTCGATTTGTTGGTCAGGGCAATAACATTTTTCAAGTTTTACATAATGAGGGTTTTATTAAAGATATTGGGATTGAAAATTGTGACTTCAAGAACATAAATGAGGGTCATATTATCTCTAGGATCACTAGAAATGTGTCAAAGAGGCTTGTGGCAAAGTCTTCTCCTATTGAAGTTGTTAATAATGATGAACTTGAGCTTCAAGACAATAATTATCCTAAATTGAAACCAGAAGAAGATAAGCATGATGACTTTGTTGACAATTTGCCACCTTTTCTTAGGAATAATGTTCCATTGCTAGGCATTCGAGTTGATCTTAAATCTAGTAATGTAACTTATGGTTTTGTGCCTTCATTTGTTGATTGTAAAAATACAAGTCATAAGAATGATCCCACTTCTTGTTCGAATTGTCAATCTTATGAACAGAGATAGCATTCTGAAGTAAATGTTTTAAAAGAGGACATAGTCCGTGAATATAATGATCAAATCCATAATTTGAAGAGGAAGAAAGACCTTGTCTTTGAACCCTCAGCTTGTCTTAACGCCATACATAGTCTCCAGGCGTTATTCACGATTCTAAGGATGAATTATTTGATGATATGACTTATTCCCATGGCAGTCAAAATGCGTGTTATGATGATGACTCATAATCATGTTCTTGTTGAAAATCCCACATTAAGGATTATCAATGTGAAGTCAAGATTCTACAGGAAGACATCGCTCAGCTTCATGATCAAGTGCATCGGCTAAAGAAACAAAAGATTATTTTAATTGAAAATTATGAACTGGAATTAGCCAAGCTAAATAGGAAATTTAGAGCAGCAGAAAGATGTTTAGCTGACCAATCCTCAGTGTTGATGTTAGCATGACTCCAGACTTGCAGAAAATACCCAACTTCAAATAGTCATGTCCAAGAAATTATCATGTATGTTGCTTTTTGTGTATGTTCCAAATATGTGTGACTAGTGAATCTTCAAATTTTAATACTTGTATATATATATTTTGTTAGCATATGTATACACTTTGATACTATCAAAGCAGTTTTTGAAAGGTAGATTTTGTAGTTTATTTTTCTTTTTTTCTTTTTAGTTGTATTTCTATTTTAATTTATTTATAAATATTTTTTAATGTGGTTTGTTTCCCATAACTTTAACAGAACACGCTAGGTCCATGGTAACAATTTTCATTGGGGGCACTTGAAGGGGCCTCACCTTGTCAGCTCACCCAAAGAATTGAATCTCCAACCTCCAACCCCGAATCACCCAAGAATTGAACCTCCAACCTCAACTACTTTGATCTTGGACTTTGAAACACCAACCAACTGAGCTACCCCTCAGAGCTAATTTATTTATAAATCTTTTATTAGAATAGCTACATAATTGAAAATCATGTAGCCATTCTATAAAAATAAATAAGATAATTGATATCTTGTTGTGTTGTTTGAACACATGCCCACTTTTAATATTATGCTAGATATTTTGTTGGGTTGCTTTCTTTGCATATGGATAAACAATTATTAGAAGATCCTCATTAGATGTTGTTGATGAATGAATGGAACATTGGTTTGAGGACACATTGCATCTATCCTGTAAGTTGTTTTTCTCAATCAAATTGGTTGAAGTATGTGGCGAATTGTATGACCATGTGTCATTTTCATTTGTCCAAGTCTAGGCTTATTTGATGGATGTTATTGGATAAACATTTTGTTATTCAATAAGTTAGTTACTTGCCCAATTTTATTGTTTAGTTAGTTACTTGCCCAGTTTTATAGTAAACAATTGTAACTTTATATCCTCCTCTTATCATAACTCTTTTTATAAATAGAGGAGAAACAAGATGGAAAAGGGGGGGGGGGGGCGGTCTCCATAAAATGCAGGAGGATTGTATTTTTATTGTGGATCTTTTTCTTTGTAAAACTGATTTTTTATCAAAGAAATAGAAAGTAGGAGGCATCACCTGCAAGATCGAGGAGGAATGGATGGTGATATCTCGTTGACATAAACAGTGAGATATTTTGTTGAAAGAATACTTATGTAGATCTTGTGTTTGAATTTTTTCGATATATGGTTTATAGTAGCCTCTTTACTTAAATTTTTCACCGTTTCATTTGGGCTTTTAGATGAAATGCTTGACTGTGTTAATATTTCTTCTTAAAGGCATACTGCTTTTTTATTTTTAAATTGTTATTTAAAGATAATTGCAAATTTTCTTTAGATTACCATCCCAATTAAATGAGAAAATAAACTCATTTGTTAGTTTCATTGAGCTCTTGGCCAAGATAGTGCTTCTGTTTGAAATAGTTTTTTTTTTTTTGGTAATTCACTTTTATTTAGTAGTTTTTTTAGATCTGAATTAATCAGATAATTTAAACAATATTTTGTTTAAATTGTCTAAAAGCTTAACTTAAAGTGTTGTGATAAGTTTTGGTTGATCTTATCTTTCCACAACTAAAATTGTTTTAGTTTTTTCTCATATTTATTAGAAGTAGTCTCACTAGATTAGTTTAGCTTAATTGAATTCATGATTGATTGGACTCTTTTGAAAACAAAACATATTGATTGACTAAGATTTTATGCATGTTTGCTAATATCTGATGTATATCTTTTATATTGTTTTATAGAAGTTTATGTCTTTTGTTTAACATTTCATTTGGTTATTTTCTATAAAACTACCATCCTTTGGAAATTTATAGAATTAGTACATTTGTCTATAATAGTTGATAGTTTAGATTAATTTTAATTTGTAGATGTTTATCTAGTCTTGTTAGTATTCTATTAGCTAACTTCATTTTATTTCCTTTTATTTTAGATTCATTTTTAGATTATTAGTTAGCTTAGGAATTGTAAATGAAAGTTGGTTAGATGTTTATCTAGTCTTGTTAGTATTCTATTAGTTAGCTTCATTTTATTTCCTTTTGTTTTAGATTATTAGTTAGCTTAGGAATTGTAAATGATAGTTGGTAGATCCTTTTAGAGAATTTTAAAATATCTTTCCACACAAAGGGAAGATCCCCTCGTTGGCTAACGGAACCATTAAACCTATTAGGAACAACCATACCAAATGGCTTGGGTATTGCTTTAAATACCCATTACTAGGTTGTCTCCTCTTTGTTGAAGAGCATGTCATAATCACCCAACACTTATGTTGAACTTTGTACTCAATGTTATTCTTCCAATTCTAAAACCAAGTTACTACCAATATAATGACACACCTAACTAGAATACTATGAGAGTTCACTTTACACTTGGGATTTGATTAACTTCTTCATTGTATTAAATCTCAAACACAACCAATAGATGATTAATTGTACATGTTAGAGTGCACTTTACATTTGATAATTGGAGAGCACTTTACATTTGATGGACTAACTAAGTTACAACTAAGTTACTACTAAGATAATGACACACCTGACTAGAATAGTATGAGAGTTCACTTTACACTTGATAATTGGAGAGCACTTTACATTTGATGGACTAACTAAGTTACAACTAATTTACTACTAAGATCATGACACACCTAACTATAATGACACACCTGACTAGAATAGTATGAGAGTTCACTTTACACTTGATATTTGATTAACTTCTTCATTGTCTTAAATCTCAAACATAACCAATGGATTATTAATTGTACATGCTAGAGCGCACTTTACATTCAATAGTTGTAGTGCACTTTACATTTGATAGTTGATTGACTTTATTCATTGTATTTAATGTCTACCACAACAATGATGAGTTACCATACATGTTAGATTATAAACCTTGAAAATTGATTATTTACCGAAAATATTTACTCTAATCTCCCCTTATACAACATATATTTCTTCATGATCATGTTCACTAATTTGATGGAAATTTAGGTACAAGGCTAATCGAATAATCCATAGGGTTCAAGTAGGGAATTGTTTTCTCTCACAATCCCTTCCATATTAGTTATAATTAGAGTGTTTGTTATAAATATGTTTGTAAGTTTTTTAATCATGATATAGTCAAGTTAGATGTTTGCTTACTATTAGAGAGGGGTGCTTTTTGTTTTGAAGGATATTTAATTGATTCAATCATTTGTAATTGAACAACTTATTCATACAAGAGTAGCATTGAAACATGATGTTATTGAACTAGGAATAAATGGTTTGATTCCTTGAGTAGATAAATATTCCTTGGAGTCCAAAAATAATTTGACATGGAAAGAATGGACGTTGTTGTTTGGAATTTATGCATTCCCTTCCAGATGAAACCCAATATGCCAAAGATTTAAGATTTAATATTCCAAAGCAACAATGCATTGTTGTAAGCTTTGATATAATTTTGCAAGCAATAGTTTTCATCAATATAAGAATGACTTTGATCAAAGATCAAATATTCAATTATATAGTGTTTGTTTTTTATTCCTATGTGTTTATAATGTTAAGTGATCCAAATCTCCATGAAATCTATACTAACTAACGAGTGAATCCATGAATATGGGTGACACTTTTTGGCCAAAAGTGACCGTGAAAATTTGATTTTTTACTCATTTCTTAAATCGAATCCCTCAAAACTCATATATGCCTTGTGAACTCTGACACAACAAAAGAACAAATTGTAGGGTTATGTTGTCTTTCCATCTATATTTTTTAAAATAAAAATATTATTTAATATGTCAAAATTGCATTTAACCATAGGTTTATTTTTGTAAATTTCAGGAAAATTTAATAAGTGGTTTGTGTGCATGTAAAAATATTGATTAATGTGTAATTTTTAATATATATATATATATATGAACATAATCTACACAAAATGCACTGGGGCGCACCTAATTTTTTTTAATTTATGTTGGAAAATTATATTTTTTGTTAATTTTCGAGAAGAACAGTTGAAAATTTTAATCACATTTTGTACACATGTGTGTGGACGTGAACCTTTTTTTACTGGTTACAAAAATTGAAAAAACGAAATACCCTTTTATAGAGCACGCGTTGGTTTGGGGCATCCATATTTTTTGAAATTTTTTGGTTGTGTACTTTTTATGTTATTGATTTTTCCTTGAGTTGATTCGAAGTTGTGGACATGGTTTTCTAAGTGTAAGTTTAAAAAGAAAATTAAAAAAAACTATCATATGAACTCAGAAACCCATAAATGATATGCCAATAGATAGATGATTCGTTGACCAATCTATTGATATGAAGTCCACCACCTAAGTGTTAGGATATTCCTATACTCCATCCTAGTCCTACCGGCATTATCATTATTTTGCATTTCAGTCATACATAAATTTTTGCATCCAGGCATGCAATTGCATGCATCCTAGTCATGAGTATGGTGTCTCCCAGCACCTAGTGCTTAGTTTCCTAGCCCCGGGAGCCTGTTTCCACTCAGTTCCAACCCTCCTAGTCAATGATGCGCCCTCTTTTTCACCTACCACATGTGAAAGGCACCCTCTCTCACCTACCACTAGTGACACTTCAATTAGTTGCTTGATTTGTGGGTCTTTCCTTGATTTAAGGACTGATTGACTAGTTAACTAGCTAAAACACTCCGTTGGACACCCAGAGAGACTTGGTTGACTATTTTGACTGCAGTTAGCTCCTCATGCGCCCTCCATTAGTGCTCTATGCATCAGTTACACCTACTACATGCAGTTAGATTCAGTTTGACACATGGTTGATGGTTACTTGTGCTTTGATGACACTCCATTGATCTGATGATGAGTTAATGCAAACTAATTCGAATTTCCACCTTGACATTCGAATCCTCTCCATTGTATTATTTATTGTTCATATTATGATTAATGAATTAGTGTGATATTATTCTGCTTCTATCTGAGTTCTACTGTATCATAATTATGCTGCTCTTTTACACTGCATTGTCCACTCTTCTTCTATTTTTCTGCTTAATCTTTCTTGTGAGGTATACATTAGCTCTTAGATCTATTGTGAGGATTTTCACATGACTAAGGTGCATCCTAGGATAGAATTTAGACAAGAAACATGGATGTAAAATTAAAATTGCAGAAAAGAGGGCTAAAATCATGTCTTTAAATCCCTCAATCGAGGTTTTGGGCGGGTTTTAAAATATCTCGATTGAGGGTTTAAATTTGGTTAAGATGAAAACTAGATCAAGCTTCTGTGAAATTTTTTTTTTTTAAAAGAATCTGGATTATGAGTTAAGGAGCTTGATCTAGCTTTTTTAAAAAGCTTGATATAGCTTTTAAAAGCTCGATCTAGCTTTTTAAAGCTAGTTGTAGTTTCTAAAATCTAGATCGAGGGTTAAGAAAACCCTTGATCGAACTATCTAGCTCAATCAAGAGTTTTTTCAACCCTCGATCGATCTTCTAAAAATAGCTCGATTGAGCACTTTTTTAATCCCTTGATTGAGTTTTCAAAAGCAGGGAAAATTTTAGGGGCAAATTATAGCCCATGGGCAAAATTATAGGGATCACCAAGAAACCTTGGGAGAAATTTTAATATGAAACGGGTTTTTTGAAATTTAAGAAATTAGTCCA
Organism: Larix kaempferi; assembly: GCA_027924585.1. Lineage (NCBI taxonomy): Eukaryota > Viridiplantae > Streptophyta > Pinopsida > Pinales > Pinaceae > Larix > Larix kaempferi. Next base: position 3,243,008 of record BSBM01000606.1, on the reverse strand, counting down.
CATTTTATGAATCCCCACATGGTGAAAAATCGGATAGCCCACCCAGCGAGAGAGGGAAAACACAATTTAGCCCCGTGAAAGAGGGAGGAAATGGTCGGTTCGCCCTCGTCATTCCCATAATGGAATCCAAAGGTAGTTGGTTCGCCAGTAAATTTTCATTCATGGACCATAGGGCATTTTCATTGGTTATTTCACCTTGGATTCGAGGTTTTCGGTTGAATTTGCTCCCCAAATATACATTTTCTTATTTTTGGGCCAAATATTCCATGGAATTTTATCAATAGAGGTATCCATGTTGTTTCTGACCTCCCCATTTCGCGTTAATGAGAAAATCGGGGGTTTTAGCTCCCAAATTTGTTGGTAAGATGGAAAAACGTGCAACGGTCTAGTGATTCAGTGAAATGGGGACGTTTTTTCCCCTATATAACACTGCAAGAGTGGAGAATTTATCCCATACAAACCCGCATGAAGAATCGTATGATTTGTATCTTTGCATGAAGCTTGATTTGGGTTACAATTTTACAGTGGCTGAGTGGAAAGCAATTCGACAGTAGTTGAGTGGAAAATATCTTCATTTTTTCAAGGTTCCATGGGGTTTGCAGTCTTTGACTCTTTACAGAGGTTAGTTTCCATAGAAAATTTGTTTTCCCCAAATCTTAGCAGCTAAAGCTTAGCAAATTGTCTTACATTTTTGTTGCTGTGCATGTTGGTGGTTTGAGTTACAAATTTGAGTTTATTTTTACTCCATTAATGTATTTTGAATAACTAAGAATTTATATGGAATTCATTCAGCAAGAGAGTTTGTTTTGTGATACAATGGAAATCATGATTGCACCATATTTCTGGTGGATTTGCATAGCCTGATACAGTAATTGTCCTTGGTCAAGTGCCAATTTTCAGTCCATTATGGGCTAGTTACTTTGGTTTAATTTCAATAGGCTCTGTAACAATATAATCTCAAATATAAAGTAGAAACTAATGAACTCATCATAACTTCTTGTTGAGCCTTTAATACCAACAAATTATGTGTATTAGGGAACCAAATGGTCGTTCAAAGACATCAATGAACTATGTTGTGTATTTTTTTTGTTTCAAAGATTTGACTAACTATTGTTTAATTGTTCTTCCTAATAGGACCTTCTTATAAAGGTTGTCTAATGACCAATTGGACCTGGCCATTATGATAAACCAGCTAGTGTTGGTATATTTTCTACTAGATTTACCAATGGATATTATGGTAGGTTAGCCAATTTGACAGTGGTGGAGGAATGGAATTCTTATTAAATTTTAGGATTTGAAAGTGGTGGAGATTCAAGAAATGGAATTGTTCACAAGGATTTTCTGAGGAATAAGTGTTTGCATTATTTGTCTTTGATTTGTTAATGGCTGCAACATCTTAGTAGAGTGGGTCATTTGTCCATCCACAGTCCCATTTTTTCATTGTGAATCGAAACTCCTTCCTCTAACACTTCAATTCGGTTATGTAATTCATCTTCTATCTCATTCCTTGTCTGGAATAGTCTTAAAAATTAATTGTGTGCAAAACTCTGTAGTTTTATTTCTAGTCTTCTACAATTGGTTATTATGTTTTCTATTCCTATTCATAATTATTGATTGGATGCTTACTATTGCTACAACTAGAATATGGTGTCATTAGCCTAAATTTATTTCCTTTCTATGTGACTGTTGATTCTCGCTAGGGAGCTATACATGCATTAATATCTCCTTTTCCATCAAAATTCTATAGGTCCTTTATATTGGTTCCCATACATCTTATTGATCTTATCATTGTGCATCAATATTTCCATTCTAGCCTCCAAAAGACATTTAATCTAAACTCAGGTTGAACATTCCAATAAAATTCTAACACAGATTTGAAGAGGAGCACTAGGGCTGTAACAGGAGGTTTCATATTTCTATACTGTATACCATCTACTTGTTGCTACATACAGTGAAACCAAAGATGTGATTATCCATAAAAATGTTGCTACCTCTGAAATGTCACAAATATTCCCTAAATTGATGTGTAAACCCTCAAACGGATGACATAATTTTTGAACAATAGTGTGACATTCTACAAGTGGATCAACCCTCAAGGATGATGGCACATATTTATTTTAAGGCCGACGTCTACTTTGTAACAGTTCCTTGCAAGTTCAACCTTTGCTTCAATCCCCTAACTTGGCCTTAAGGATGAATTTTGATAGGTGCAATCTCTCTCCAAACTGAACTCCGTGCCATTCTCCCACACTGTGCAACATTCTAGGCACTGCTTAGCCCTCAGAAAACCCTAATCAACAATTATGGGCGTTGCTTATCCCTTATATATCTCTAATCAACAATTATGGGCATGCAAATAGGCAGATAGAGGACAAATTAGTAATTTCTGGTGTGAATTTTGACCAAAAAATCAGTTATGGGTACACTTAGACCTCCAAAATAGTGGCAAACAATCATGACAATTACTTCAAATCATCAAGAAGGGATTCTCAAGAATTCTGGGTAGTATGGTGTCAATCCAAGACACCATTTTAGCAAATAGCATTTTAGCATGTTCCATACCCTTATTGGAGACTAGTTCCCTATTATTGGAAATATTACCTAGTTCCCTAGTTGCCAAACTAATCATAAGATACAAGATGAAATCATTGAACTTATTAACAATTTCATTGACAAGATTCTAGATAGGTTCTCAGAGCCTTTTTTCTAGAAGTGGATTATGCTAAGTAGGGTGTAGTGCACTGAATTGGTTTGGATAGCGTCGAACAAAAGGGAGACTATAAAGAATAGAATTGATCCTCTTGACATTATTGGCAACGATGAGATAATCCAACTAAAACAAAATTAACATACCTAGGGGGTTGGTCCCTCTAGTGAGGATATTTGATAGAAACGACATCGATATAATGCCCCCTCTCTAGCCCTGGATAGATGAAGTTCAAAGACTCAAACATGGTTGGGAATTGGCTTAACCACCTAGAGTAGTCCTATACATGCCCAAATGTGAATGGAAATAACCCAGATTTTCTTCTCATTCTAATTCGGATGATAATTACTATCGTTTATTGCCTCAAGGATTCCCAGGAGTTCTGATAGTTTCATAGAATTAGCTCAGATCCAACAATTAGGATGTTAGAAGGTGAAATCATGTCTAGAATGAGCCCACCATTCAACACATTGCTATTTGAAAGATACAAAATGGAATGGAGTGAAGACAACCCTATTGTATAACACCAAAACTACATCCATAAGCCATTACTAGTCATCACTGACTTCTTCATAAATATGTGCATTAAGGTTGTCGTTAACTAGTTTTCTCGAGTTGGTGCAAATGAGCAGTGCTCCTTTTTTGGAAATGTATCCCTAGGAGAGGATATATTTCTTATGGAACCTCAAAAAATATACCATGTGGTATTATTGTCATTATTGATATGAAATTATATTTGTTTTTTCTCTGACTTGCACACCCATTAGTTCACTTAAGCTCATTCTTTTGATCTCAAACAAGAGCTCTCTATAAAATATCATTGTGATTTTGATAGGTTGTACTTTCTTATGGGGCAGAAAGTGATAGAGAACATGGTATTCCAAGAGAGTATGTACTTATGTATTAAATCATTTCATACTTCAATTTGGTGCTTTGGTTGCATGGCACCAGTTACTTCATTTCCCTTATTTCTATTGTTTTATGGTTGAGGGTTCTCTAACCCATCAATGTCTTTTGAATAACTAAGAATTTATATGGAATTCATTCGGAAAGAGAGTTGTTTTAGTGATACAATGGTCATCGTGATTGCACCATATTTCTGGTGGATTTGCATAGCCTGATACAGTAGTTGTCCTTGGTCAAGTGCTAATTTTCAGCCCATTATAGGATAGTTACTTTGGTTTAATTTCAATAGGCTCTGAAACAATGTAATCTCAAGTATAAAGTAGAAACTAATGAACTTGTCATAACTTCTTGTTGAGTTTTTAATACCAAAAAATTATGTGTATTAGGGACCAAATGGTCGGTAAAAGACATAAATGAACTATGTTGTATTTTTTTTTGTTTCAGAGATTTGACTAACTATTGTTTAATTGTTCTTCCTAATAGGACCTTCTTATAAAGGTTGTCTAATGACCAATTGGATCTGGCCATTATGATAAACCAACTAGTGTTGGTATATTTTCTACTAGATTTACCAATGGATATTATAGAAGAGTTATGAATTCCAAATGGAATAGATTAGGCACCCATTAGAACTATGTTTCTGTCGGATGATGTCGACAATACTTCATCTGTCCTGTTGTTTAAGATAAGTGAAAAGACCAAAAACTGGATTTTTTGTATCCATCTGCTCTCCCAATTGGAAGAGGCCCACCTAGCATTCAAACTTGGAGCAGAAGGAAGTTTGATGCCGTAAGGACTATAATTTCTTTGTGTCGTAATTCTGGATTGGTTTTCCAAAATACTCAGTCTAAGCCCTCCAAACTGGGCCTTGTATTTGACTATTAATCTTAAACAAATATTCTGAGGGGATCAGCCTTTGAAATTTTGAATGCCCAAAATAGACAATATTGAAGTAAGAAAAGCATTCTGATGTGCTAACACCCTCCACTCCATCCATGATCTGGAATCAACATCCCATGTGTCCTTCCAATGGAAGATGCGCCTGGTTTATTCTGTGAGTTTGATACCAAGGGATTTCAGCAACACATTGGCATTGATCCTTCCAACTCCAAATTGATCAGAAATCTAGGTACCAACCACATATACTACCTGAATAATTCCAATTCACATACTTAGCCACAAAATTACAATCAGTCCACATGCTCTAAAAAATAACAGAGCCTTGGACTTACAATTGAGGGGTGGAAATAATATTAGACAAGATGAAATTACCCCGTATCCTATGAACATGATGTGCCTGCAATTTCTTGTCCATCAATAGCACTTTCCAAGGAGATGAGCCCTCCAAATTGCTTCCAATGCATTTGTTGTTAATTTTTTTCCATCAAGAAGCCATATAAATCAATCCCAAGCCACCCTCCTCCTTAAACAAAATGTAAGTTCATTCCATGGGACCAAACACAACCGTTGCTCACCAGCATACTTGGCCCACAAAAATGTCCTTCTGAATTTTTTAGTCTTATAGAATCTGAACTATAATCATGGCTAAGCAACCAATATAGAACCCACTCTCATCTCTATATCCTATTAATGCATCCACATATAGTTAGATATCTCTTTTTTGAAGTTTCAACATATAGCTCATGATATCCTTCATGATAATAATACTTGTGTCTCTCATATTCCTAATAACCCTAGTGTATTATTTTTATTTCAATTGCATTCATCCATGGTGTTTGAAACAAGAATTGTCTTGCCTTCCTAAGGTATGGAGGGGGGGGGAATACAGACCACATTCTCCATGTCATTTTGTAGTACCAATGGTCCCTGTTTTGATAAGTTAAATAAATCAAAGTATTGGTTCAAATCATTGACTTTAAACTTCAAGAACTAAATCACACTTTGAATTCTTTTCCTCTTTGCAGTGGATTTGTAGTGAGTAGAAGCTAGTTTGCATGTTAATCATGATTGTATTGAGGCTTCCTTGGGTGTAGCCTGTTTTTTTTTTTTTAACCTTGTTTAGTTTTGTCTTGGCATTCGTATGACTCATCACTTAGGTCTTCTCCTTATAAGGTTGTTCTAGATAAAACATTTATCCTCTAAAATTTTACATTTGGAAATAGATGGGGAAGGAGGCCACTTTGAAACTTGAGGAAGAGATCAACAACTAGAACATCAATATGAAGTTTTATTTATTGTTGTTGAACTCTTGGATGTGCTCTTGTACATTTCATTGAAGCTTTTCCAAATTTGCAACCGACTGATGTGCAAATCATGTACAACCATGCAGAGCTAAAATGTAGTCTTGTTGACTTTATGAGGCCATCCCAATTCAAAATTGCATTCTGAATCCTGATCTTGCTCCCTACAAGGTTTAATTTGGAAATGTCGTCTTTTTGAATCTAAATTGTGTTGATGTATTCAAGCCAAGTCTCCATGTGAATGATTCTTGAAGTTCTAGCCTATTCATGACTACCAATCACAATGCCAAACCTTGAACTTGATGTTGACCCTGACACTAGATGAAAATGAGGGAGGGTGGGTGTTGATCCAGTCCTTAAGAGAATTCATTATTCTGAACAATTTCTACATGGTTTCTGCTAGTCTTTTTTCCATATTCAAGTCTTTGTCAGAAAGGTGTTTACTATTTGTTAGTTTGTCAATTTATCGAAAATCTAGGTGAATGATGAATGACTATAAAGGAGGATGACCAAGAGGAAAGTTGCAAAGTATAATCCATCACACTAAAATAGAGTTGTTGGGTCACTATAATTAGAGCACTGGTGACCCAACTTCTAGGAAGAAAAATGATTTTTTATTAATTTATAGCAGTGTACATAGAATTTGATCGACGATTTTGGCATTCCTTATAAAATTTTGTGTTTAATTTCTAGCCATAATCCCTTAATAATACTACAAAATGTTCAAAATGGGAATTCAATGTGATATAGATTTTTGTAGGTAGTTAAGGCACCTGTACGATGACCTAATTCTGGTTGGGTAACTTTTACCCAATTTGTTTTCCTGTATAAGAACCAGTATTGTCAGACCATATTATTTATAGATAGTATTGTATGGATGCCAATTTTTCAGGATCTTGGCTTAGTTGGGGCTTTTATCTCTATTTCTATTTCCTCTGTAGGCTCATCTCTACTTGATGATGTGAATAGAGATATTTCTTTGAGAAACATGAAACTTATTATTAGCATGTATGGGGCCAGTAAAGTTTCCTAATCAACTTTGGCACCATCTTCATATAACCTCTCGTCCCACAGTACCTTTATTGGCTGATAACAGTTCAACAAATTATCAGATTCTATTTGAATTACATCTAGAACATGAATAACTTCAAGCCTAAGGCTCTTTAATTTTCCATTGTTTCTGCAGCCAATGTAGAACCTCAATGAGAGGCAACACAAATTATTACCACAGGAAAGGTTAAAAACCTTTATAGATTGTCCTTCAAACCAATTATAGACATCTAGCCAGCCAACAAGCAGTAAATTATACCAATACAAAGCTGAATTTCATCCACAATCATTTTTCAGTCCATGAATATAGAGTTTAAGGTAAAAATTACCTTAGGTGTCCATACCCTAAATTTAATGTATGCAAGATAAGCAATTGTATCAAAACTCAAATTTGTGCAACACAAACATAAACCATTGTGTTGGAATAGGTGGATAGGTGGACAACCACATAAACCTAATAATATGAACTTGCGAGGTCAATCTTGATTTGTTACCATGCATCAATGTGCATGAAATGTTAAAACTAGTGTTAGAAATGACAGTAGCTTTTAGATCTCATCTTGAACTTGATTCCATTGATCTGATTGTATTTAGATCATGTCAAGGGATGAGATTTCCATTTAAGATGATGTTAAGAACCCAAGATTGGTTAAGAATTTCTACATCCACGCACATTTAATGGCTCCCTTTTTTTTCCTATTTCTTCATTACCCCAAGTTGGTGATCCCTCTCTCCCCTCACTCTAAGTATCGGCAATGATGGTCACTCTATGCACATTTGGTAGTCATTTTTTAATCCCATTTCTTCATAAACCCAAGTTAGTGATCTCTCTCTCCTCACTCTGAGTAATGAATGCTCAGTCTCTCCTCACTCATTAATTGACTAACTGACATGAGAGGATAAAGTATCTAAAGTTTTATTGGGAATGTGGCTTTTCAATAAGAACCCTAGGAATGTCAATGATCTCAATGATAACCTGTACTATAGGAATGTTGTTCATCTTTATTTGGCCTCAGATGCTAGAAGAAATGGATCTAGAAGACCATGGCATAACTACATCATCATTTTCTTTCCAATGCATGGATCCATCCCCTTTGTGCATCTCTCTCCTAATGCAGTTGCCCACTCTCAGCGACTAGGGTTTTCAGGCTTTAGCATAGATCCATATTCCACTTTCTATATCTTGCTTTTTATCGAAGACAGTTTAGTGCTCCGGATTTGTATTGACATCATTGCAGTCAACAATCCCATTGACCTACTTTTGTTGTCATTTTTTGAACATTAATAAAATTATCTTCTCTTATCTACAGAATAGTCTCCACGTTAAGCCCCCATATTATGGATAGAAGCACTGGAGTTGTTGTGGGCCAGTAGTACCTCTCACCTCATAACAGATCCCAGGTTAAGATGGATCTATGCTAGTTATTAACAATGTGCTTCTCAAATATTTACTTAGTGTTCATCCAAGAATTTGGCAACTACAATACACATCTCTTAAACGACATTTAAAAGGAATAGAAAATCAACAGATCAGCCAAAGCTCTTTCATATGCACAAATTAAAAACAATTATTCGCACTTTAAATATCACAATCAAACAATATTTGGCATTGCATCTCTACGACATTATATGTTCCACACTGCCAACATAGCGTCTGAAACACAGCCAGAAATAAATCCTCTAAAACCCTCTCATAACAAAGGATATGTTCAATAAGTTTTCCCCCTTGAGGAACCTGCCATTAATGGAAATTTCATACTTAGAGACCAATTAAGGTAACTGCACTGTTCAATATGTTCAATGTATATCAGACAAAAATAATTAAAGAGCTCATTCTTATCAATTATTGTCCTACAAAGAAAGTGGAAAAAGGAAATGTATTCTTGCCTATTTCAGTAAAAGCAAGCATTAACAAAGAAAGATGCATTGGCAAACTACTCGGCACTGCAAGAGTAGTGCTGCACGCCCTTAGCTATGAATGAAATATAAGAAGAGATTCCCTGCACTTGGAAAAAAGGGCCTTGCAATACAGAGTTCCTAATTTGAATAGTGTTTCTCTGAGACTTGTATAAGCAGGCTTAATTGGCTCATCAGTAATCCTTATCTACAACTTTAATTAAAAATAGAAATGCCTAGAAAATACATATGAAATCGGCTTTAGACTATACAAAGCAATATGGGCATTAACAAACACTGGAGAGAAAAACACTTGAAACCCACTTGGGATAAAATAAGGGATCCAAGGAACAAAGGAAAACCCATGGGAATGATGAGACTAATGCAATTAATGAATTCCATGTAAATGGTAGTGACAAGAAACATAACTTAAGATGGATTGCATGGAAACATCAACACATCAATCAAGAAGTCGTGAAACCTAAATTCTCGCCATCTATTGGGAATGAGGGAACATTTTGGGGTATTTAGACAAAATCAAGTGTAAGGGATGTTTGCAAGATTTTCCTGAGACGAAGGCTAAGCATGTTGCATCATGTAAAGCATCTAGGAGGGAACCAATCTAGAAACCTTGTAGGAATAAATTCAAATATAGTAAAATTATTTGGTCCTTCTTGGGCCTTTCACCTTCATTGTCCTTCCCATGTTCAGTAGAAAGTTGAGGAATGGCAGCGTTGTGGGGCCACACTTAGTTAAGGATGGGGAGCCTTCTTAGTTCTTTCTCTCAAACCCCAAGGATACCAAGGAAGGGAACAAAAAATTAGCAACTATAAACTCTGAATATTTCTTGGACAGTACAATTGAGGGCATTACCAGTATTATGTTTGAGATAAGGAAGTGTTTCAACCAAAGCCAATCATGAGAAGTAAGATGAAACTAAAGAAACAGAGTATAAGGAGTACTCAACAGTCCTATCCAAGGTGCAATCACTGGTGAATATGTGGTAGAAGTAGAACAGACTCAAGGATATCCAATTCCATTTTTTATGGATTCCATAAGAGTATATACAAGCACAAAGACCTTGGAATGTCCTCCTGAATCGTTTTTACAATATTTGCTGGAACCTTCTTCTGTTGACTTCTTTGTTAGAAGATAAATGTTAGTTTTGGTTTGGATGCTATATTTTGACCTGGAATAAATTCTTGTAAGATACTTTTCCACGAACTAATGTAACTATTGACCATAATTTACTTAATAAATTCAAGCTAAAGTGGTAATTTTTGGTGTAAAATTTGACAAGAAAAGTAGTTTTGGGTGCACTTAGACCTCCAAAATAGTGGCAAACAATCATGAAAATCACTGCAAATCATCAAGAAGGGATTCTCATGAATTATGGGCAGTATTGTGTCAATCCAAGAAGCTTTCTCACTAATCGACCTTCGTTAATAATAAAAAACATATTGGACCCAGTTCAATTTACATTGAATGGAGACCATAACTACATTATTATTACTCTAATGAATTCTTCATCCCCTACTACACCCTTAGGGAGGATCCCAACACTCCATCCCCTTTCAAAAAGAGTTTTCATCAACACTAGTATTGAGGATGTACAACCATAGACCTAGGCCCTAGGTACAAGTGTTGATCGTAATGTTGAAGTAGTCCAAGGAACAAGGATTTCATGTATAAGGGCTCACCACAATGATGTAGTTAGAGAATATTTTCCATAAACCTAGGTCCCATGTAAAACCCTTGTCTTCCACACTAAACTCATTTTAGAATCCCATCCATAAGAAAAGGTCCGGTGTACAAGTCTAGCCTCAAAGTTGAAGCAGTCTAAGAAGATTGTTCATAAACTCGAGTCATGTGTCTAGGTGCTCATGTTGACTACAAACTGATGTCAACTCCTTTTGTCACAAATGGTTGAATATGGTGCTCCCAATTCCCACCATGATCATGTGGATCGAAATAAAAAGAGTTGTTGATGTCCAAAATATTATCAACATAATTGTAAAAGGTCAATTGTGGTTTTGTAAGGAACACTACAACTAGAGAAGATGTAAGATGAACATTGGAAATTATAATGGGATACTTACTTCCTTCAATGTTTTTTAAGGTGAATACTCATCTTTAAACTTGGTAGCTGTGTCTCATGTTTCTTTTATTGTTGTAGTGATCTTATTTCTTTGTCCATGTGTCCAATAAAATGTCACAAAAATTATCTATAGAATCTATGGAATTAGGAGGCAAGCTCCTCGCCCTTTCTTTGGAGTCTCCCTCTAATGAATCCTATCGCATTCAATTTTTCAAATTTTCAATTTCTCTCATCATAAGATCATACACTTTACATGTGTATACGAGGTCTTGTTTTTGTTAGGGAATGAATAACAATATAAGAATTACTATTTAGATTCTAGAATAAATTATTGATATTATTTCACATAGTTTTTAATTCTTTCTTTTCATGACTTTGTGGACACCATTACATATTATAAATTTAAATTTTAGAGGCTATGGGCACCAGGGAAGTGATGCTATTGTATATTTTGAATCTTGATTGTTATGAATGCCACTTTTTCTACTAGGTATTTTGGTAATGAAAAATGTAAATAAAAAATTAGTTTTTTAACACATAAGAAATAAAAACTTGTATTTATCTTGATGGATTTATGTCTAATTTTGAAGTTAATCATGGATGGGTTTAGGTTACTAGGTTCAATTTTTCTAGCCTCTAGAATTCATGTCATCATCGATAACTTACAAATTGTACTAATTTTATATCGTTTTTCTTATGCAGGTTTCACTTTGGGTTTCTAATTTGATTTGATATCTTAATAATTGTGGAATATTCAACGAAATGTCAAACAACGATTGTGGAAAGAAAGCACCAAAACAGAGGGATGTATTATCATACTTTCAGAAGCCTCAATCCAAGAATCCAGATTGTCTTCATGATTCAAACTCTTTTGAGCAACCCATCAGCGAGAGAGATGTCAACTCTTCTGAGAAGGCATCTAATATCCATATAACAGATGATAGAATGGGTTCCTCTAGTGAACAAAGTGGGATAAATGCAATTCAACTAGAAATTAGAAATGACAATGTTGAAGGTTTTTTCCTTGAAAGGCAACAAAAATTATTCATCATCACGAAAAAGGAAAAAAGGCCAATGGGACATAGGGAGAAAATTCCAATCGGAATGGGCCTCAAAATTTCCATTTATTGAACCAATACCTCCAATAAATGAGAAAGAGGCTTCATGGGAAGTTAAATGCATTGTATGTAGTTGGAAACTTGGAAAGGTAGTAAAATTGCAAATGAAGTTAGATACAATAGAGAAGCATGCATGAAACTTGTATGTTAAGAAAATTGAAAATGGTGAGGAGAATTCTATTACCAAATGGAAATCTTCTGAGGAATGTCAACATGTCAAATATCAAGAATAATATAATAAATACTTAATAATCAAGAGTAAACTTGAGGCAAGTGGAGGAACCATCACATCTCTATTTGGAAAGACAATGGAGAGAAATTTGTTATCCAAGATGACACAATTAAGCACCGTATTTCACATCTTATCTAGAGGTCGTCCTATGACATATTATTCAGATTACAAGAACTATGTATCTTTTCTTGAAGTATCGAATTTTCCATCTTCTCACTCATCTATAACGAGTGGTCGGGAATGGGCTAGATATCTAGCTCAAGTAGAAAAAGTTGATTTGAAAGAGAAGATTGCAAATGCTAGGTTTTTTTTCACTATCTTTGGATGAAGTTACAGCGGTTGATAATACTTCATGGATCTGCATGAGTATTTATATGGTTAATGATCATATTAGGAATTCATATTTACTTGGGATTCATAAAATGAAGAAGAGTTCTACAACTGGAAATATTTATGAACTTGTTATTAAGACTTTGAAGGAAATTGGTGTTATGGATGATTTAATGATTGCAAAAAGGTTGGTATGTGTCATAGCCAATGGAGCATCAATCATGCAAGGACAAAGGAATGGCCTTTGTGTCAAACTACAACTATCAACTTCACCATTTATGATTAGTATTCATTGTATGGCTCATAGGATGAATCTTGAATTTAAAATAGTAAGTAAGTTTCCACTAGTTTCAAGAGTTGAAGAACTTGTACGTGAGACTCATGCATACTTTTGTCGTAGTCCCAAGCGATTTACAGAGTTTCAACAATTTGCTGACAGTGTTACAAATGGAAAAATGCTATTAAAAGATGTTGATACAAGATGGATCTCATTGAATGGACCAGCTCAAAGACTATTTATTGAATACCAATCATTGGTAGGGGAGATATATGAACATCGCTTTAGTGTAGACAAAGCTCAAGATCTTCTCTTTCTACTAACTAATATAGAGACATTATTAACATTGGTTGGAATTCTTCCTTTGCTTCCTGAAATGAATGTCCTTGTGAAAATGGCTTAGAGTCGCACAATGTATATTGCAGAGTACACAAATGCAAGAAAATTGGCATGCCTTGCATTGGATAATTTGTATACGATGCCAAAGTCTTTTACGGGTCAAACATTTAACGGTTGGACTACTATCATTGATATAGAAAAGAGTGAAAATTATTTGAATTTTGATGAAAAAGGGAGACTATGTATGGAAGTGCGTGGGTATATGGTTCCCTTTTATTATGTTAGTAAGATGGGACAAACCACCAAAGAGTGCCATGTGTCAAGAGACCAATTCAATGATATTGTGATTTCAGTGAGACACAACTTAATACAAATTGCACAATCACTATCATTAGAGATAAGAGAATGATTTCCTCGAGATGAATTACTGAAAGCTATGTCTGTGGTATACCCTCATGATTGGAACTCTGAAAAAAGATATAAATGCTTTAAAAGTCGACTTTCTAGAAAAATTGAATACTTTAGTGCACCACTTTGGCAGGAATGTTAAGGTAGAAGGAGAAGATATTGGAGGTATATTAGATTCATCAAAATCACATCAAAAAGCCTCTTTCTTTGCTCAAACAATGTCAAATCAATATCATGATTTGCCGAAACCTATAGAATATGGTGCAGTAATCAAATTATGGACTATTTTAGGTGAAAGTCAATACCTACAAGAAAATGTGTCAGAGTATTTCAAATTAGTCGATTTATGTCAAACCATGATTTTGGGATCAGTGGAGGATGAAAGAATGTTCAGTGCACTGTCATTCTTGAAGTCAAAGTTGAGGAACAAGCTTCAATAAAAATATGGATACTCGTTTAAGATTATATGTAACAAAGTATGACATTACCAATTTTCCATTCAATAGAGCACTGGCACTCTGGCAATTAGATTGTGAGAAAAGAGGAGAATACAATATAACAAATGTCTCCAATGAACTTGATATGGAACATAATGTTTTGGAGGCTCATAATGATATTTCATCTACACAAGTTCATGTTCAAAATATAGAAAATGAAGAGCGACATGAGAATTGGGAATTTGATATGCCACAAGATATAATATAAACCAATATCATTGGCAGTGTATAAATAATGAATGGAATTTAATAGATCATGTGACTTTTTTTAGTTTGACTTCGATGTTCCTCTATTCTTGGAGCAGGTTGGAAAAGGAAAATTCTTGATGGGAGAAAGATTACCATACATCAATTTGAAGTTGCATTTCAGTTAAAAATAGGTTCTATAGTCTATACTTTGTACTAAATATAGTAATATTAGAGCTACATTTCCTTGATGCAAGCTATTTTAAGCTTGATGTTTTGATAGTTAACTAATGCATTGTTTTTTTTCTTAGTTGTGACAATAAATGAAGTTGGGACCTATCTATCCATAGATAATTTCCTAGTATTAAACGTTAAGTAATTAATTTAACAATACTTCCGCTTAGCAAGAATGGGCTCATTCAAAAGTTAAAACTCAAGTACATGGAATTGCTTGTATTTCTAGCTCTGATATCTTGGCAAATATGAATGGTCTGCTTGTTTCTTACATTTGGAGCATTTTTTCAAGTTTGCAAGTTTGCATTTATTTTGGTTAAATATATTTTTATTCCCTTGATAATTGATTGTGGTTTGAGCCTTTTGTACTAGTTTGATTCATTTCATAAATTATTTGTTTTTTTCTTACATTTGGAGCATTTTTTCAAGTTTGGAAGTTTGCATTTATTTTGCTTATATTTTTTTATTCCCTTGATACTTGACTATGATTTGAGCCATTTGTAGCCCTTTGTATCATTCAATGTTTTTTTATAATAATTATTGTTCTCTTTAAATATTCAATGGTTCAAGGAAAGATGCTTGTATCTCCTTTCACTTTGTAGCATGACTTAAGCATCTTCACCATTTAGAATCTACTATGTTTATTTTATATTTTTTTTAAAGGTGTGTTGGTATTTAGAAAGGGAAATGAGATCTGAGTTGCTAAGCGAAGAGAAAAATGGTCTATGCACTCTGTTACTAGGTTCCTATGCATCCATCGTAGGAGACCTATTGGCACGAGACCAACCTTCTTCTAATGTAATTGGCATAATTTTCATCTTTCCACAGACTGTCAATACAGTATTCACTTGAATCTCAACACCTACAGGGAAGCATAATGTCAAAGGAGCATTCCAAACCTTACTACTATATAGGTTGATTTATAATCAAATCCTTGCTACTATGAGCCTAGATCAACAGTTCTACAATGGTCAAGGATTTGGGTAAGCTGAATCAATTGGTTGTTTATGTAGAGTTCTTCTTATATTTCAATAAATTGTGGTTCTAATTTAATTTATCTATTTGTATTGGCATCTATAATATGGAGGGGATTTTTTGTGGGGGAAATATTTGATTTTTTGTTTGTTTTCTAAATCTGTTTGAATTTTGTTAGTTTGCATAATGTGATGAATTTTCCCCTCTATTGTTGCAGGAGAATATCAGAAGATGTGTCTATATTATTTATGACCCAGAACGTTCAGGACAGGTTGTCTTTGCAATGAAGGCACTGAAGCTCCAAGAGACTTCCATGGATCTCTATAAGAGTAACAATTCACTAGAGAAAAGTACTCTCTTTTTTTGTGCTAACAATTTTGGTAATTATACATTGATTTGTTGATTTGAGAGCATCCGAGGAATCACTTTGAATGTTGATCTTTTTTACAGGTTGAGGGAGAAGAATTTGACATGGGTGGATATATTTGAGGAAATTCCTGTATGTAATTGTTATGCTGCTCGATGTCATAAATAAACATTTGTTTTCCATTTCTTTATGAAAATTTAGCACCCCAAAAAATATGAAAATAATTAATCTCTTGCATTGATAGCTTGTCTAATTCACTTTTAAACACATGCTTCTCTGGTTACAATTTGTTTCTTTTAAGAGAAAAGTGATTGTCTTATTTTCAGTGAAACTGCCTTTTAGCAATCATCTAGATTACATGCATAAGAACTACTTAACACATGATATTCTCAAATTATGAATCTCTTGTATGCTTATCAATTATATGTGGACTACAGAGAGAATCCAACAAGAATGCATTTATTGGTCCTCGCCTGTATCTTGCTGCAAAATGAAAAAATGTATTTTCTGCTCTTTTCACACTATTTCAGACCAAAAACTGAGTTTCTCATGCTTAACTATCATTTTGTGCAATGCAGGTTAAAATTTCAAACTCTGCACTTGTTAGTTCAATTATGGATGAGTTGGAAACCGATTCACCTGTTTCCCTGGTATGGACATTTTAGTTTACTTGAGTCATACATTATGGCGTTGAATTAGAATTAATGATTCAGTGATGGGCTTCAATTATAAATACTGATCTTGATTGTTCATTTATTTTCCCTTGGAAGGGTGACTATGAAAGGCTGGTTTTGCCCACAAATCCTTTTATGGAAAAGAATCTCGAGTTTTTAATTGATTGCATGGATGATCTTTCTATGGAACAACAAAATGTTTGAACATTGTTTAATGGTGTATTTCATCTTTGTTATTGGATTTTTTCTGTCTTTTATGTTACCCCTTTTCTCTTCATAAATGTGGATGTTCCTCTAATAGCCTCTATCCTCTTTCAGTTTCAATATTATTATTGTAATCTTTTACAACAGCAAGCTCAACAGCATGCTTGGTTGCAAAAAAGCAGGTAAATTTCCCACCAGTGGCATGCTACTCATTTGTTGTCTCATAACTCAAGATTTTGTAACTATATTATGTAGATTCAATGAATCCATGGTCTGTCTCTGTTTTCTATTTTAGAGCATACTGATAATATTTTCTATTTTCCATGGATTTCTAACTCACTATTGCTTGTGATTAACAGAGCAGACAACATGGCACGTAAAGTTGTTGGTGAAGAACCATTACCTAAAGAGGATCCTTCAAACCCTGTCTTCAAGCCAATTATTGAACACTCTAGGCTTGAGAGCTATCTCATCACCAATCAAGTTTCCAACTACTGTGACCAAATAAAGGGGTACTCTTTAGCAGTTTCTGAATTGAACCTTTGTTGGGGGGCGAACTCACCCAAGACAAGTGATGAAATAGGATCCACAAACTCAATCTGAATATCCTGGGAAAATATGCAGAAAGTGAATACTGTTGCTTTTATTGAACTTTGTTTCTGGTTTAGCACACTCTTCTTGCACCAAAGAATATTCCTCTAAAATATCTTATGTTCCCTTATTTGGTACATCACACCTGTGTTTCAATGGAAGGATTTGGATTGTGCTACAAAATCTTTTCCGCTGATTAATTTGATATATTTCTATTCATGGTTTACAAATCATTTTAGAAGGACAGAATGTGGGATGAGATTATTGGTGGGAGCAGATTTGATTTTTTAACATCTAAGATGCATGCATACAACTCCAACAAAGGCTTTGTCAAATTGAACCCAACTTTGGTGGTGTTGGATGATGTCTCGTAAATTGATCACCTTGAAAAACTGTTGTATCAAGGAAAACTGCTACAAGACACTCAGACACTCATCACAACTAGAAACACCATTGTTGTTAAATATGGTTATCGATATGACCTACAATGTTTGAGAGAGCTAGATGTCGTGTCCCTTTTCTGCTATTCAACATTCTATTAAAAGTCCATTCCAGAAACAACCGATGACAACATAGTCAAAGAGGTACTTCTGCCTTCTATTTTCAATGCAATACAACATAATTCTTGATCTTATTGTGGCAGAATGACAATGAAACATATTGGATTTGAGGATTAGCCTCTATAAATTAGGGTGTTAAAGATGCTAACCAATTGGAAACACTTTTATTACAGACAATAGCAGAATGAAAATGATTACTGGTTAATCTTAAGGTGATTGGAATATCTCTGCATGGTCAGCCTCCTGGAGCATGGATTATTACAAAGGACAAGCCATATCTGAATATAAAAAAGCAATGCTTGCATGGAAACAGACACATATACCTTGGAAGAAGAAGCCCGAGATTTTTTCTTGGACATGGGAATATTTCTAGAGGCCAGAATATTCTCTACAGGTCCATTTGTAGACTTGGGGGTTTATGTTCATAAATTGAAATGGATAGCTTCTTTTTACTATCTTAATAAAATTTGTGAGTTGAAATCTTTTGAATCCGGTGAACAATCAAAAGTAAGGCACTCACACATTTGTTTTTCCATTGTTTGTTTTAGGTTAACTTCTTTGGGGCATTTGAACTGGTTTGTGACATAGAAGGTTTATTCAAAGCTTCTTTCCAAAATGATAAATTCAAAACCTAACATTGGATAAACTAGTTTAAAGCATAACCATGAAATAGATATATCAAGCAGAACTATTGGTTTTGTGTTTATTACTAATCACGGGTTGAGCAATTTGTATCAAAATTCCCTCTTCTTGAAAACTTGACAGTGAAACAATGTCACAAGCTGGGCAATTTGAAAATTCATGTCGTTGATCTAAAGTAATTAGATTTTACATGAAGTTTTTGTCCAAGGTAACTGACATTGAACTGCATGCAACTGTCCAATTCCATACTACATGCTTCTTTGCTAAATTTGTCATGAAAGGTAATCGATTTAGTAATGGCTCTTCCTCTAGAGGTAGAAGGCAACAATTAACTGCTTCAATTAACAATTAACAATTTAAAGTGGCTTGTAGAGCAGCCCAAGGCAGGAGGAGAACCGATAGGGTTGTCAGTAACTTCTGGTCTTCAAGACTGCCCAAAATTCATCTTGACTGCCACATGAAGGTAGGTATATGTCAAACTACAGGTGCATTCAGAATGGAAGTTTAGGGGTCTTAGACTGCCACTCATTACTTTTCAGTGGCTGCCATATGACTTTTGACCATTGTTTGTGCTCATAACTGCCTACACAATGCCCAAATTTGAGTATTAGGGCATTTTTTATGCTGGAATTAAGCTTAGAACCCAAGATGAAGGTTGTTTGATGATTGAGAATTCCCTTTTTAAACCCACATTAGATAGCTCACGTTTCCCCAGCTATGAAAATAACATTTATATCAATTTCTTTTAACATTTTATTTCTTTAGGATCATAATATTTATTCTTTTGTTTCTATTATAATTGTGTTCTAGCACTTTGAGGGCATAATTTACTATTTCCTTAGTTACAAGTGGGAATTTGTCTTACGTTATAGCAATTCTCTCCCCACCTTCCCTTGGTAGACTCATTTTCCTGAATGAGAGCTATTCTTGTGATGTTTGATATTTTTTTTGATGTGATAAAGTTGAGTTAGGGGTTTTTGAAATATGTCTTATTACAATTATTTTTTTTTCCCTTGAAGAATGTCTTGTTCGATCCATCTTTTCCTTTGGATACACAATAAATACTTTGATATTTATTTCTAATATTTCTGCTATGATAATTTATGTTAAATTTTCATTTAGTTAGATCTGCACTCAAAACCCTATCAGCTAGGAAACTAAGACAGGAAGACAGGTTAAGCTCCTATAAAAACAGTGAAATTTTAAGTGCTAGATCTATAGACACATAAATCTTAAATCACAATAGCATACTGTATAATAATCAGTATCATCTTCTGTGCAACAAGTTGTTATGAAATTGAGCCAATTGTTAGCTTGATATGGGGGAACTGGTCGACTATGGTTGACTGGGATTTCAACGTGTGAAACATACCGGCGTTGTCAAGTATATCATCCTTCTATGGAGAATGATTGGGACCTGCAACCTCTACCTATCGTTGCCAAACCAGCTCCAAGATTGTTTCCTAGGTTCTCCCTTGTTTCTTCCTCCTTATTTCAAAGTTTTGTTGTTATTTTAGTGTTTAGAAAATCTTTCTTGAAATGCATCAAATGTGCCATCATTTTAGATTTGGGGATCATAATCAGCATCTTGAATTTTGGTGTTTATTTTTTGATTGATCTAAGTATTTCAGGAGCGCAATAACAACCTAAACATTGCCCATCCATCTCTTGATGCACTTGAGCTGAGTGCCGAGTTGCATTTCTGGTTTTGTTTTAAAATATATTGTATGGTAGTTGATGTCCAATTTACGAATGTATTTTGTTTGGAATTTATTGTGAGTATTTGTTGGTTATTAAAAAATAATAAAATTTTATGTTACTATATCATTACATGTATAATTTATGATTTATTATGTTACATGTAGTGATGTATGTTATTGGGACATTGTTATCTATAAGATTTCAATGATTTATGTTTAGTTTTCATATATTTTATTTTTTACTTTTTCGGGCAGGGTCCCCTATGTCGGAGACCTCAATTCCCCCTATGATTCTCCCTAGAATTTGGGGGGTGCTTTTTGATACCCCCTGGATGTGTTTCCCTACTCCCATGTCCTTGAAACTTGCTGGAACTTTTCATATTGCTTGTATTGGATATGCAAATTGAATTTTATTGAGAAATGCCTGAAATATGGCTTGAAAGTCCTTAGACTGCTTTTTATTGTTGCTGCAAATCTATTGTGATCTTGAGGTGCAATAGTTGGTACCAAAAGGGTTGCTTTTTATGAAACCCATAGATGTCATTTTGGAGTTATTCTTAACAGTTCACTGTTGAACAATGCTTGAAGGTGGTTTTCTAGTTTTTCAAGATTAATTTGCTTTGTTAAGTTATGATTTTCTTGTATTTGTAATTGCTTGAGGGATTAGGTTTTATTTTTTAATATATTTTCTGCCAAGAGATTATAATTTCTATGGTGCACTCAAATTTTTCTCACTACCCTTGGCATCTTTCAGTATAGTTGCACAGACTCAAGAATCTAGGAAATATTTGATGCAAACTTCAAAGAGGGCATTTGAGGAGAACTTGTAAGGTATGGGGAAGCTAACAACAGAGAATGACTTCATATGGTGGAGATCACATGGATTTTTGGAACAAATAAGTGATTTTGACCTCGATGCGAGATTCCAACTTTGGAAATTTATGGTAGTTTAGTTAGTCATGCGTGGCAATATTGTTTGTGGCGGCAAACAATGGCATAACTTACAGGAATAAAATTATAAAACGGGGATTTGATGAGAGATCCTATATCTATTGAATTATGGATGCAAACAGAAATATGATTGGTTGAGATGATCATTTCCTGTTAAAGGACTGCTTTTTCATTTTTTTTTAACCTTGTAGTTGTTTACTACCAATCAACATCACCCTCTCTAAAGTTTGTTTTCATGTTCCTTGTCTAGTAAAAATTTCTCGCATTTTGTGACATAGTTTGAACTATGTGTAGGTGGAATGGAGATAGATTTAATGTTGATCGCTATAAAAAATTATATTTCTTGTGGACTAGATGATTTATAGTTTTTGTAGTTGAATTGCTTTTAAAAGTTATAAACAGTGAGTTCAAATTCTTTCTGGGTTGTGCCTTTCTGTATCTCACGTGGAGTATCTGTGACAGTGTGATAGTGGAAGCTCTAAAGGTAGACAGTTTGCAGAGGCTTTGATCATCATTGGATCCAATTCTTTGGAGGGTGGTAAGTAGTCTTTGGTTTTTTCTTAGAAGAGAAATTGATGTAAATTAAATTTGTTATAATTTATTTATTCCTTAGGACATGAAAGATAGTTTTATGTTTCAAAGATTTCAATTTTTGAAACACAAATTTAATGCTTCCAAAAATACCAAATGTGTAGGTAAACACAACCATAAAACTTTTAGATTTTGTGTTAGGAAAGGTCATGTCACTTGTGTTTGATATCATACTATTAAAATGTTCATGGAGTAGATCTGGTCTATATGTGAGGCTGAAATGGAACATTGCCTATGAAAAAAGGTATATTGCAAGCCAAACGTGAAAGGTTAAGTCCTTATTCTAATTTTTTAATTGAAATTTGAAGTATTAAAATGCTCAAAACTGAAATGATACTAGAATTGTTGAGTTTATTCAACAGTGTGGGAGGATGACAAAATGATGGATTTTGAATAGATAAATACAGGAGGAAATGTTCTCTCAAGAAGTGTATAAGTATTCCCTTTTGAGCTACCTGAAGTATGAAAATCTCCATACTTGGGCTATCTCAAGACCCTTGATCTCCTATTTCAAACAGTGGATTAATCGTTCAACAATCTTGTTTCTGTCTCTTGAAACTTCTTGTGGTTTTGACTGCAGCTCTTGAGTTGTGACTAAGGAAGATTATTGCACCGAGTGAAACGAGGTGCTCTACAGCCCATTATGGGGGAGATCTTCTAACGTCATGTACCACTACATCTAATAAAATGTAAAAATGTAGCGTTACATCTAATAAAACGTAAAAGGTGATTGCACATAAAAATAAGTAAAAAGAATTAAGTGACAATATTATGAAAAGTAATTAAAAAATAGATGTTCGTTTATAAAATAAAAACTTAAAACTTAAACAGGATCTATCAATCAAGAGAGATCAAATTTCTTGAGTTTAAATTTTTTTTTAAATACACCTCAAGAAATTGGATCCCTCTTGGTGCTTGATAGATACGGGTTTAAGATGGATCTATGCTGGTGTACAGGCATTGATTGTGCATGTGTGTTATCTGCATTGGTTACACATATAAAACATTTTCTTTTGTAAGGATGTCAGTCATGACTTTTTGGGGGTTCCCTTTATATTTTCAAAAAAACTACTTCAAATGTGGATATTGTTGTTAGCCACTTATAACTAATCAAGGCCCAAATAAAGTGCTTCCTTAATCAAATGAGATAACACAAAAGAGTAAATATAGTATTTACACCAATAACATATTTCTAAAGACATATGTTCTAGATTCTACTAATAACATATTTCTAAAGACATATGTTCTAGATTCTACTAATAACATATTTCTAAAACATTACCATGAGATCTCGCTCAAGATTTCAACTCATGGCAGGTGGAACTAATTGGTAGTTAGTGTTGTAAATGTTGGTTGTGGAGCCAGATCTTTCAGTCTCATAGATGATATGTGTCAGTCGTGCACCCCGGAGGACTGTACACTTTTGGGGTTGTTTTCACCAACAGTTTATGGGCCCATGGTTTTGGGTAACCCATAGTATTTTCCCATTGTATTTTCCTTATAAAAGAAAGACATTGTAATACGGCTAGGGTTGATGTATTAGGTTTTATGCATTATAAAGATATTTGAGATCGAGAAGAGAGACTGTGAGACAGTGAAGAGGAAGTGCAGCGGCTGTGTTGCATGTTGTATCCCTTCACTTTGCTGGACGGTATAATAATAAGGACTGGCAACTTCAATGTGGACGTAGCCCATCTTGGGTGAACCACGATATATCTGTGTCTCTCTTGTAATGTGTATGTGTGATTAGATTTGCATTTTTGTTTATTGTTATTGCTCTGCGATCCTGTTTTTCTAACAATTGGTATCAGAGCCGAAGGTCTATTTGGCAGATAAACCCACAGGAAGCTAGGGTTTCTAGTTCGAGAGGGAGCAATGGCAGAAGAAGGAAAGTTTAAGGTCGAGAAGTTTAATGGCCAAAACTACCAGTTATGGAAGATGCAATTGGAGGACTATCTGTACCAGAAAGATCTATTCCTACCATTGGGAGGAAAAGAAAAACAGTCGGCGGCTATGAAGGATGAAGAATGGGAAGTTCTTGACAAAAAGGATCTGGGAACAATACAGCTGAGCCTAGCTTGGTTGGTGGCTTTCAATATCTCAAAAGAAAAGACAACGGAGGATTTGATGAGCGCATTGGGTAAGCTGTATGAAAAACCCTCGGGCTCCAACAACGTATATCTAGTGAAGCGTTTATTTAATATGAAGATGTCTGAAGGTGGATTTGTTACTTATCATTTAAATGAGCTTAATATGGTTACAAATCAACTAAGTTCTGTAAGTGCAAACTTTGATGATGAGGTTAGGGCTCTTCTAATCTTGTGTTCATTGCCAGAAAGCTGGAATAGCTTGGTCATGGCTATAAGTAACTCTATCTCTGGTTCAAACACCCTGAAATTTGATGATGTTATTGGTGTTATTCTTAGCGAGGAAATGCGTAGAAAAAGCACAGGTGAGACACTAGGTAATGCATTGGCCATGGAGAGCAGGGGAAGACAAAAGGAGAGAGGAAAGAGCCAAGGTAATCGTGGAAAGTCTAAAACGGGCAGATCCAAGTCCAGGCTCGGAAAGATAGAGTGTTGGAACTGTGGAAAGAAATGACATCTGAAGAAAGACTACAGATCTCTAAAGAAGAAAGGAGATGGACAATAGAAAACTACCCAGGAAGCGAATGTAGCAAGTGATGTGTTACAATATGCTTTGATTCTTGCATTAGATAATACTAGTGATTATTGGGTAGTAGATTCAGGGGCTTCATGTCATGCTACACCTGATAGGAAATATTTTCATGATTATGTTCCAGGCGATTTTGGACATGTTTTATTGGGTGATGATGAGCTATGTAAAATTGTTGGAATGGGTAAGGTATGGATAAAAGTTAAGAATGGAACTGATTGGTTGTTAAAAAATGTTAGACATATTCCTGCTATGAAAAGAAATCTGATCTCAACAGGGCAGTTGGGAGATGGCGGCTGTCTATCTACATTTGGAGAAGAGTGGTGGAAGATCACTAAAGGATCAATGGTGATAGCAAAAGGAGACAAGGTAGGTACGTTGTGTTTATGTCCTCATGATACTAACCATTCTATCTCTTTAGGTTCCACATGAACAGATACAGCATTGTGGCATCATAGGCTTGGCCACATGAGTGAGAAGGGGATGCAGATTCTCCACTCAAGGAAGTTGCTACCAGATTTGAAGCAGGTAAGTTTGGAATTCTGTGAGAACTGTGTTTATGGAAAACATAAGGGAATCAGATTTCTCAGGGTTGGGAAACATAAGAAGAATGAAAAGTTAGAGCTTGTGCATACAGATGTATGGGGACCAGCTTAGGTACAATCTCTTTGTGGCTCTCATTATTATGTTTCATTTATTGATGATGCAACTAGGAAAACTTGGGTTTATTGCATTAGACATAAATCTGATGTGTTTGCTACTTTTAAGAAGTGGAAAGCTTTGGTTGAGAACGAGACAGAAAAAAGATTGAAGTGTCTTAGATCTGATAATGGAGGTGAGCATTGCGGCAAGGAGTTTGATAGTTATTGTTCATACCATGGGATTCGTAGAGAGAAGACAGTCCCAGGAACACCACAAGAAAATGGTGTATCAGAAAGGATGAATAGAAAAATCATGGAGTGTGCAAGGTGTATGAGATTGCATGTAGGGTTACCCTTACAGTTTTGGGCAGATGCTGTAAATACGGCTGTTTATTTAATAAACAGAGGGCCTTCAAGTGCTTTGGATGGTGGTATTCTAGAGGAGGCACGGACAGGTAAAAAGGTAAACTACTCATTTCTGAGAACGTTTGGTTGTGAAGCATTTGTCCATATTGATAAAGAAAATAGAACAAAGCTTGAAACTAAATCCAAGAAATTTACCTTTATTGGATATGGGGTAGATGATTTTGGTTATCGTTTATGGGATTATGAAAATCACAAAATCATTAGGAGTAGAGATGTCATATTCAATGAAAAGTTCATGTATAAAGATTAGTTGTAGGGAAAGAAATGGGAAAAGGAAAACACAGAGTACACAGTACTTGATGAAATTGAAGAAAATGAAGTTCCAAAGGTGCCAGAAAATCAAGAACAGCAGCAAGTACCTGAAACTCCTACAACTGCAAGAAGATCTACCAGGTTAAGTAGACTCCCTGAATGATACTCTCCTTCAATGTACTATTTATTGATGACTGATGCTGGTGAACCAGAATGTTATGAAGAAGCAATGCAGGTGGAAACTAGAAAGAAGTGGGAGCAAGGCATGAAGGAGGAGATGGACTCATTGGTAGGAAACCAGACTTGGGATTTGGTTCATTTGCCTGCTGGTAAAACAGCATTGCAGAACAAATGGATTTACAGGTTGAAGGAAGAAGAAGGAGGCAAGAAGCGGTACAAGGCCAGAGTTGTTGTAAAGGGGTTTGCACAGAAGAAAGGTATCGATTTTGATGAAATATTTTCTTCTGTTGTTAAGATGACTTCAATTAGGACTATTTTAAGTCTAGTGGCGGTAGAAGATTTGCATCTTGAACAGTTAGATGTAAAAAAAACTTTTCTCCATGGGGATTTGGAGGAAGAGATATATATGCAGCAGCCACAACGATATGAGGTCAAAGGGAAGGAGAATTTGGTGTGCAGGTTGAAAAAGAGCTTGTATGGCTTGAAGCAAGCTCCAAGGCAGTGGTATTTAAAATTTGACAGGTTTATGACAGGACAAGGTTATAGTAGCTGTCATTCTGACCACTGTGTTTATTTCAAGAGGCTAGATAATGGAAGTTATATTATCTTGTTATTGTATGTGGATGACATGCTTGTTGCAGGGTCTAACATGCAGGATATAAATGTGCTCAAAAGGAAGTTAGCTAATTCATTTGTGATGAAGGATTTGGGTGCTGCAAAGCAAATCCTTGGTATGAGAATAACAAGAGACAGGAAAAATCGCAAATTGACATTGTCTCAGGGTGAGTACATACAAAAGGTGTTGGAGAGGTTCAGAATGCAGAATGCAAAACCATTTAATACACCTTTGGCCAGCCATTTCAGTCTAAGTAAGGAAATGTGTCCCAAGACACAGGAAGAGACAAATTACATGTCCAAGATTCCCTATCAATCAATAGTTGCCAGCTTGATGTATGCCATGGTGTGCACAAGACCAGATATTGCACATGCAGTGGGAGTTATGAGCAAATATATGAACAATCCAGGTAAAGAACATTGGAAGGCAGTACAGTGGATTCTCATGTATTTGAGAGGTACTACCACTTGGCATTATGTTTTAGAGGTTCAGAAACTGTTCTACAGGGATCTATTGATGCAGATATGGTAGGTGATAAGGATAGGAGGAGGAGCACCACAGGGTATGTGTTTACTGTAGGTGGAACAACAGTAAGTTGGATTTCGAGACTGCAAAAGGTTGTTTCACTTTCAACAATGGAACTAGAGCATGTTACTGTTACAGAGGCTAGTAAAGATATGATTTGGTTGCAGAGGTTTATGGAGGAAGTGGGTAAGAAGAAAAATGATAGCAGGTTGTATAGTGATAGCCAAAGTGCCATTCATCTTGCAAAGAACTCAGCATTCCATTCCGGGAGTAAACATATCCAGCTCAAGTACCATTTCACACGCTCTGTTATGGAAGATGAACTGTTGAAGTTGGAAAAGATACATACTAGCCAGAATCCTGTAGACATGTTCACAAAGGTAGTGACCAGAGAGAAACTGAGTTCCTGCTTGGTTTCAATTGGCCTTCTAGCATGAAGGTGAAGATGAGAAAATTTCCAAGTCCAAAGTCCAGCAAGTACAGTAGCGGTGGAGTTGTTGTGATTAGTCTCCAAGTGGGAGATTGTTGGTTGTGGAGCAAGATCTTTCAGTCTCATAGATGATATGTCTCAGCCGTGCACCTCAGAGGACTGTACGCTCATTCCCCAACCTTGGGGTTCGGGGGCAGTGCCCCCGAGAAAAATTTTTGGAGTTGTTTCCGCCAACAGTTTACGGGCCCATGGTTTTGGGTAACCCGTGGTATTTTCCCATTGTATTTCCCTTATAAAAGAAAGACATTGTAATACGACTAGGGTTGATGTATTAGGTTTTATGCATTGTAAAGATCTCTGAGATCAAGAAGAGAGACTGTGAGACAGTGAAGAGGAAGTTCAGCGGCTGTGCTGCAGGTTATATCCCTTCACTTTGCTGGACGGTATAATAATAAGGACTGGCAACTTCAGTGTGGATGTAGCCCATCTTGGGTGAACCACGATATATCTGTGTCTCTCTTGTAATGTGTATGTGTGATTAGATTTGCATTTTTGTTTATTGTTATTGCTCTGCAATCCTATTTTTCTAACAGTAAACGGTGTATTTGTTGATGTTGGTTCTATCAAGTGAATTGAAAGAGAAGTGGAACTTGGATTCCTAGTTTTTGCTCACAAAGAGGCACATTTTTGTACTTTATTATTCTCCTCGTGTAATAACCTAAAGTTTATTATTGTTTTCTATCGTCAACTTCTTTAGTTGTTGTGTATTCTCAATATTTTGTTTGTTGTTTCTTCCTTAAAAATATGCAATTGTATTGAAGCTCATCCTTAAGAACTTGTATGTTTCTCTTTTTCATGTAAAATATTTGTCAAAAATGTATGACAAAGTTCTCAGTTTACCGGATCCCTTCACAACCTCAGCCAAACCAAGCACAGAGATAATCAACAATTTCTATGTTTATCAAGATAAATTTATGAACGCCATGTGCTCCCATGTCAATCCACTAGAGACAATTTTCATGGTTAGTAGGTTACTATTGCAATTTGCAGCCTCTTGACTATGACAGTATAACACAATCACTCGACAATATCTTTTGCTTTCTTTTACTATATCATGATTTTATGGATTGTCTTTAAGGCAAGCTAATTTCAAAATAAGCTCAACTCTTTCTTTTCTAGGGAATATATTGAATCCAGGTGCTGTGATAACTTCTCCACTAGACTAGAAGTATCCAACAAGGCCTCACCAATGGGAATTTTGACAAATGATATGTTTTGCTCATATGGGTTTATTTTGATTGGAGACAATGGATTGCTTCTTAGGACATTATTGAGTCTTATTTATCAATTTAAGGATGCTTTTATAGTGTTGGGATGTTTTAAAATGGTGATGGGCGAAGGTATCACTTGCCAAGGAAAATTTGTGTGGATTAAGCCATTTTAAGTATTCACTGACAAATATGCAAATCTCCTACCATTCGACACCAAAGAGAAGAAAGTTTGGTGAGAAGAGTGGTTGGAAGCTTGGAATTGGTCCAAGAACTATATCTCTATATAAAGGAAGTGGCCCGCTACTAGGATATTCACTTAATTCTATCAATTTGTTGGCTTGTCAAGATTCATGAACCCACATGTCCATTAGACCATTAAGGGACGAGATAACAAGTAGAGTCCCTACTTGCCCTGAATCTAGTTAGTGTAGTCGTGTTTTGTCAACACCTTCTAGTTGTGAGTGATCAAATACTGCTTATGAAATGTATAAATAAATCCATCTTATCCTCAATCATACACTTGTTCATTCGAGAGTCCAGAGTTGAGCTCTGGTGTATGTTCTTTTGTTGCACTACCTTAGTAATCTACATAATCAAAAGCTTGAGTCTTATTGGAAAATATTCGACAAATTTTTACTATATTTTATAAATTAGTGAAAGATTCGCCAAGTTTTTACAATTTTTTATAATTAAGTGAAATATTCGCCAAGATTTTACAATGTCTTATAATTGAGTGATAGATTCACCAAGATTTTACAACATTATATAATGAAATGAAAGATTCGCCAAAAAAATTATATATACATATTATATTATTGATAAAATCGCCTTCAAGTTTTCCTATATATCGAGGAGATTTGCCCATTTTTTATACATATAAATTTTGGGGGGGTTCTTAAAATCATCCCTGTTCAAAAGCTCAATCAAGGGCTTAACAAAAGCTTGATTGAGCTTGTTTTTTATCATTTCCATGCCCTTCGCTTGCCAAAAAGTGTTACCTGTCACATCCCCATCTTGACCCTATTGCATTAAAATGTAAATCATGTAATATTGTTATAAAATCATGGTGAGGAGCTCAAGGCCAAAGCCCCGCCATCGATTTATTGATGCATATGGTTTGTGTTATAGCCAGGCACATTGGAATTTCAAACATCATGTAGATATGCATTTTAATAAAATACCCACAACTAGCTATGCAATGCAACAAGAGATGGGGGCATGATTTTACAAGGAATTGGGAGGGAAATATTCAAACCCTTGGAGCCAATCAAGTCAAGCCAAATGTCCATAAGATAACCCATCAAACCCTCAACTACCCATGTTGACTTTTGTACCCAATCATTCATTCTCCCAAGAGTTGGTTGAGGTAGTTAATGTCTTGGGGAATGGGAAGTATGGCTGTCCAAATTCGAGTATGGGCAAGCCACCCTTCATGGAAAATCACGTTTTTGCTTCTTGGGAAAGAAAAGAGCCATGAATTTCTCCTCAAGCCATTATCCATGAACCAGTCTCTCTCCCTCACGAGTTTGGAGCTACCTGGGCATTTTCGAGCCACATTTTTCTGGTTTTTCTTTGTTTCTTAGCTGGGAGAAGGGCGTTTTTCTGTTATATACCAGTGGGGAAGAAGGGGAATCGAATTGGGGTTCCATTGAGCCTGTTTTGGCTGCTGAATGCTTATATATCTGTGGGAGAAATCATTTTCTTCCCTGTGGTCGAATTTCCCTCTCCCACTCCATTGTTTTGGCTTGAGCTTGATTGCAAGCATCCAGGGTTCTGATTTAGCCTAATAAACCCAGCTGTGGACTGGATTGGCTTAGATGCACGATTATTTGGTTGTGTATGAGCTTGAATGTTCCCTTTTCCTTGTAGAAATCATGCCCAGCTCGGGGGTGGTCTCTGAGTGTTGAAAGAATACAGGCTGGGCAGAGACCTATGGTTGGGTGGAATGTTGCAGCGACATAGCTAGTTTCTTGGGACAATTGCACAATGATGATGTAATGTCCCTTGTTGGGAATTTTATTAAAATGGGAATTTTATTAAAATGGCAATTTTTCACTTTTTTCCCTAGTTTGACCTTTGACTAGTTTTGAGCTCTAGGTCCCCAAATTGCTCCAATTGCTCCCAAATCTTCTGAGAAGGTATATGGATGATGTTAGAACATAAATATGTATTTTAGGGATGCTTTTGGACCTTTAAAATACTTCTGCAAATCCTCTTTCAATTCTGGCCAATGTAGGGAACTTTACTAGTAATTTCCCTTTGACTAGTATTGGTCTCTAGGTCTCGAATTGACTCCAAATGCCTTCAAATCTTCAAGGAAGGTGTATGAATGATATTAGGACTTGAATATGATGTTCAAGGATGATATATGGCCACCAAAATACCTCTGCAAACTCTCTTAAGATTATGGACCAAGTATGCAATTTTACTAGTAATTTGGGGTTCAAATCCCCCTGGGGTTAGTACTGAAAATGGCTTCCCAAATGCCTCCAAACCCACTCAAATTTCTGAAAAGAGATAGGGAATGTATTAAGGATGTTATTAAGGTCTCATTTGCACCATTAATTGATTATTATATCTGTTCCAACCCTCTCCCATTCAACTGCAAAAATCACCAATTCGACCCTTGGGGAAATGGCACTATTTCTTCTCCCAATGCAATTAAACTGAGTAAAAATACTTCAAATGCTCAAGTACAGTACATGAAACTTGTAAAATACATCCATGGAAGTCCATTAATCACAAATTCATCATAGAATCATCCATTCATTCGAAATCATCATCAATACATTGGCTCACAACAAGGTAGTGGGGAAATGGCATTGTTCTTCCATTAAAAATGAGATTTATACATTTCTATTTGGAATTTCGACCTGAAACTTTTTGGAGATGAAGAACAGAGTATTTAATTCATATTACAAAAGAAATGGGGCATGATAAGCTCCCCCAAAGAGTACAATAGCTCACCAAAAATGCCCTCCCTTAAGGATAAAAAATATGCCATCAAAACTGGAAATGGTTGAGAGAATGTGCTGCAATAGAAGAAACCATGAGCTGCCCTGTAGCTTACACCTGCAAATAAAAACTCCATTAAAGCTCCAAATGAAAGGTCTAAATGGCCTTTCCAAGTACCAACTTGGATGGGAATCTTTCACCCTCGAAATTGGCTAAGGCAAGAAACTAGTCATCCACTAGCTCTCCCTCTACACAAATGCAATTGCAAATTCTACAAATGATCAAAATCTGGTTTCATTCTTTGTTATTGACATTTATAAAGTTCTAATGTCCTCCATGGGTCGAATTCCTTCCAAGAGACTCATGCCAACTCAAGTTGGGAAGAGATTCCAAAGAACGCCACTTGTACAACAATTCCTAGTCTCCCACTTCCACCAAATCACATGTGGAAGCATATTAGCTGACCTAACACCCTTGAGCGCCCTCTTGGAGTCTATTTTTAACCCTGACATGTCATATATGTCATATGTCAGCCTTCAGGTCTGATTTGTGTCATAGGTGTCATAGCATCTTCATCATTGTTGTCATAGAGCTAGGGAATCTAGCCCAAGTGTCTCACTAGGTCCAAATTGCCTCTTCCTCTTCCATGGGAGTTACTCTTCCTCTATATTTCGACCTTGGATGATTCATTCCATGAATAATACCTTTTGGACTCCCCCAAGTATGTTACCATTCAGCTTGAATTCGAATTGGTGAGAGAATGATGCCAAGTGTAGTGGGGAAATCTAGCCATATGTGGGTCCCACTTCCTCCATGTGTCTTCATGATCAAATACCACTTTGATTTTCACTTGTATATATTTATTTAGCTCCTTTATTAAATATTTATGCCACTCTAATGTTCAAACATCATTTATTATCCCCATTATTCCAAATCCCAAAGCTTCCACCCCAAACCGAGGAAACTAGTAATCTTCCTCCTTAGCAATTATTTGAACTTTAGCATCAATTTGACAAACTCTACTGAATAGAGACAATGTGATTAGGCCATTGTGACCCAATGCCAAATTTGGGACATTACAGATGATGAGTATATTCTTATGTGTATTTACTTCTGCAATGTTATAATTTGATGGTTGTTTCTAATATGTTGAATGCATATGAAATATGTGTGGATGATTTGTTTATTTCCGTTGTGCATGTTTGTTGAATTGCATATGCACACATTTATTTATTTGCTATGAATCTAATGACTTGGCCTGAGTTTATGTAAAATCCCCAGAGATTGGCATCATGTTCCCTTCCGTGCGTTGGATCGACGGGTGGGTATGTAGCATTACCCATCTTCAAGGGAACACCCTAACAATCTCATTAAGGTTTGTCTTTTTGAATCTCTTGTAGGAGAGTCATAAAGAAGAAGCTTGACATTTTACTTTATTGACATGCAAGGTTCATATATGATAGGAAGTGATTCACTCATCTTGACTTGGATTGACACAATGTATCCACTGTGGGAATTTGACCATTATTTTTTTATATTACAAATAATTCTTCTAGAAATGATCAAATATCTAGTATATAGTAGCATAATTATAATAATATGACATTACCCATCAATTCCTTGTCATTTTTTAGTTTCCTGCTATAAGGATGAGGTCTTTGACATCAACAAAAAAATTGGTATGTGCAAGTGTGCTAATGTTCCATAACTTCAAATAACTTTCTTATGGAAGATGATGACATAGGTCAATATGGTGAAGAAACTACATATATTATCCAAACAACAATGTCTTCATGTAGTGCAGGTAGAAGGAAAATCTCCTAACTTGCCATATGTTGTACCACTTCTCCAAGTAGTTCTCACATAACATGAAGTAGCAAGTAGGTGCATGCATATAGTAACTAGCTGACCAAGTGTTCATTTCCTACCTCATCCAACACCATATGTATTGATTTGTTGTTGTTATTTATGTAGGACAAAGTCCTCCATAAACACTTGGCACTCCTCCACTATTAATGTTACTATTTATGTTGTCATAAATTATTATGACTAATTCTTCCTATTTTCCTTTGTATTGGTGTTTTATTATTATGAAAATGGGCAAAATATAGGATTAATGGTAGCCACATCATGATCATGGCATTGTTTTTTCTATAAGCAATTGTTTATTGGAGGGTAGAATGTTCAATCCATCATTGAATATATGGCACATGAATGTGGCAAGAAAGTAATTCATGACAAGATTAAAGTGGAAATAAAGTACTGGAGGCCATATGTCAGAGGAGGATTAGCTTTCTCCTTTCAAATTAGTTATGCTATGTAGAAAAGAATGTTAGAGCTACCTTTGTGGAACCAATGATGGAAATGTGAGGTGTTTTGTGGATTGTATGTATGTGGGGAAATGTATTTATTAAACACTTGAGCACCACCAAACTTGAGGATAGCCTGACCAAAATCAAATATCAATCGAAATATTTAATATCATGGGATAAAGTAAGCATGTATCTCACTAAAGTTAGATTATGGAAGTGGATATTAGTACTAATATTTTACAGGGATTTTAGCCTTTCAAAATAGAAAAATGTGGAAGGCTTAGTTCTCAATCCCATGAAGAGCTAAATATTAAAGGTTGCTCAATGGTCTAAGCGCTTAAAATATGAGTTGAGTATAAAGCATACGACCATAGGGTGAAGTACGAGTGATAAAAGGAGACGAGCGGAACACCGTTGATCTTAAAGTAGATCAACAATCAAGAGTAATAGTGCACTGGGAAAGTGATAGAGAGATAAAGGGAAGCGTTGAGCTAATAAAAAAAGTGGCTGATAGATCAATGACTCACGTTGATATTGCACTGGAAAAATGCGCCCATATTATTTTTCCCTGAGGAGGAGTTGCACCAAACACCGTCGAAGACATGTGGTTAGTTTTGATTGAAAACTCCTCACATAGAACTTTTGCAATACTGCCGAGATCGTGGGGAGTTACCGCCCATGAAAACCACCCACGTTTCCACCCGAAGCTGTTAATAACCAATATATCCACACCAGCAAAATGAAATACAGTGGCATACATGTTTGTCCCTCCCCAGTGGACATGTGTCAAATGGGAATTGTTGACCTCAAATGACATCATTGGAGAGAGGAAAATGAAAAGTTTCCAAATGTACCAAAATTCAAATAGGGATCCGTTAAAAGAGAAAAGTCCAACTTTAAATGGTATCCAGTCTATTTTGAAGGAAACATATAATGAAATAGCCCACCTCAAGAAGCTGTTGAATATGCCTGTAAGTCAGCAAGTTTAGACCCCTGAACTAAGAGAAGCTCGGGAGGAAAATGAAAAAATATATACAGCATGTTGCATTTCAAGCAGTTAGCTAAAGAGAAGGAAGATCAAATAAATGAGCTTAAATGGCAGACTGCCTCACTCAAATTACAAAAGACCACATTATCCAATGAACAAGTCACTCAAGGTTTACCTCCTAGCATACAAGAAGCAATTCATCCTATAGGAGAGACATAGAAGATGGCAAGAGAGCTTGAGAGGCATGATGAAGATAGAGAGGTAATTGATGTGATGGATGAAGATACTCTAACTCAACATCCTAGTCAATAGTAAGTTGACAAATATAGTACGATCATAGAGTTGCAGGTTGAGGTAATCCAAAAAGTTGAGACAATTGTGGAGCTTGAAGGAGTCATTGGAAAGAAGGAATATGACATCCAAGAATTGGATACGGAGGTAAAAGAGATTAAGAGTGAAATTACTAAGCTCAATTTGGATGTAGAAGGGGAATATTTGATTACAAGAACAAATTAGACACCGTGGGATAATATATCCCAGTTGTTCATGAATGAGTGGCACCGTTGTGAGGTAATCCAAGATGAACTGGAAACCTCTAAAGTAGTCAAATAAGAAGTCAAAAGGGTGGAAATAGAGCTGAGAAAGATGCCTGAATAATGTGTGTAGATAATAGAATATTTGAACGACAGAAGTAAAAGACAGTTGGAGGAGTCACAGATTACAAATAGAACATAGATGATCAAGGTATCTAGACAAATGATAATGAAACATACTCTATTGAAAAGAACCCAGATCAATATGAAATCAATGGTCAATGATATAAATGCTTTTAAAATCATGTTTGATAAATTCATAAAATTGGGGTTACCATATCCATGGGATGGGAATGAAGAAATTGTACCCAAAGAAGAATATAAGGATAAATTGACATAGAAAAGAAATGAGGTGCCTCAAACTAGTGCATTGGAAGGAGTCATAACTGGAGATCAGGTTATTGACAAGTTAAAGCCTTAGTGTAAGATACAGATCTATTTGAAGAGATTGTTGAAGGATCTTGGCCCTATTTTATATGAGAAAAATACTAATGCTGAAATAGCCTGAGAGGCATTGAAGGCCCATCGAATTCCATTGGGAAAGGAATGGTATGCAGCATCAAAATATTCCTAAATATAATTTCCACCTCAAAGACAAGCCACAAGACATACTTCCAATGTCCTAGAAGAACAACCAAGTGGACATCATTTTCCTAGAGTACCAGGTCATTTTGTAGGCTAGCCAAATCCTTTAAATTTTATGCCACCTGGAGGATAGGTAAATGTGTAGATGATGCACCAAATGACCGGGAAAGCAGGGATACCTGAATCTAATAAACCAGTAGATTAGGATTTTTGGTAGCCATCTATGCAACATAATGTATACATGAGAGAAACAACAAAGCAGACAAAAGGAAGAAGTAAAAGCGCAAGTAAGAAGAGCTAAAAAGTGAAAGGTTACTAGTCATTTAGAAAGTGAAAAGTGAAAGGGACAGATTTATAAGTTTGTTGAAAATTAGTTTAGCTCAATAGAATTCAGTTACTCCTTAAGACCTATATAATGTAATCCGAGTGCATAAATCAAGGTTGGAAATTTTTAGAGGGACTCTATCAATTGTTGAGTGGATGAACTATCTTGTAATGTATATTTTTTGTCTTAGATTAAATTTGTATAGTGCTACATAAATGTTTCCCTCTATATTTTGTCTATCTTCTTTGTTATATTACTCTTCCATGTCCATGTATACTCTCATGAGATGTCAATAAAGTTTAGAGTGACAAATTTAGCTCCATATTGTGTCACCGATATGATATATTGATGAATGTTGGCATTGATTGCAGAGATTTCACTATCTTTTAACCTCTAGTCCAGTTTCAAAGATTTTATGAGATACAACAATTTTTGAAGCGTTCTCTTATTGTTGTTTCTATGAATGTCTTGTTTCCTGAAAATTCATAAATAAAATCATGATTTTTAAAATTTTGTTTACAAACTACTGAATTCTTTAATTCAAAGCTCAATATGTTTATGATGTCATTAGGCTCAAAGATATTCATCATGTAGGAACCTCAAGTAGATTCATCCACAACATTTCATCATGGAGAAGTTAGATTTGGAAATCACTAAAACTTATCACGATCTTTATAAATTTGACACCAAGAAGGTAACATGTGTGGGGATGATTAAGGATTTAGTAGTCACTTTGGCTCATTTTCCTACCAAAAGTATTGTGATGGATACGGTAGTGGAAGATGTACCAGCAAGATATGGGATTTTACTATCTATAACATGGGAAAAAAATGTGGGAGGAACCATACAAATGGACCTAAAGTATGCAACTGTCCCATTGTTTGCAGGTGGGTCCATAAGATTGTATAGGGAAGCCAGATTTGCATATGTGATCAATGGTCAGAGCAACCCCATAAAATACCTTGTGTATGCCTTGGAATAAGACATGGGATGTTGCATTCTATCCATGGATGAAGAACATGAAGATCCAACACACACAAATTTCTTCATCTCAGACCTTACACCCC
Organism: Larix kaempferi; assembly: GCA_027924585.1. Lineage (NCBI taxonomy): Eukaryota > Viridiplantae > Streptophyta > Pinopsida > Pinales > Pinaceae > Larix > Larix kaempferi. The sequence continues at coordinate 3,205,432 of BSBM01000606.1, read as the reverse complement.
CTTCAAGTTAGTTATGGGAAATGTATTTCAATGGATCTTCATCTAAGGGAGATGTAGGAGCAAGTGTAATTTTTTTCTCCCCAAATAAAGAAGAAGTTGCCTTGTATTTCAAATTAAATTTTGAGACTACAAATAATGTTGCTGAGTATGAACCCTTTTTTTGGGATTAGAAGCTACTAAGAAGATGGGAGTCACAAAAATTTCTATTTTTGGAGATTCAGAAATTAGTAGTCCATCAAATTATAAATGTTTACCAAACCAACAATCCCAAGATGGGGGCATATAGAAATCAGGTATGAGATTTAGTAGAAAAATTCTGTAGTGATTTTAATATCACTACTATCCCAAGAGAAGAAAACCAAAGAGCAGATTCACTAGTTGTAGCAACTAGTAAATTTAAAGTTCCATTTGTTCCCAGACATAAGCATGAGATTGAGATGATACATAGAACTTCCATACCTAATAATTTGAAACATTGGCAAGTGTTTGAAGATGATTAACAAATAAAGAGATTTATGGAGATGATTGAATAATTTTTAAATTCTTGCACAGATCGAGATGAAGACAAGGAGGAAGATGAGGAAATACCTCTATAATGGGAAGAAAGAAAATATGAGACAAAACATGAATTCAACAGCAAAATAACAAGTCACAAGATCTTACAGTTCAAGAACAATTTCATCCCCAAAGGCCTAGTACCATTAGAGAGGATTTTTCATAAAAATGACATCACAGTGAAACCTACTATGCATCCAAAGGAGGAAAATGTAGAAGAGGTACAAGTGTTGGCAAAACAAAAGATCCCAAATTTATCAAATTGTCAAAACTATTTCCCACTGAAGTGAAACGGAGATATTTAAAGCTTTTTAAAGCTTTTTAAAGAATATGTAGATGTATTTGCATGGAAGTATGAAGATCTTAGGACATATGATACATCTATAATTCAACATAAGATACCTTTGAAGCATGGGGTTAATCCTTTCAAGCAGAAACTCAAACAAACAAATCCCATGTTGTTGCACATAATTGAAAAAAAGGTAAGGAAATTATAAGATGCAAAATAACAATTACTTTGGGATACTCGGAGTGGGTAGAAAACCTGGTACTAGTTAGAAAAAAGAGTGGAGAAATAAGATTATGCGTGGATTTCATAAACTTAAATAAATGCTCTTTAAAGGACCATTATCCACTACCAAAAATGAATTAGATTTTGCAAAAGGTGGTTGGAGAAAATGCGATTTCAATGATGGATGGATTTTTAGGATACCATTATATTGTTATGAGCAAATAAGAGAGAGAAAAGACAACATTCACTACACCATGGGGAACATTTGGCTGAGTCAAATTGTGAAGCATTAGACTTGAATTTGGTGAATGAATTAACTAAAAAGGAAGGAGCAAGGAACAATAATGAACTTGACATAAGGTCTAAGAAGGTAAATCCCAAATTCTCAGAATCCCCATGGTACAGGGATATTATTTTTTAACCTTGCTTTAACAAGATACATTAGGAAGAAGGAATATTACATCCAAGAATTGGAGACTGAGGTAAAAGAGCTTAAGAGTGAAATTAGTAAGCTCAATTTGGATGTAGAATGGGAATATTTGATTAGAAGAAAAAATAAGATCCAAGATCCTATGGGATAATATATCCCAATTGTTCATGAATGAGTGTGACCATTGCGAGGTCATCCGAGATGAACTGGAAACCTATAAATCAGTCAAAGAAGAAGTCAAAAGGGTGGAGACAAATTTGGGAAAGATGCATGAATAAGCTGAGCATATAATAGAATATTTGAACATCAAAATTAAAACACATTTGGAGGAGTCATGGATTACAAACATAACACAACTAATCAAGGTATCTAGACAAATGGTAATGAAATGGACTATGTTGAGAAGAACCCAGATTAATATGAAAACATTGGTTGATGATATAAATGATTTTAACATCATGTTTGATAAAGTCATAAAATTGGGGTTACCACATCCATGGGATGGGAATGAAGAAATTATACCCAAAGAAGAACATAAGGCAAAATCTGACACAGAAAAGAAATGACGTGCCTCAAACTGATGCATTAGAAGGAATCATAACTGGAGATCAGGTTATTGATACGTTAAAACCTTAGTTTAAGATACATATCTATTTGAAGAGATTATTAAATGAGCTCAACCTTATTTCATATGAGAAAAATACTAATGTTGAAATAGCCCTAGAGGCATTGAAGGCCCATCGAATTCCATTAGAAAAGGAGTGGCATGCAGTGCCAAAAATTTCCCAAATAACATTTACACCTAAAATACAAGCCATAGGGAAGACTTCCAGCGTTCCATAAGGACAACTAAGTAGACAACATTTTCCTACACTGCGAGGTCAATTTGTAGGCCAACCAACTCCTTTGGATTTTATGCCACTTGGAGGACATGTAAATGTGTAGATGATGCACCAAATAAGAGGGCAATTAGGTACTAGGGATACCTCCAACTAATCAACCAGTAGGTCAGGATTTTGGGCAGCATAATGTATACATGAGAGGACACACAAACAAGACAAAAGGCATAAATAAAAGTGCAAGTAAGAAGAGTAAAAAAGTGAAAGGTTGCTAGTTAGTTAGAAAGTCAAAAGAAAAAGGGATATATTTACAAGTTTGTTGCAAATTAGTTTGGTTCAACAGAATGTGGTTACTCCTTAAGACCTATATAATGTAATCCTAGTGCACAACTCAAGGCTGGCAATTTTTAGAGGGACTCTATCAGTTGTTGAGCGGATGAACTATTTGTAATGTATATTTTTGTCTGATATTAAGCTTGTAGAGTGCTACAGAGATGTTTTCCTATGTATTATGTCTATCTTCTTTATTATCTTACTCTTCCATGTCCATGTATACTCTCATGAGATGTCAATAAAGTTCAAAGTAACAGATTTAGCTCCATATTGTGTTGGCGATATGATATATTGATGAATGTTGGAATTGATTACAGAGATTTCAAATATTTTGACCTTTGGTCCAATTTCAAAGCTTTTATGAGATACACTAGTCTTTGAAGCCTCCTCTTATTGTTGTTTATATCAATGTCTTGTTGCTTGAAAATTCATAAATAAACTCATGATTTTTAATACATTTTGTTTACAAACTACTGAATTCTTTAATTCAAAGCTTAGTATGTTTATGCTATCATTAGGATCAAAGAGATTCATCCTGTAGGTGCCTCTTATGCCTATTCTTGTCTCCATCTGCTAAAGATCACCCTAACTATCAACCAAAGTACTGTTACACTCTAAAAAATTCCTCTACAATCATTTTACACCGTCAGAATTGTTCATAAACATTTACTTACAAGAAGATTTCAAGAAATATCATTTTTACATAAAATTCCACATAGATTCAACTCGAAAATATTTAAAAATTGAATTATGTCATGCCCTAGTGTGCACTATATTTAGTCTAGTACATACCAAGGACTAACAATGGAGATAACCTTTCATCACCATATACATTTCTTCTATGGTTCTGATATGCATTGAGTCATTCTTTAGAGATGGCCAATAAGGATTATGTATCAACGATGTTTAAATTTATTCATCCATATTAATTTTGCATGATATAGTTGAAATCTACATCCATACAATTTTCTTTCTCACCTAATATCTTTGTTGGCATGCATACCAACACTTTATTCTATGTTATCCATTCCAATTGAATCATTATATATGTGTGTGTGTGTGGTTGTAAGAAATTAACCAATCTAATAACAATGTCAAGAAAGGTATGACCAACATGTACACTATTGTAGTGAATGCGAGACAAGTGGATGGAAAAATGGATTTACAAATAGTGGGTAGACCAAGTATTGGGGTGAACCTAACCATTATTACTCATGCCTTCAAAATAAAAATAATAAATTCAAGAAAACAAATAAGTTGGTAGAATGAAAAGCCGACCACTTAACAAAAAAAACCCACTCATCACACCAACCACTCAAAATAATTGGTAAACCCTAATGATTTAAAAATTGGGCATTGAAGATACCCACAAAATTCTATTGGCACAGTGTATCCACTCGTTAATACCAAGAAAGCTTGTGTGTCCCTTCTCTTGTCACATGTACAAAAGCAACCCTCCATATTTTACCCTTAATCTAACTTGAGCTACATAGAACACAAGTAATTTGAGTAGATATCGAAATAATTATGATTAAAGAAAGGTTAAAAACTGGGGATGTATCCCTTCCATTCAAACACAAAGAGGATATGAAAGGTAAGGGAAAAGAGTGTGGCTTTTGCAATCTCCCTTCTTGATTGTTTCTTGAGTTTCTATTGCAAATATCTAGTATATCTCTCCTTCTCTTATTACTACTATACAAGTATCAATTGAGTGTTTTTGATATTTTTCTTACCCTAATTTGATAATTTCTACTCAATTTTCAACATATCTAGAGGTTTCTATATCAACTCCTACAAAGCATTTTTTCTAATCTATTTGAAATCCTATTATATACATGTATGACCCCAAAGGCTTGTGGTTTCTTTTAGTTATTTCAGGTGCGTGAATCAACCAATACCATGCAAGACAACAAATTGAAAAATGGAGTTACAAACATGATCCATATTACATATTGCATGAATTAACCAATAATGTGCCAAACATTGAGAAGTAGAATAAATTTATAAATACCTAATATAATGTATTGGGTGGTTTTGGGGTAACTAAGTATTGGCGGTTTTGGGTAACTAAGTATTGGTAAGAATTGTGTTTTATAATATGTCCTTAGTATGATTTCTTTTTCTTAAAAAAGTTTCATTAACAAAGAATATATAAGTTTTAAATTTTGTAATTCATCAAATATAATTTATGAATTTATGTTGACACAATAACTTTTTTATGAATTTTGGTAAAATATAAAAACATTATAATATAATTTATAAAATTAAGTTTATTTATAATTTTAATAGTCTCATTAACAAAGAATATATGAGTTCTAAATTTTGTAATTCACCAATGTTTACAAAATAACTTATTTTTATAAATTTTGGTAAATTATAAAAACATTATAATATATTTTATAAAATTAAGTTTATTTATAATTTTAGTATTCTTATCCAATGGATTTTATTGATTAGTATAATGTAGTTTCTCATTAGTTTGGATCGCTTTAAAATTAGAGAAAAAATCTAAAGCTTTTCCAATGATATATGGGTACTAGTAAATTCATGATAAACCGATGCTTTTTTAAATAGAAATTAATTTTATATTCTTGTAAAGTGGGTTAGTTAAAATTTATGAAGGGGAGGGGGAACTCAGCGATTTATGACTTATTTTTAAGAAAAAGTATTAAAGATAGTAATTATATTGATAATTATGTACTTTTATTAATATTATTAAAATGATATCCAAATAAAAGATATATGTGATAATCATTTTAAAAAATATAAAAGAATTATGTACTTTTATTAACATTATTAAAATGATATCCAAATAAACGATATATGTGATAATCATTTTAAAAAATATAAAAGAGATTTAAAAATATTGTGAATCATTACAACTTCAACTTTAGTGGATGAGTGTAGGTGTTTATATAAATATTAAATGAGTGTAGGTGTTTATATAAATATTAAAGTGGTTTCAATTTTTATTCAAGAAATATTGTTATAGATAACAAATTTTAATGAATAGAAAGAAGATAATAACATTCCATAGAAATAACGAAGAACATGTTAATGAGTGTTTGTCTCGGGTTATAAAAGTAGGGTCATATTATTACTCCTACTAAGGTTTAAAACTTTTTAATGGCATGTTTGTGCTCATGCTTGTGAGTACATGTATTTGTGAAAATAGGTGGAGAGAAGTGCAAATCCTACATGTGGCTTCTTAGTCAAAGGGAGATTTTGTAGCATGACAAGATATTTCTATCTTTGTGTTAAATCTAAAATAGACTAGTTACACATCTTTATTGGAATTTCGTAAGTTTTAAATTTGTGAAGAGAAGCTACACATACTGATTCCATTAAGAAAAATATAGATTACACCACAACATACACATAATACACAAATATTTACCCTGGAAACCCTTAAAAGGAAAAAGCCAACAAAACTTAGAGCCACACATCTATCTTTCTTATTATGATTATTAACCATTCACAATACAATACCTGTCTAGGTATTCCGCAGCATCCAAAAACTCTAATCCATTAACCTAGATTATAAACAAACCCCAATACCTTAGCCGGGATTAAATTACAAATTTTTAGGAAAAACAAAAAAATAGCCTAAAAAAATTCGAACTCGCCTTCAAATTGTATCGACAATGGTCAAACATCCACTGTCGATGTATGCTTTGTAGAGCAAAGAGAGGCCACCAATGCGCCCCCAAAATCCATCACTATGCGCAGTGCTCAATGCATACAATAGAGCACTACTAGGTGGATATCATCAATGGAAAATCTCCCCGCACACATGCAAAGAATATAACACACATCCAACAAATTTTTCTCTGAAGAAAAACTAAAAACATGTTTTTTAACTTCAATGAGTTTAGAAAGTAACTTTATCAACATAATTGTGGAGAAAAATTTTGTAATCATAGAAACTATTCCAAATGTTACCAGACATGCATATTTACTGAATGTTGTCTAGTTGTTTCATGCAAGATTAAGCAAAAGAGTTAAACAATAAGCTAAGTTAAACTCTGAATGTTCATATCCTTTATTTCTCCATAAAAATCTTATGGGATCTTAATTAATAATTCCATTAAATTTTGGAAAAAATGAGATGATAAAAATTGGTACAAAAAATTCAAAAAGGAACGAAAAAGTGAACTATAAAGAAAGGAGATTGGACTTAAAATGCATCTTGTGATTAAAAAGGGTTCAAATCATTTTATTCAATGCTTAAGTGATCTTTTACAATCGATCATGTTGGAGAATCTATCTTATTGATATATATTGTTTTTGTTACTTTCAAAATCAATTTAAAAAATCCCATGTCACGGCCCCACTTTGACCTTTGTAATATTTTGGGTTATAATATAAATATTGTATACATATTATGTATCGTTCCTAGCGTGGAGCTCAAGGCCAAGGCCCCACCAGTGAACACTCGACCTTGAAGAGGAAAGTATGTTGGTATTATTTAACCCATGTGCTAGTGAGCCATGGGAATTGTGAATATGCATTTTAATATAAATACCCACAACTAGCTACGTAATGCAACAAGAGATGGGGGCATGATATTACGAGGAATTGGGGGGGGAATATTCAAACCCTTGAGCCAATGAAGTCAAGCCAAGTATCAATGAGAGAACCCATCAACCATCAACTACCCATGTTGACTTTGGTGCCCAGTCATTCATTTCTCTTAAGAGTTGGGTGAAGTAGTTAATGCTTTGGGGATTGGGGAGGTATGGTTGTCCAAATTCGAGTATGGGCAAGACACCCTCATGGAAAATCGTGTTTCTCCTTCTTGGGCAAGAAAACACCCACGAATTGCCTTCCCAAGCAATTATTCATGATCAGTTTTTGCTCTCTCACGTTTTTTGAGCTTGCTGGGTGTTTCTTTCATGGAGTATGCTGTAAATTCATTGGTTTTCAAGCTGGGAATCCCGTTTTTGTGATGGATGGACTATGGGGAAAGGGGAGAATCCATTGGAAAGCTCAGTAGATAAGTTTTGATAGCTTGTTGTTCCATTATTGTTGTAAAAACGTTTCTGAATTTCCAGATTTGGTTTTCATTCGTGGAAGAATCGTTTTTTGTGAACCTAGTAGTTATCTCCTACCTCAGGAATCGTTTTGAATGTTTCCATCAATTGTGTGATTGTTATTTGTCAATTTCGGGTGCCAACCTATCACGGTTTTGCCCAAAAATCGTGTTGGTTCCCTGCTGCCAGTTAATGACTATGTGAAGGTCGTTTTGGCCCTTAAATGCCCAAGCCGTTGCCCTCTCACGCAGTCTAAGCTAGCTGGGGCTTTTCCCATCACGTTTTTCATCTATCTCCTGCATTTTTCCATGTCTGGGAACTCGTTTTTGTATTGCAAAATGGCTGGGAGGAAGGGAGCCACGAATTTGGGGTTTATGGAGCCCGTTTTTGTCCCTTGAGTGCCCACCAACGTTTTCTGGAAACAGTTTTGCTCTCCCAGGATGATTCCCCAATTGCCATTTCGTTTTTGGTTGCCAAACGCTTTTTCTTCATGCCCATAAATTGTGATTTTGCTGTTATGAGTATCCATGCTCAGTTTTGAGTTGCTGTGTGTTAAGAAATGTTGGGGTTGAGATGGGTATCCATTGCTTTGGGTTGTGATGAGCTTGAGAGTCCCATTTTCCTTGTAGATATCATGCCCAGCTTGGGGGTGGTCTCTGAGTGCTGAAATAATATAGGTTGGGTAGAGACCTACGGTTGGGAGGAACGTTGCAGCGACATAGCTAGTTGTGTGAAACAATTGCACGACAAAGATAAGTGTTTTCTATTTATGTGTTTTGCCTCTGCAGTGTTTAAATTAAATGACTGATATTGATATATTGGATGCATATGAAATTATGTGTGTGGATGAGTTTATCTCCGCTGTGCATATTTGTTGAATTTACATCTGCACACATGGGTTTTTAATTGTATGAATCTAATGAATGGGTTGAGTTTGTTTAAAAAGCCCCATAGATTGGCATCCTGTTCCCTTCCAGAAATTGGATAGATGGGTGGGGACGTTATAGATGGTATCAAAGCTTATGGTTCAACACTACGGCTGTTGGGCCCTTCATAGAAATATAAGTCATTGTGTGTACATGTATTTTGTATTTGGAATTAAAATGCATTAAAGAAACCTGAAGATCTCATGGCTTCTATTCGTTAGAATGGGAAATCATTCCCATGACTGTTTTGGGGATTTTTGCAAAACTGCTTGCATTGATTCCATTCTATGAAATTGAGGAAGGAGGGAGAAAATCCCTTTTCAGGTTGAATGCTTGCTTTAAATTGTTTCCAATGCAGTAGCATTCAGTTTTGTATGTCTGTTTGTCTCCATGGAGGAGAGAAAGGAGGTGCAACCTCTACCATCTTATATTATTTTGTTGTTTTGTTGTTTTATTCTTAACATGAAAGAGGTGGAATTTTCTTGACATACTTTTTCTGTTTTGTTCTATGCGAGTATGATCTCTAATTATGCTTCTTGTTGAGCAATGATCATCACAGAAAAAAAAGCAGGAAAAATTTTAAATTTTTCTAACTGATTTTTAAAATTTGAAAATTTTCTAAGTGTCTACTGCTAAGGCTGCGGCGGCTGAATTAACGATAAGTTTTGCGCGCGGCGGTAGCAATTTTAACTTTAAAATCTGTGATGTGCGCGGCGAAAGTAATGTTAAATTCTACGACACTGGCGGCGGATCTAAGCTTAAAATTTGCGCGCAGCGGCGATTTTAGCCTTAAAACCTGCAACGCGGTCACAGTGACGAAGGCTTACGGGCGCAGAAGTTAAGGTTATCTTTTGCGACACGGTCGACGGAGAAGTTGGTAATTCTACACCAAAAGGAAGAGAAAATCTCAAAAATTTCTAACTGTTTTTGAAATTTTGCCTAAGGGTTGCATCGGCAAAAATTAAGCTAATTTTCTGCGTGCACGACAGCGAAAATTAGGCAAGGATAAGCCCAGCCCAAAAGCATCGCAACGGTTGGTGAAATAGTTGCTAACTCTGCGCCGAAGGGAAGCGGTCGGCGGTCGCAAGGTTAGCTGTCGGAGCCGAAAGGAAGAGAAAATTTCAAAAAATTTCTAAGTGTTTCGAAATTTTGCCGAAGGCTGTGTCGGCGAAGTTAAGGTTAACTTTTGCGCACGGAGGCAGAATTAACGTTAACTTCTGCGTGCGCGGCAACAGAATTAGCGCTAATATCTGCAACGTCCGCGTCGAAGTTAAGGATAAATTTTCCGCACGCGGTGGCAAAATTAGCGATAAGAGCCATGCCACCCGCGGTAATTATAACCTTAAATTCCGCGACACGGGCGACGCTTTTTAAGCAAAATATTCGCGACACCGGCAGCAAAAATAACGATAAGTTCTGCAACACTGGTGGTCATTTTAGCCTTAATATTTGCTCCAAATGGGGAAAAGCAATGGGAGCAGTAAGGCAACACTGATGACAGGGAATCTCTCACCTTAAACCATTTATGTTTATAACATAATAATTGCATGTTTGGAAAATATCAAGAATGAATGATTACACGTATGTATATGTTGAATTGCTAATTCATGAGAAGATCATAGCTAATAATTGCTTGTGTGCATGGTAGAGATCCCATGAAATTGGATTAGCTATGATGTGGAAGAGGGAATTCCATGCTACAATGAGGAATTGGAAGGGAGAATTCCTCCACTACCCTCTTGATATTGTATTTATAATTCTGAAGTGGTCGTGCATATAAATTATGGCATAGGAATGCTGAAATGCAAGAGATTAGATAGATGATATGACTATGCACTAGTAAGCTTATTAAGGAACATTGCACAGTGCATGTGAAATGTTTGTGCATGAATAGGACATTGCATATTGGTAAAATAGTGAGGTTTCACATATGCAATGAGCCAATTGAGATAATTATGGTGGTTGCTAATAATTAGTTGTGTCCACATTGGTTGTAGGACAAATACAATCAAAACATGGCTAAAGAAGTTGATGACGTTGTTGCACGTGACCAACGACCTTATGAAGAGAGGATGGTGCAACAAGTCCGTGATCATGATGTTGGCAAAAGGACTAAGTAGCCTTGGTAAGAGGCCAACTGATTAGGTAACATCAAGCGATGTTAATAACAACCATGCAGGTAATAGTTATTGTGCTTAATTGCATGAATGTTGAAAGAGGATTTGGTGAGATCCCTTCAACTATGTTTGAACTATGATGATTTGGTTTGCATATGGTATTGAGTGCCCGAATGGGACTGTTAACCTACCAAGTATGGTGAGGTATGGGTAAGTGAAGGCAATGATCCTTACATCCTATAATTGCTTAGAAATCTCAATGCATTCATATGAAATTATGTCATGCCATGACGATTGTGAGTTTAACAACCAAAGCAAGTGAGGACTTATGGCCCCGTCATGGTAGTACATGGTTAGGCCATAATATGTTTGAATTCATAGTACTCATAAATTAATGCAAGGTTGCACTGAGGAGATCACTAGTACAAAATGAGATATAAGTGACCAGGCAACCAAAAAAATTGGTCACCATAGTTTTTTCAAGGGATAAATGACCAAAATTGAGAAATTTTAAGTGAGCTAACTAAAAATGACCAAGATAAATGACCAATTTGGTCACGGGATAAGAACTAAACTAAAAATGACCAAGATAAATGACCAATTTGCTCAAGGGATAAGAACTAAACTAAATATGACCACATAAAAATTGGTCATTTATTTGGTCATTTTTAGTTGTATCACTCCGACAATGGAAAATTACAATTTTTACAATGAATTTGTACAATTTACTAAATTTTAACACTGCAGGTGGATTCAGAGACCCCCCTAACACTCCAGGTGGATTCCTAACACTGTAGGTGGATTCAGACGGTGGATTCCTAACACTGCGGGTGGATTCAGAGACCCTTTGAATCCACCCGCAGTGTTAAAATTTAGTAAATTGTAACGTTGTAGATGGATTCAGAGACACGAACTAGTGTTGAAATTATTACATGACGCCATAGGAGAACTTGCTAAACATTTTTGCAAGAATATCATTTCACCTGTACTGTACTCACATCCATTTCAATTGGCCGCCCCTCCAGATAAGGAAAGCGACACCTGGCGCCCAGAGTTTGATGCGGGGAAATATAAGGGCTTCTTAATTAAGGTCGAGGCTTTAGAAGCTTCGCAAGGTATTGCGAAATTTGTTGAGTGTTTATCAAACTTGATCATATATCACGTTAGGATTATTATATATTACTTGAAGTGTTTTTCAAACTTCATAAATCAATAATTATTATTTTTGGACTCCTTCAACAAATGATCAAAAAACAATTCTATATATCAAGAATTCATAAGAATCCATTCAAATATTTAAAAATAATGAACATATTTTTAAGAAATAAAAGCCAATTAAATTAGTTTGAAATTTAAAATAATAAAAATGATTTTAGATATTGAGTATTTTTGTTATTTTCAAAATAATATTAATATATATAATAAAAATATGAGATTTTTGTTATCTTCAAAATATTAATATAATGAGAAGATGATATAAATGATAATTTTAAAATATGTGAAGAGCAATGATAAATATTTTATAATTTTATGTATAATGCAAGATAATATTAATTAATGTGAATGTGAATAGTTTGGTCTACACTTTTTATATATAAGTGTATATTTTATTATATTGTCATTTCACTTGAATGAATCTTATGTTACGATGAAATTTATTTTATTTTACTCTTTTATTTATTTATTTATTAAGATTAGCCCATGTTATCTCAACTCTTGCATCTTTTGGAATAATTATATTGGTACTAGATGCATTATTACATTAAGAGAAGTGAGGAGCATTCTACACTGTAGTAATGAAATATTATAACCTCTATCACATGTTCCTAATGCTCATGTGAGCTTATGTTAACCTAATATAATCTCTTCTTAAAAAAATATTAATTACAAATATAATGTACTAAATCAAATAATAATTATTTGCAAATATTTAAAAATATAAAAAATAGTTATACATATAAAATTAACACTATAAAAGTGAAATCATATCAACTCATTGAAGCATAAACAATTGTATTGAGGGGTTACACACACATATATTATCTCTCTTAATATTTAAGAAATAAATTTACATTCATATATGTTAAATTAAATTAAATAAAAATTAATATTATGGTTTTATTGTGAAAATATAATTAAATAAATTAAAATAGATTTACTGTAATTTTATATATTTAAACACTAAAAGGTTTTAATATTTTTTTTAATTCTTATCATTGATTAACAAACTAACAAACAATGGTTAACAACTGTTAAGTAAATAAGGATGTATGTTTTTTTCCAAGGAAAAAACCATATTTTTTTATTCATAGTAGAATGAAAAATACAATTGGAAAGTGCTTATAGTATTGAAAACACAAAACTTTGACTATACAACTTCCCAATAGTTCCCATAGATTAAAAAGATCTACTATTAATTATGAAAATGATACTTCTAGAAATAGCTCGTTAATGTCTATCTAATAGTTATGTTTCTAACCTTATAGCTAGCAATAGGAGTGCCCAAAATTATTGCATTCTTCCAACCATATATATAATGAAAGCAATCTAACATTTATAGAGAGAACAAATAAATTATGATAGAAACAAACTATAGATCCATAGTGATGGTAGTTCTCTCCTCCAACTATGAATAGTAAAGGTGTGCCAAGAACCTGATAATAAATGGTAATTTTAAAATTCAATATAATAAAAGCACTTTTAAATATGGTGTTTTTTAAAATATTTATATAATTTTGTTTTTTAATTTTTAAAATATATATGGATAGAGATTACAAACATTAATGATTAATTAAAAAACCTACATAACAATCTCTTATTTTACCCCATTAACTCTAACTTCTATAATAAAAAAAACAATTTAGGGAAACAATCATGTACGTTAGAAGATAGGGCGATTGAAATAGGAACAAGTGCAAGGACGTTGCTAGGTGTGTTGGAAAGGTGACCATGACAAGTTGGAGTCTTTTAGTCAATGGGGTGACTTGGTGGTGGAAATTGGTTGAAGAAGTTTTAGGGATTATAAGTGTGGCAATGTGTGGAAGAATAGGTGGTAAAATTAAGCACTTAAGTTTAACAAGAACATGGAGGAAAAGATGCACTTTCATTAGCAAAATATAAAGTGTGATGTTGAATTAGTTACTCCTTGCCTTAGTCATGAAGGCCAAAGACGTATTGAGGTGTGAAACGTAATTTGATCTTGGATGTACAATTGCAGAAAAAAAGTTTTGGTAGTGTGAAGGTTGAAGCAGGTTCCACCATAAATGGATGAAGTGCTTGTTTATTGAAGACAATTTTGAACAATGGAATATTAATTAGATGAAGCAAGTGGGTTTTTGAATGCTATATCGAGACAAAAATAGCCTTTAGTGGGGGAGAATGTAAGGCATCTTGTTTTTTCCTTTGGAAAAGATGGGCATCCCTTTAGTCTTCTTGCAGTAGGATGAGGCAAATTGGAATGATTTGGATATTGCTCACCTTATCCATGTGCAATATGTAGACAATATCCCTTTGAGGTGAGCCATATTGATGCATGAATATCATGTGCTTGCCTAATGGAATAGAACATGCAGACAGTGAAGGGAAATGCAGGAGGTAGTGAACAATCTAAGATTTTGAATGATGAAGTGACAATGCCCTTGGTGTCTTATGGTGGAAATTGAGGTACACTAGGGGCATGCCTTATCCAAGAGGAAGATGTCCTAATTAGTAACCAACACATGGACATAGTGAAGTTTGGGTGAATTTGTCGTGGTGACAATTTTAGATGATAAGGGTGTGATGTTGTGCATACTTGTTGTACAGGGCCATCACCATGATTCGTAGGTTCGCTGGCATCACATTATTTTCCTTGGAGGTTGTTGAGGGTATCCGACTCATGGCTATGCCCAAGGGAGAATATGTCCCAGGTCATGTTCGCATCCATTGTGCTCAGGTCTTCAGTTGCATCAGTCAAACTATTTTTTATGTTCCTAAGAGTGTTGGTGTTGGCTTGTCAGTTAGCTTCCATTTCCTCAACTAAAGTACTCATCATATTTTTAATCATCAAGTAGTGATTGATAGTGCCTCCGTTGATTCTTGAGGCCAGGAGAGTCGCAACCCTACGAGCTTCCCATCCATCGATGAGACTGCGGGCCCTAGCCGAAATACTCTCTGCATAACCATCCATTGTTGTCCAAGCCTCAGCATGTTTTGGACGCCTACTAGAACCAAAACCTTTTCTGCTACTACCACGACGGGAGGTGCCTATGGTTCTCGTCACGGTGTCAATATGCCAGAGAGCGTCCATGAACAAGAGCGCAGGGACAGCCATGGAGAGAGACCAAGCGGAAATCTAGGCAGTAGAACAATTCAAGTTGTCAACGCTTGGCTTTAAGGAGCTGTGAAATACCCATAATTTTTTTCTTTTCTTTTTCATAGGTGTTCTTTTGATCTTTAAGATTTAAAGATTACTTAACAATTCATTTGGTCACTGATCAACAAAATTCTCCAAAAGACTCTTTAACAAAATAACTATTAAAACACTCAAAGTTTCTTTCTATTGGTAGATAGATATCATTAGATGAAAACTGCCTACTTAGCTTTGACTAGCACATACTATATGTTTGCTATGACAAGGGCGTCTTAAACTAAAGATGACTAAAAACTGCAACAGGTAAAAATCTCCTAATATGATCTTCATAAAACCCCTTTGTAAAAGTTAAAACATAATAACTTCTAACATCCTTGATACTTGATGCAGGTCTAAATCTTATTTACAAGGAGCCTTAAGCGACACTAAAGTCAACCTTACATCACATTCAACGAATTAAACTTACAAGGATACCCAATAATAAACTAATCCTACCTTTAAAATAGGGTAAGAGTATGTATAGGGTATCATACCATCGCATACAAAGAAGACGGATACCAGCCTCTGGATTGTACAAGGACAATGAGTCACCAATAATAATAAAGGACAATGAGTCACCAATAATAATAAAGGTCGTAAATACTGTAATGACTCTAAGCATTTCGAAAGGGTCTTCTCATTTACTACTATGTCAGAAGGATAACTACTCTCACATATGTGATGTTACTCTTCGTACTTAGCCTTCGCACATGGAGGGAAAAAACGCCCTCGAGCGCGCTCGAGGGCGCCTCTGAGCTCAGATTTCGGGCATTTCTAGCAGACCCACCTACAGCCTGGGCTTGCCTTCGGGCATCGATGCTTTCTGACAGGTACAGTACAAAACTGACAGCTGAGGTTACGTTTTGAACCGTTTCGAACCGCGTTCTTAGCTTACAGGTTACGTTTTGAACCAGTTTTTAACTTACAGGTTACGTTTTGAACCAGTTCGAACCTCGTTTTTGACTTACGTTTTGAACCAGCAGCTTTACCCGCCCCCGCCTCCGCCTCCGCCTCCGCCTTCCAATTTCATGTGCGCGAAGGGGCATTTTTAGCCCAGCTGATGTCAGCTAAGGGCGCCCCCCGGGACGCCCTTTTTACCTCCATGTGCGGAGGCTAAGCCTCGGGTAGAGGGTTTAGGGTTGAACAACCTTCTAACCTCTTCAAATCGGCGAGCTCTGGTTTTAGAAAAATATTCCACTCCTATTTACAGTTTGATATTGAAGAAATCCTTTACCATTACGGTTCAGGAGAGGATGGGATTCGAGATGAAATGCCAAATTTGAAAAAGATCCAAATGCTCGACACATCTTCAACTCTATAACTAAGGCCTTCGCTTTAATCTGGTAATATTCACCCTTCTCGAAGCTGTAACTGATTTACAGAGTTTTAAATTTTAAAAGACAAGTTTTCTTTTCAATCTTCAAAGGCTAACCCCAAACTCCGTTTTAATGGCAGGTTTCTCATGGTTTCTTCTGACACTGGGGGAAAAGGAACTTCGCTTCCTGGTAAGCAATATCCCTCTAAAGCTTGAGCCAATTTCTGAATAGGAAGACTCCAAGGTGAAAAGTACCTCCATGTTAGGTTTTGCGAGAAGGTTCGGAACCTTCCTAGGTTCTTGGCGAACAACCACTGGTATTTAAATTAATTAAGGTTGTCCTGGCGTTGGTGGCATGGATAACGCCAAAGCTTTTAGCAATAAGTTTGTAATAAGTTTTGACGTGTTTCTTTTTAGAAAGAGGGTGCGAATCACCCCATCGAAATGGTTAGGGTAAAATGTTTAGGTTGAATCCGACCGGCATATTTAAGATTTCAACCCTGCAATTAACAACAAATGTTGCTGAAGACTGTCAAGTAGTAACCAAATCGTTCCACACTTTTGGCATAAGCACAGTATTGTTCATTTAAGGCTTTACAACCGTCCTTAAGTTTTAATCCATTCAAGTTTCTATTTTAAAGACTTCCTTGGAAAAATGCAGCGTAAATATAATTTCCTAATAATTCTTATTTTCTTTACTTAAAATCCAGCTTCATAGTTTGGTTCTGTCTCTTTGGCGACTGAATAATTTGTTTCTTCTACACTAAAAAAAAAGGTGATGATTTTTCATACTGCATTTTTGTAAAGTGAAACGCCCAGCTTGGCTTTTGGTAGGGCGAGACCATACTTCCAGAAGCTATGTAGTTTAAAATTTTGTAAAAGTTTTGGTTTAACTCCCTCTGTAATTTATAAATATTGAAACTAAAAGCAAAGACCTCGATTCCAAAAATCTGTTTTTTTATTTCCAGATTCACACACGTAGATTTTCAACCTTACAGTTTTGTCGGCATAATAGTTTGGAAATTAAAGAATACTAATAACCCCGGATCCATTCTGGTCCACGGATTCAACTTCAGTTTCCGCCTTCAGTATTTAACCAATCTAACACTGCCCTATATTTAATCTTAAGAGCAACGACCTAGGTTCAAAACTCGACCAGTTTATTTCATAGAGAAACTGTTGAGACCAAACTGGGAAAGAAGCAAATAATATCAAACACAAATTTGAATATAGTACATAGGAGCTAACCTTTTCCAGCCATGGATCTCTGTACAGTTGTGCACTTCATGAGCTTTGAAGGCTATTTCAGTAGAACTGTACCCCAGTTTTATTATTGAAAATAGTTCAATAGGGAAAGTGCTTTGACCCAAAGCCCAAATAATATTTTCATACATATACTGCTGAGACCAAACTGGGGAAGCAGGAAATTGCCAAATAATATCAATAACATTGTACTCAGTTTTAGGATTGAACAATAGTTCAATAGGGCCAGTGTTTTGACCAAAGCCCTAATAATGTTGGCTTGCATAAAATACATTTTTACAAGCTGATACCAACATCAGACATTAGGACTGAGATATCAGCTTTTTCAACTTGTCAATGGGCTCATCGTTAGTAATATGCAATGTAAGATGGAGACTGCTCAACAACTTGTCACGTTCCCAGGTTAAGTGACTCTAACTCTGAGCATAAAAGGCCTCTAACACAGAATGATATGCCATTAACTCTTTGTCATGTGTTTCTAGCCTTTCATCTGCCAGCACATTCAAAGGATTATTTGTCTGAGTCTTGTTGTCAAGTTCAGTTCTATAAGAACCAAATGCTACATTCCTGGTACAGATTTTGACAGGAGTCTCAATGTATTTTGATATTCCTATTTGAATCTAATCCATGGATTTTGTTGGCTCTGTATGTTTAAATCTTTTGAAATTGTTAACTGGTGTATATTGAATGCCTCCATATGTTTTATCCTTTCTGAGGTCATGAACATACACTCTTTTGATTCTTTTCGAATGAGGAGCAAGCAAATTCCTTCTCTGATTTTGTTCCACATTATTACTTTCATTATGAGATAGGGATACAACATTTTTTAATATTGGATTTCCACGATTAAAAGTCTTGGGCTTTCTTGAATCTCTATTTCTGATTGCTTGAATAGAGCTAACTTCGACGTCTAATGTTGCCCTGTTTTTGGTCCAATCAGAATGCGTTCGATGATTCTTTACTTCTTCTTCTTCAAACTTCCTTTGAGATTGTGCATTAGTTTGCAAATCCCCAGGAGATGATTCTATAGAAGTTATCCTGCTATTTGCAGCCATGGGATATTTTCCTTCATATATGATATTGCCTGTTTGTTGTAGGAAAGAGAAAAGAATACATTAGCCATTCCATTATCAAAGAACTTGGGTCTCTCTAAGTTCACTAAACAATATAAATAACTTGCTAATACAAGTTATCAATGAAATTTCAACAGAATTGGCAAAGCTGAGACAAATAATTTAGTTGGTTAAAAATTGTACAATTCAACATTTGATCTCTCCCATGCCCGACAAATATTTACAGAAATGCCTATGTAGTATACAACGATCCACAATAGTAAGTACATCCAACCCTACTTGTTTAAGAAATGTCCATCCTTGTATATGGAATGGAAAAAACCTAACTACAGGGAGAATGGACAATTAGATCTGTGTCATCTCCTAAAGTTCTAATTCAAGTCAAAACAAAAAGAAATTATAATTTAAGAAAGTATGAACAACCATACTGGGCAATGTTAAGAGTAATCCCTATGTCAAATATATAACAATATACAATGTAGTAAGTACAAACAACCCAAGTTATCTGCGATCTGTGTAGATGTATAGAAATAAAGCTTAATCTATATGAAGAACAAGAAAATTACAGATTTATCATCTTCTATAATCCTAGCTCAACTCAAAACAAAAATTACTGATAATTTAAGGTAGTACAACCAACCCTAGTTGGAAACGTTGGGAGCAATGCTTATATAAGTATACAATGATCGACAATGTAGTAAGAACATCCGACCCTAGTCTATTAGATGTCCATCTGTGTAGATGGATAAAAATAAAACTAGTCTACATGAAGAATAAACAGTTACTGTGTTATCTTCTAGAGCCCTAGCTCAACTAGAAAAAAAAATACCTATACTTTCAGGATTTCGAAATTATCAGAAAACCCTGGAAAATGGATGCATATTATTTTAACTATGATCTTAAGCTTTTGAAGCTCAACACCGAATTAAATGTAACTACATTCACTCAAGTTGTAATAAATTTGTGATGATAGACTTAGACATGCTAATCACAGTCAATAAACAAAATTATTTTTGAAAAATTCAAGAGATCAAATTAATTGTAAAAGTTAATTAATTCACCATTTCATGCCCTCGGGGAACATCTTAACCATACTACTTTCTCTACACATGCTAGTACATTGCTGGTACATGTTAAACACAGTATCCATAGAACAGTTGCACCAAAAGAAAAAGTTAAGATTGAGTCCATGCTGCGCTATTTAGCAACCCGTCTTCAGGTTAATACGTCATTAAGTCAGACAGATTTGTTCATTTTGTATTAGGTTCAAATGTCATCACAAGCTAGACCTTAAAATGCTTTATCCACATGACACCAGGCATTGCATGTTTGAATGTTAACCTGTGCAGGTAACAATAGTAGATATGTCTTTTCCATGTCTATATGTTGAATGTGAAATAATAGTATCGTTAGGATGATGCATAGCTTGACAAGGTAAATTGTTTGATCCCAACAGAGTGTTATGTTGTAGATATTTGCCTTAGTTACACATGATCTTTAATTTTAAGATGAGTGTGGTCAAAAGTTACTTCATGCATGTTTTTAGGATTTGCGAAATGACTTTTACTCATTTGTTGTGTTGTAAGGTAATAATTTATAAGATCCAACTTTTCCATGAAATAATTTCATTTTTTCAAAGAATATGGAGCCCTCCCTCTTTTAGGATTTGGTATCTTCAGGATATTTCTAAATATATTTGAATGCAATGTTCCGAATGCGGTGAGAAGGAAAATTACCCCACAGAATGTTGGAGTTTGGAATGTTCCATGTGGACAGGGACATTCCAGAAATCTCCAAGTCTATTTCACTTTTCAACTTTGCATAGCATTATCAGATGCTTGATATAAGCTAGTTGAATAGTTAGAAACTGAGTCATAATATTTTAGTACTATCAATTCCTCATTTGATCCCTATCCTTTTGCAATACATTGGCCCAACAGAAGTATTTCATCAAATGCATTTGTGTTTATTATTGGATGTTAGTAAACTTCGGAGCTAATTTGAGGGGAGATAAGGCAGAAATTTGCACCAATTTTTAGCTCGATTTTCCCCAGCTAGCTGCTAGGGAAATATTTTTTAGATAATCAGAGCTCATTTCTTCTGTTCTAGGACACACTTTCAACATTCAGGCCCTATTCTTAGATCTGTTTTCTTTTACCGGCAATGGCAGCTTAAGGCACAGTTTCAAAGTTGGAAGCCAAATTGTATCTAGATTCTAGATTTAATTGTAAACTAATTAACACTTCAAGCGGCATGGAGTGTATGGCCATTGAGATGGATGATATTGATCCAATTTCTGATTGGATCATTGAGCATGGTGGTGGCCCTGAGGACCCTGACTCACTAGTTTCCGAGGAGGAATTGATGTAGTTGGAGTAAACCGCTGAGGTAGGCGAAGTGCCTTCCATTGGCACGCAATCCTGATATATATATATATATATATATGCCATGATTTATCAGTTTTTTTCATTTTGCTTCATGCCATGGTCCATGTCTTTTTGATGTATCACGTAACTTTCTATACAATTTTGGATATCCAAATGTGCGATTACAATACCTTCATACAAAATTACAATGCAACTTTTATAGTTTTCTATTTTCCAAGTGTTCTGTGGGACAACCCCTTGGTTTTGCTGAGCCACAGGTCAATTTCAGCCCTTAGGCTGGTCTTGTGCGGAGTCAGGTTTGGTGACTTTACTTAGTACTGCATGCAATTGTCAAAAATATGCATATGAGCTGCTTTAGAGATTTGTAATTTTAAAATTGTTATTTCTGGAAACCAAGTCATCATACATCTGCAGTGAAACTGTCAATGTTAGATCATTGAGTTCTGCAAAAATTTGCCAAAAACCAGCTGATGGAAATAACGTTGGGCTGCTGGAAGAAGCCCCCATGAATAATGACTGATTGTTGGACTTTATGTGTGAACATAAGTGGAATCTACCAATACTGTTATGCTTCTCGTGTATGCGGCAGCATGGCTGGAATCTACCAATACTTTTATACCTTGTGATGATAACCTTGCAGCATATTTGGATTTGATTGAAAATTGTGAAACCTTTATAATTGAGGTTTTTAACTTTTTAGTTTAATTTGTCAAATTATGCAATTTCTGCTTTGTTCTTTGCTTAAAAATTATTTTATTTCCCGTCCTGTTTTAACAGCAGATTGAAGTTTTATTTGATGAGGTTAAAATTTCTCTTGGTTTCTTTCTTAACAGTAAAAATTGGCCCAAGTCTCGACAGCATTCATCCAGTCCTTTCCGGTAGTAAATTTTCTCACTTACTTTCCCATCTTACTTATTAGATTTGCATTTTACATAAGTTGTCACATACAAATTGTTTTCCCCTCTACACTAAAACTATAAATGGGTTAACATCATGAACTTGGGTTAATCTAGTCAACGAATGGGTTAATGCCATGAACTTGGAAGCAAATCCAAGGTGGATATTTTCATGCTCGTATTGAATATCTGAAGGCTAGAAGCCCGTGACTATCAACAAAGCAAGACACAGATCAATTGGTACAGAACAGAGGAGCTGAAAGAGGTAACTCCCTTCACTGCAGAAGATAAGTGGGGTATAGTTACCAAATTTGGCCGTATTGGCTATAAAAGAATTCTCCAATAATTCATTATAGTCGAATTATTTGGTTTAAATTGTATGAAATCTGGTTTCCATGATCTTTGACCATTGAAATTGAACACGGGAATTAAATTATTAAATTTCAATCATAAAATTGCTATGCTCCTTCATCATGTCCATGCTGTGCCCAGATTGAAGTCCACGGAGGCTGATTGCTGTTGAATTTTGCATCCATTGGGATTTGTAAGGGAGGATGTGGAAGCCCAAAGGCTCAACAAACTCAAATTTTAATATGTATACTGCTCAATTAAAGGTATACTGTCAACGTATTTTGTTGTATTGGAAATTTTAGATCTGTATTTTTGGTATCATACTGAATTCGAGCATGGAAACTATGATTCGAAGTACTCTGTTGTCCAAAGCAGCAACCAACTTTGCTTCACCATCTGCCTGTGAACTTTTTGTTGAAATTTCAGGGCCTTGCAACCATGACAAATTTCAGCCCCAAAAGGCGGCCACAGATTTGCACTCAAAATGTTTCATCCCTATCCTGAATCTGATTTCTCTGGAAACCGCTTTCAAACTATGCAACAAGAATGTGGTCTATCAGCAAGTAGCGAGGTGATCCAACTTATATTAACGTGGAGACCCGGGTTCAAATCCCTGAGTGGGTATGATTGTAAATATAAGAAGTATTTCTCAAATTAAAACTATGCAACAATAAATCACCATATACATAACTGTCAGATTATTTCAACAGCCATTACGGCAAGATCTAACCCACAAATCAGATCTGGAAATTACATCAGTAATCAACAGCTGACACAGCATTGGATATCGGATCTGAAAGCACACATAAAGCATACAAAATCAATTTAACATTCAGCCAACTGTCCACCTTTGGGAACTTTCCTTTGGAAAGAATTTCTGTGGTGTGGTTACACTAGTCCCCATGCCGCCTGGAAAATTATTGATTCTCTCAATGGCTCTACCATTCTAGAATTCTCAGGAGACTGATCGGGCGGTTTAAGAGGATTATCCTTGCAAAATGGGTTATGGACAAATTCAGTTATGTGAAGTGCAACATGAGGTACTCTTTGAATTCAAATGGCTTCACTATTAGGCCATTGCCCTTTTTCTTAAGGACAAATTCCCATGTTCTCAAGTCCGTCCTTGGGATCTATAAAGACCCTGGTTTGGATGAAGCTACCCTAGTTATCTAAATCACAAGAAGTTTTGACTAAATTTAATTTAGATATTAATGTTCATTGAAAGTAAAAGTTCAATTAAGATAAGGAGAAGGCAAGAACACAACAGGGGAAAAATAACTTAAAAGAAGGAAAAAAAAAAGAAAATGATTGGGAGGGGCCAACCCAATGAGATAGGGAACAATGAATTAAGAAGGAGGAGGTTCCCTTGCTGAAAACCTATTGCTTGGGAGAGGTGTTTCTAGCATTCATGGCCGCAAAGAGATGCGTGATGAGCATAAGACCATAGCAGTTATTAGGTCTCCAATGCCTCTCAAGTCAATCTATCACGTGAGCTTGGAAGTTGGCTATGAAGCCTCTTTACACTATTTGTGATGCTAATGAGAGCAAACTCCACGTTGACAAGTGGGACCCCCATGTGGCAAGGTAATTGGAATATGGTGTACCTCCAATTTTGATGTATCATGGAAATGTTTTGGATACATATATTATATGCCACAGATTCTGTAAAGATAACTAGCCAGTTCCCATCTTTTTGTTCTACCCAATCAATCCTTCTTAGCGTTTGTGCAGTGTGATACCAATGTCCAAGAGGTCTCATCCGAACTGTTTGTAGCAGACTGAAGCTACATTTTATTTTACTGTTATTGGCTTTTGACTCAAAGTTTTTTCCAGCACGTTCTTGGAATTTTAACCCCTTGAGTTGTGTGCAGGTTTGTTATAACACTACTGATTGATGTCTCCAATGACTAATATGGGCACTAAGCAAAAACACTTCGAGGTAGAGACTACTGGAGAGGATCAGTTTCATCTCAATAGAAGGCAAAGAACAGAGGGTAGTGACAGGGAAAGCCAAGTCAATGGTCATAGTGCACTAGCAGAAGTGTATAATTATCGGTCCAACTTTGTTCCAAAAGAGGAAGATATTCTAATCAATTTATATAATGTCGGTGATATTGCTGTAGTTTCTAGTGATGTTACAGACGACTCCTTGCAGATTCATTACTCTGAAGGGAATATTGGAGTTAAGATTCATGGTATTGCACAGGATGGATGCTCTAGGACATCTTCAAGGGACGGAGTTTTAATTCAAAATTGGAAAGCTTAAGAGTTACAGAGTCTGATTGAACATGGCAAACTTGATCAATTCTATGAGAAAAATGATCACATGGAAGTAGGGAATCAAAGTTCTGATAAGTTCAAAGAAAATGGTGGGGGCACAAGTACACCTGAAACTAATGTTTCAGTTCGGATTGAGGGAATTCACATGCCTAACAATAAACAGATAAAATTTAGTAGGAATGTGTCAACAGAATGTACTTTCAAGCAGGCTTCCTTTGCTGCTAGAACACCAGTGAAAGAGAAGTTATTCACAGATGTACCAACAAGCACTAAAATGTTACTTTCAATAGGTCTACTGGAAGGAGCCAAAGTTCACTATTTGTCCCAGGGAGGGAATATGGCAAGTCTTGGATATTTTGTGGGTTTCATATACACTATTATGCATAGACAACTGTCTAGGGGTGTATTATACAATTTTTCTAAAAGTGTAGTCGTTTTTCTGTATTTGTTGCTTGTTTAGCGGCTCAACGACATGATTAGAGGAATTGTAATCGAATGCTTTTGCAGAATTTCTGAAGGAAAACAGGTGAGTTTGGGAGACATTTCCTGACGCTGAAACAGTTTTAGGTGATTAATTCTATATAATAATTAGATATTCAGTTGAATTGTGCCATTTCTAATATTTGCACAACGATGTGGATGTTTTTATTAGCAATTCACCATTTCCAATTTTGAAAAGCATGTTGGAAGTGGAGCGAAGAGACCCAGCGATTTCATATTCTTTGAGAATGGCACATCTGTTCGTGATCTGGTGGATAGTTGTAGGTCTACTACAACACACAAGTTCTAGGATGCCATTAAGGAAACTATACAGAGCACATCGAGCACAAATATATATGAGTGTAAAAAATGTGGAGGCAACGAACTCCAAAATCATTTCATTGAATGTTAATATGGGCAAATGACTTAATTTCACCAGTAATTCAAAGATGGTATTGGTCTATGCATATTATCTGTAAAGTTTTCTCTGTTTTGATAGAGGTTTCTTTAATTTAAGTTTCCCATGGGAAAATTTTATATTTAAACAAATTAGATGTGAAAAACCTACCAATCCCCAATTTCACACATGATCCTATGGCCCAGCCATGGTTTTGACTTCTTATTGCCACTTGTTTAATGCACACTTTGAAACTGGCCTCTAAGCCAAAGAATTGAGAGTTGGGACCTCTTCTAAAAGATTTGCATCACACGGGTATACAGAAATTCGAACCCCAACATTCTAAATAGTTGATGTGTTTTAAGTTTCCCAATGCGTTGAGGTGTTCCATTTCATGTCTATATTTCTCATTCTAAGCAGATGAAGACCCCCTTATTTGTCCTAGGTTTTATTTATATAGAGCAAGGTGACCATCTGTCATAGCATTTTTTTTTCCAATCCATGATTCTATGCCCATTATATATTAGTAATGAGAGGACATTAACATAGAGACTGTCACACAAGCTAAATATCGGTACCTGATATGGTCTCTCACCATTGGTTCAACTTCCATAATTGAACACCAAAATGAATTCAACCAACTACCTTTTTGATCATATCCACTTTCATTAGTTGACAACATAATTAATATTATATGTTCAAAGTTAATATATTATATGTCATTCTCCCAAATAAATACAACAATGGGTTATGCTCATTTAAAATTTGTGCAAATCATATCATGAATGGGCATAGGAGAAGGGCATTACATCAGTGGTGTATGACAATTGCCTAGGTTTTCATGTTAGTGAAGTTCGAACATCCTTTATGGATGTACATTTTGAGTAGAAATTGATACCTTAGAAGTTTGGAACATTATGTTAAAATTATAATGAAATAAATTATGGATTTATTTTGGCTATTTATGATAACATTATTAATTGTTTAAATGGTTGTCTTTTATGAAGCCAAATTCATAAAATATCTTGAAAATTAATCTCAGCTATTTCTTTACTTCTAAATGTTGGTTTTCCGGGCACACATTCATGAGACAAAACACACAAGAGAGGAAGAAACTTGCACTAATTTCCATGATTCATAATGCACAATATGTATTTATGATATAAATTTGTTCTAAAATTGGTTGTTGAAGGTAAAGATAGATTTGCAGCCCAAAATAAATCCAACCCAAAATAATTTGCCCTATCTTAAAAGTTATTATGTTTTTGTTTTTCTAACAAACTTCTAATTTAAAATTCTATGCCTATTTTTGTCAAACTAATTGTGATTCTTGATTTGATACCACACGGAGAAAAATTTGACAATACAACTGCATTCTTGATTTTTGGGAGATTTTGGAAAAATAAGGTTGTCATTAATATGACCTTTTTTGGTGACTATTGGGTAATCCTTGTTTCTTACCAAGGTATGTGATCATTTTCTAGAATTTGGAAAGATGGTGTTAATTGTTGGAAATTTTATTCTCATATCAATTTATAAGGAATTCTATTTGAGGGTGAGCTCAATGGTAGAGCACTTGCCTTATAGGTAGAAGGTTGGTGGTTCGATTTCTCCGTGCCTTATTTATATTCTGAAACCAATAAAAATAGATAAATGACTAAAAAAATGATCAAAATTTGCGTATAAACGACCACCAGTACAACATGAGAAATAAATGATCAAAATATGCATATAAATGATAACTTTTGAGTTGGTGATTTTTGGTAGCAAATTAGCGGTCATTTATCATGTGACAAAAACTTTGGTCATTAATTGTGACAATCAATGACCAAATATATAATTAA
The DNA here is from genome assembly GCA_027924585.1 of Larix kaempferi. Lineage (NCBI taxonomy): Eukaryota > Viridiplantae > Streptophyta > Pinopsida > Pinales > Pinaceae > Larix > Larix kaempferi. Next base: position 3,178,012 of record BSBM01000606.1, on the reverse strand, counting down.
ATTATGACCAAATATACGACCAAATATATGACCACAATATAAGCTATAAATGACCAAGCTAAATATGGCCACATATTTGCTACTAGTGGTCACCAACTCAAAAATGGTAATTTATATGCGGATTTTGGTTTTTTTTTTTGGTCATTTATTTCTCATTTTGTACTAGTGGATGTGCATTAAAATATTATGTACAATCTTGTGGTTATACATTGAGTGATTGCACACTAAAAGATTATGAGTGATGTAAAAGTGCATGCATATGTATAGGTGCACATGTTGCGATGCATTGTGTAAATGCATGATTGTGGTGTATGTTTCATTACAACTAGATAATAGATGGAATGGTGAATTATTGTCAATCCTAAGAGCATTTCATGAGCTGCTGTGAATGCAAGAGAATGATTGCATAAAATGATGTAATTAAACCATGCAATTTTAGTATGGTAATGATTTACATGAAATAGATGATTTTGGTGATATTAAAATGCTTTAGTGACTGTGGCAGCAATGAATTATTATATGCATAGAGACTTACAAAGCGTTTGGTTGATGGAAGTTTCAGATTTCAGGTAGATTGTTTTGGGCATGGCAAATATGGGAAAGTCAATGATGAAGATGGGAATCTACCGTGAGCAAGAGTCAAACGATATGAGAATAGACTCATGGCTAAGCGAATCAATTTCCGTAGAAGACAGAATTGCTAGTCATACCTGAATTTAATTATCAATGCCATTGATTGATTAGAGAAATAAGATTTGAATTTTATTGCTAAATGCTGCTAATTGTTTGGCTATTTGATAAATGTGCCAGGAAGACACATTCCAGGAAGACCAGGAGTGATGGCCTGCAAAAGCCAAACTAGATGGGGAAGACCCCATGCTTTGGAAATGGGTTTCGGGTGAAATGCCATTAATTATATTTCATCCAAATTGCATGTCGGTAAACCATGAGAGTGAGATGGTAAAGCTATGCCCAGAAGGCATGTGAGATACATCTGTAAAATGAATGAGTATTCTGTGACTCTAGACAATAACATGCATGTTTAAATTATTAGGGTTAATATGCAGAGCATGCTCTATCTTATTTACATCATTGCAGACTGCTTGAGTATGATTATGGCCCACATGCCGCACATCAAAAAGGGGTTGCACACCTTTTCTGGTGCTGGGTCATGATAGGGTTTTCAATATTGACTACACCTTAAGGGGATGGACGCATTCCTGGTGTTTCAATACTTGATAGTGAATGATATGGATTATGGTTACAAAATTGAACAGTAATACTGATGAGCTTATCCTTCTTGTGTTGTTAGCCTACACAGATGCATATTGATACTGCACATTAAGAGGAAAAGTGAAGAAGGGTACACAAAAGAACTATAGGAATTGGTAACCTTTCTATGCTCACACGAAATATTACTAGAAGGGATGGACAGGGCCGAAGAGCTGTGTAATAAGAAGAGGTATCATCCTTGTGTGAGTGGGGTCATGCTAACCTGCAGTCAAGAAAGTCACCTATAAAGTTCCTAAAAGGAACCACCGATTTGCACCAGAGAAGGAGTGACGTCCTTGTATGAATGAAGAGTTGTGTGTGTGAAGGGTTGTGGTGCAAGGTGTGGTGATATTGGTGAAGGCATAAAATCTCTATTGGGACAACAGTAGGAGGGCGAGCGCCAAGACTGACTGAAAACCCTGAGATCCCTATGGCTCCATAGTAGAGCTTTGACTTATAATGGTCAGGTGGTGCAGTTTCCTTCCATTGGTCGATGACCTAGATAAATGTGCTGGCTCGGCAATGGAGAGGGCCAACCAGGTATGGGACTGGTTGGGCACCACCAAATGTTTGGTAAATCCAGTCAGCGTGAAGATGTACTGGTGAAGCATTAACTACATCCAAGTTCATAAGCGATCCCAAGGCTTGTAAAGCGAAGTAGGATCCCGTGGACCAGAGGGGAAACGCACAATACATGTAAGTATTTGGTTTCATTTATGTCTTGTTTGGAATAATGAAGATTTCAGGTATAAGTTTTATAACGACTAAGCTGATACACTAATGTTTCTTTATTGGAAACCTTGGTCATTGCAGGAAAGCAATACCCTGAAAGCACTATAAAATTACTAGTAAATCCAGAGATTAAATGAGTGGGTGATATGCAATTATTGATAAATCCAGAGAGTAACTGGTTGGGCATTCACTACTTAATATTGTGAACCAGCATGTATGTTGGGCCCAATACCCCTTAAACAATTGATAAAACCAGTGAGCGTACTGGCCTAGCATTGCCTAGTCGAATGATTGTGGAGTAGCCTACGTGTTGGCCCAACATTCATAATTGTGTCCATGGGAAATCCAAGGCTCGTAAAGCAAAGAAGGATCCTATGGAATAAAGTGAAGACATCCAATACAGATAAGTATTTGGTTATCTTGCAGCGTCTTGCTTATGAATATACATGTGTATATGATTTGGTTATGATTTCTCAAACTCTTGTTTAGAGAAAAACCTTATAAAATAAATTAAAACATGTGAATTGATTCAATGTTTGAGTGTAGGTATTGTTGGAAGCAAGGATCAGGAAGGCATCATAGGGATGCATATGGACATATGACCGTCCTAAAGAGCTCAATATGAGCAGCAATAAAAGATGGTGCTAGTGAACATGAGTGGGTTTTAGCAACCAGAGGTTCTGTAAGCAGAATGGAAAGGGGTACCCAAGTTGAAAAGCATTAAACAGACCTTAGACACTAAGTGTCATAGCCAATAAAGGGCAATTCAAGCATTCACATTAAAATGAAAGAGACTAAGGAGCATGAAACCACAGTGATGACATAACTCTGTAATAAAACAAGACTAAGAGGGAGAAACTCTTACTTTTCTCTTTCTTTTTTATTGATGCATTTATAAAACAAAGAATTGTTGAATGCATGTCATGACTAGAAGAAGAATGTGTTATGTTAAAATAGTTATTCCACTGTGAAAGGATGAACATGAAAGAGATCATGTGTATGTTGGGAAAACATGAAAAAAAATAATTTTTTGAAGTGGCATGAGTGAAGCATGGACGTTCCATGTCAATTGAGAAATAATTGATTAATTTTAATGTTTATGTTATATTTGTCCTAACAAAGAGTTTCCATGATAAATTTCACAGGGAGAAATTGAAACAATTGGTTGCAGCCGACACAAGCAAGTGTTGCTAGTGAGAAAAGTGAGATCCAGTCGTGCACCGTGATCATGGCAGTAGACCAAAAGCTATTTGATTTGGTTGAAAATATTCTTCAAATAGTTGCTAGGACAGCAAGAAAGATGGCATCCATGAAATTCCAGACTTGCAGAGTAGCTGGAAGGTGGATAAAAGGAAGGGATTGCTGTGGAACAATGCCCACCTGCAAAGCTGGAAGATTAAAGCCAGCAGGAGCAGCTTGTGGAAGCCAAAGTGCTTGTTCCTGAAGGTTCAAAGTAAAAAGATGAAATGCAAGACATACCTACCATATTTTGTGAATTTTGGTCATGTATAAAGCGTGTATGTATTCCTAAGTAATTGGAACACCAAGGATGGTGTTATTCCAAGGGGAGGGGATTGTCACGTCCCCACTTTGACTCTTGTAATATTTTGGGTTATAATGTAAATATTGTATGCATATTATGTATGGTTCCTATCATGGAGCTCAAGGCCAAGGTCCGCTAGTGAACACTCGACCTTGAAGAGGAAAGTATGTTGGTATTATTTAACCCATGTGTTAGTGAGCTATGAGAATTGTGAATATGCATTTTAATATAAATACCCACAACTAGCTACGTAATGCAACAAGAGATGGGGGCATGATATTACAAGGAATTGGGAGGGAAATATTCAAACCCTTGAGCCAATGAAGTCAAGCCAACTATCAATGAGAGAACCCATCAACCATCAACTACCCATGTTGACTTTGGTGCCCAATCATTCATTTCTCCCAAGAGTTGGGTGAAGTAATTAATGCCTTGGGGATTGGAGAGGTATGGCTGTCCAAATTCGAGTATGGACAAGCCACCCTCATGGAAAATCGTGTTTTTCCTTCTTGGGCAAGAAAACACCCACGAATTGCCTTCCCAAGCCATTATTCATGATCAGTGTTTGCTCTCTCACGTTTTTGGAGCTTGCTGGGGGTTTCTCTCATGTAGTATGCTGTAAATTCACTGGTTTTCAAGTTGGGAATCTCGTTTTTGTGATGGTTGGACTGTGGGGAAAGGGGAGAATCCATTGGAAAGCTCAATAGATAAGTTTTGATAGCTTGCTGTTCCATTATTGTTGTAAAAACGTTTTTGAATTTCCAGATTTTGTTTTCATTTGTGGAAGAATCGTTTTTTTGTGAACCCAGTAGTTATCTCCTACCTTAGGAATCGTTTTGAATGTTTCCATCAATTGTGTGATTGTTATTTGTCAATTTCGGGTGCTAACCTATCATGGTTTTGCCCAAAAATCCTGCTGCTAGTTAATGACTGTGTGAAGGTCGTTTTGGCCTTTGAATGCCCATGTTATTTGTCAATTTCGGGTGCTAACCTATCATGGTTTTGCCCAAAAATCCTGCTGCTAGTTAATGACTGTGTGAAGGTCGTTTTGGCCTTTGAATGCCCAAGTCTTTGCCCTCTCATGCAGTTTGAGCTAGCTAGGGATTTTCCCATCACGTTTTTCATCTATCTCCTGCATTTTTCCATGCCTAGGAACTTGGTTTTGTATTGCACAATGGCTGGGAGGAAGAGAGCCATGAATTTGGGGTTTATGGAGGCCGTTTTTGTCCCTTGAGTGCCCACCAATGCTTTCTGGAAACGGTTTTTTCTCTCCCAGGATGATTCCCCAATTGCTCTTTCGTTTTTGGTTGCCAAATGCTTTTTCTTTATGCCTAGAAATTGTGATTTTGCTGTTATGAGTATCCATGCTCAGTTTTGAGTTGCTGTGTGTTAAGAAATGTTGGGGTTGAGATGGGTATCCATTGCTTTGGGTTGTGATGAGCTTGAGAGTGCCGTTTTCCTTGTAGATATCATGCCTAGCTCGGGGGTGGTCTCTGAGTGCTGAAATAATATAGGCTGAGCAGAGACCTACGGTTGGGATGAACGTTGCAGCGACATAGCTAGTTGTGTGGGACAATTGCACGACAAAGATAAGTGTTTTCTATTTATGTGTTTTGCCTCTGCAGTGTTTAAATTAAATGACTGATATTGATATATTGGATGCATATGAAATTATGTGGTGGATGAGTTTATCTCCGCTGTGCATGTTTGTTGAATTTACATCTGCACACATGGGTTTTTAATTGTATGAATCTAATGAATGGGCTGAGTTTGTTTAAAAAGCCCCATAGATTGGCATCATATTCCCTTCAAGAAATTGGATAGATGGGTGGGGACATTACATCCCACATTTACATTGATATGTTCATTTGGTTGGTGAGAGCAAGGGAACTATGGGTCTATGAATATCATTGTGATGGTCTCTAAAATGGTGATTGATGAGAGAATACGATTTTAATTATTTTAGTTAAAGTAAACACTGTTTTATTTAATTATTTATATTTATTTATAATTGTATCTATTGATACTTCAACTACGTAAACTAAGCTTTCAATATGTTAATGCTAATATTAAATTTTATTATTTTATATAATTAATGGTACTAATCACTACTTAATGTTATTTAATGTTTTTAGAACTAATATTTCCCATCCCATTCCACTCTTAATTAAAATTTCATTTTACATTTTGCAACATAACAACATAGTTAGGATTTTGGATCAACTTTCCATCTTTGAACATTAGGACTCCCCATAACTCATCATTACTTCTCTTTTAGGTTATCCATGTAAGCCACCCAAATTTTCTCCAACATGTTTAACTTAGAATAAACTTTGGTCAAAGTTTTCAATCTCTTCTGTCATGGCCATTTGATTGTTTCATTTGATAATTTTAATAATTTATCATACACAACTTTCTAACTAAACACCCATAAAATTTTTAACTTAGAATAAACTTTGTTCAAAGTTTTCAATCTCTTCTCTCATGGCCATTTGATTGTTTCATTTGATAATTTTAATAATTTATCATGCAAAAATTTCTAACTAAACACCCATCAAAATAATTAATTATGTTACCAAAGATTTTGAAAATTCTTTCTACACGATAATTCATACCCAACATACAAGTTGAATCAGTGCAATTTGGTCAAATTCCATTTGCACTACAAATTGCATACATTAAAGAGAATAAAATGTCTAATTGTATATTAGTAGGGGTCTTCATTAGAGATTACCTAATAAAATAATTGTTTAACCATTTTTGATTTCCTAACTAGAAAGCAACAAAATGGAGACTTCACATCGTTCCTCCACTTTTATTTTAATCTTCCTCAAAAAAACTTGTTTTATGAAAACCAAAAGATTATTGACTTTCAAAATTAAGTCGCAAACATAATCCATATTAACTGATGCAGGAGCATCAGAGCCATCTGATTGATTATCGGGATAAATTATAGTCATCAGATCAAAGCAAGAAAGGTCGTGTTACAAATCTCGATGGATCGGAGTTGGTGTGTCAAAATTTATCGGCACCATGCCAAGACAGGAATGCCACAGGAGCGTCAATGAAGATCTATTGGAGTTGCACGCCGGGGTTGCAATGAAGCTAACAGTTTGAAAAAGATTGATAGTTAAAGAGCAATATGTCAGGGTTGACATATTGGGGCTCAAAATAAGGCGATGTTTGAAAGGGGTGACAGGTGATCGGAGCCACCATTCCGGAGTAGGATCGATAGGATAAATTAGGAAGTTCCGATTGAGCACCAGTGATCAGACGCGTCGATGAAGCTTCGCGAAGAATGACAGAGAGGCCAAAGGTCGAGGCCATTGAAGAGGATTTATTGAAAAAGATTGATAGTTAAAGAGCAATATGTCAAGGTTGACATATTGGGGCTCAAAATAAGGCGATGTTTGAAAGGGGTGACAGGTGATCGGAGCCACCATTTTGGAGCATGATCGATAGGATAAATTAGGAAGTTCCGATTGAGCACCAGTGATCAGACGCGTCGATGAAGCTTCGCGAAGAATGACAGAGAGGCTAAAGGCCGAGGCCATTGAAGAGGATTTATTAGGGACGAGACATAATTTAATGGTGTATAGAAGAAATCATTTTTTCGTATGAGTTGGAAATAGGGATCGAAGAACCCATATCATCTTTTGAATTTCTCAACTAATTTGAAAAGCCCAGAATTTTGATGTGGAATGTGTTTGAATCCTGAAGAAGCTTGTAGTGAAGGTGGTGGAGGATTATGGATAAGGATCCATCAGAGAGGTGTAGAGAAGGAGGAGAAGCCACCAAACAATCAAAAGAGCAGAAGAAAGGAAGCATAGTGGAAAACTTGTAAATTGTAAAAATTGTGTATTGTAAGCTAGCTAAGACTGAGACTAGGGGCATAGCTATTATACGCATATTGTAAATTTAAAATATTTTGAGCTAGTGAATTGATATAGAAGTTGAGAGACCTCAATCTCTTGCTTTTGTTATGCCTGTGTGAGGTTGTTCTGTCCGGACCTGTATGAGCCAGTAACCCTACATCATTAACGCCAATATCTTTATTGTGGGTTTTGATCATTTAATAATGATTTAGATACCATAAAATGAAATTATTACAGTGGGGTGGATTTTGATAAGTTTTATGAAATTATTATGGTGGGGTGGATTTCACTGTGGCAATGAAGTTATAAGAAAAATTCAATACTTTCTAATGCTAGTTTAGATTTTTGTTCGAAAGGAAATTCATATTAAATTGATATTTATATTACATAAAGTATTTTTGCATTACATAGTAAATATTAAATTGATATTTGCATTACATATTAAATTCATATTCCCCTCTTCGAAAGCATTAGGAGATGGGATTGGGTTCTTGAACCAATTGACTTTCCCGCAAGGTATACAATATTTTGATTCAATAGAGAATTGGTATGAAGATGTGGACATATGGGTTGGTTCACCACGAATAAAATGTGCATGATGGTGCATGTCATCCCAAGGAAAGTTGGGTTCCGTGAGCATTTTTAGAATTTCTTAATCACTTTGAAAGATTCGATTTTCCAAGTTGTGGGAGCCTGACTCTGTTGAATGCGTAATGGTATCAGGGGATAGTTCAGGAAGTTCATTGGATGACAAGTTGAAACAAATGGTGTTTGTCTCGCTCGAAGAAGTAGTTGTAGGGTGAACCTCTTCAATCATTGTGACTTGGTACTTTGCAGAGAGTTGGCACAAGTCAGTGAGTACTGATTGATTCTTGGAAATATCGGGGAAATGATGTGAGTAATGGTCGTGGATACCACATAATACACAACGATGGTTTTTGCACAACAACTTGTTACCCGTCTTGATGCTAGGAAGATGAACGACCAAAATCTTTCCTTTAGTTTCATTGTCTAATGTTTGGATATGAGTGCGCAAAATAGGAAAATCTGGATGTTTTTGGGTAGCATTGACCCAAAACATCATGCAAAGCACAAGGTGAAGGTGCTCGAACTAAGATGGTAGGGGGAGGGTTGACAGTTTTGTTCGGATTTGTAGGTGGTGTCGCATTCGTTGCTTTGCCCCCCTATTTCTTCTTAGGGAGAGGGGGGTAGGGTGGTAGTTGGGACTCCAGGAGGAGGATGATTGGCAGTTCCAATGGGTTGCACAGGTGTCAAAACAACCTATGGAGTGGGAGGTGAATTCAGTGGGGTAAGATACCAAACGAGGAGGCCTAACATCAAACCCAGGAGGTTAAGAGTCGCCATTATTGGCGTGCTCACGATTCCAGAAGGTGGAAACAAAAAAGGGATTTGTTGAATAGGTGTGGCTCCCGATTGGTTTCTAAGGATCTAACTAGGAGAGGGGGCAGGTTGAGGTTGGGGATGAGATGGGGCTGCATCTTTACTCGAAGAGATAGTGCAAAGCTCTGATATTTCCACTTTTGGGGGTGGAGGAGATGGAGCCTAAAAAGTTCCAATCGTGTGAGCATCTTGAAAGATGTTGGGCCAAACACATGTAAACGTTGGGATGGACGCACTGTTGGGACTGCTAGTGATCGTAGGTAAGGCGTTTTCTGGGAAAGCTGACCCCTTGGGATCATAGTTAGTCAACTAGTCCAACTTGATGATCTTCCCTTCATGAGGAAACATTATAAGTCGGAAAAATGAAGATGCAACGACTTTCATCGTGTACATGTAGATTAATCCAAGGGGGAGGTTGTAATTGGTGTTAGCGTTGACTACCTCAATGTCTATTAAGATTATTTTCCCACCTAACTCTATAGGGACATTTGGGAGAATTTCCTGAGGATGAGCGCGCGACCATCATAAGCTCATAAAAACATGAGAGACGAATCCAATTTGGAGGATCTGAGATTTTTCCAAACGTGAGTTGACATAACGAAAGTAGAGGAACCTTCATCGATAATGCATCGATGAATCACTAGGCTGCGGGTAGTCACCGAGACTTGGAAGGTGACTCAAGAGGGAATTTGCGGCTCTAATTTATCCAAGTCAAAAGTCATCAAATGGGATTCAGAGGGATCAATCGCACCTAGTCCTGACAATATGGCTTTGCATTGCGCAGGTCAGTTCCGAAGAACTTCTAGAGTTGGCATGGCAACGGGGTATTGCACTAAGTCATCCACAACACTATAGTTAGGAGCATCTCTAGTGTTGGGATTGTTTGCAATGCGATGCAAAGGAAACTTAGGGACCTTAGGGATCCCATCGGTAGGTGGTTTAGGTAGGTGAAAAGTGTTTTCAATCGGAGTGGTTTATTTTCCCTTATCAGTAGTGGATGACTCGATAGCTGAACCATACTAGTCTTGTCGTGTCTAAAGGTTTACTTCGGTGGAAATCATTAGAAGGTGCTAGACCCCAGAGTTAGTATGTTGACTTAACGAAGCTAGTTGGGGTGGGTATGACACCAAAGGTTGTCCTGTTACCACTCCCTGTTGCATAAGGAGTTTTGCAGGACTGTAGGTTGCATTTGAGTGGGTTGAGGAAATAGTGGATTTGCTTTCCTTATGGGGCCGCAGTCACTTCACATTAGTTCTCCTCATTCAATAGTTGGTGTGCCTTATCTAAATGGGGACAATGATGGGTATAATTCCCATACACACCGCATTCCATAGTTAATTATTTTTGGCCTATGTAGGAGGCTTGTTAGGGTCTTGATTTGCAGGGTTTTCTCCAGTATCATTAGGTGGATTGGTGGGTTGGTTTCCACCTCCATGTCATGGATTGTTTTCTTTATTCTTCCCCTATTCTTTTTCTTGTGTTGCGCTTGTTGGTTATTGGGAACAGGTTGGGCAGACATGTTCGGTTGACCATACACTTTCGCCTAAGGGAAAGGAGGAGCGACATGGTGTGGCTGCACTGGAGTGATTGGAAAAGGTCCAGGGAAGGGATAGTATAGATTCATGGCTGGAGGGGCCACAAAGGAAGTAGAAACACTACCACACATGGTGACACTAAAAGAGGGGCCATGAAAATGGGGGGCTAATGCAAGAGCCGAGTAAGAGATACTTGTTCCTGAATGGGATGAAGCGCATGATAAATCAAGGCCACAGCTTAGAGTGGAAATAGAGCCCTGATGGGGACACACAACGTTTGGGGAAGTTCCATATGCATAACCACTCACTTGCAGAGGGTAAGGTACATACAGATTTGATCGGGATGTGATAGCGTCGATGATACCATCCGCTGCATGGAATGCCCCTTGCAGGTCTCTCTGGGAGGAGTCTCCACGAGAGGTGTCTGAGATGATGGTATATAGATACTTGGACTGCGCATATATCAAGTCAAATTGATAAGATTTTAGGATAGCCTCCTCCTCATTTTGGGTTCGATTAGAGGCCACATCCTTGGAAATGGCTAGGAGTAGGGATTTCATAAACTAATCTAAAAAGATCCTTTCGTCGAGTTTGATCTTGCACAAACTCTGATGCTTATGCCACTCGTGAATATGGTCAGTGACGTGGGTAATGAAGTTATGTCGACATGAGAGGAGGATTTCTGGAAGAACTGCAAGAAAGTGGAAGCTAAGGACACAAAATTAAGATGTATTCCATGAAGTTGGTCAATATACCACTTGGTGGCAGCATTAGTAGGAGTTCTATGAAAGATGTAGAGTCTGATATAATCGTTCATGATAATATTTTATGAGAACCATAGGTGAAAATGACATGATATGATTTTGGGGGTCTTCCTTATCCTTCCCTTCGAACTTCAGGATGTCCGATGGGAGTTTGGTCAACACAGGTGGCTAGTTAGGATCATGGAAGATTGGATCGTTGGTCAGCCTTACCAAATCAGGGAGGTTGAGGCTAGCCATAAAAGGCAAGCTCAAATTCATATGGACTTCTGGCGGAGGGATTCCTGGAGGAGGATTCCTTGGAGGAGGAGGCCTAGTTACCAGGAGGGGGAGGGTTGCCTGGTGGGGATTCTCTAAAGGGGGGTTTCCAAGTGGAGGGTTCCCTGAAGGGTGAATGCTAGTAGCCATGGGGCCATTAGTGTGTGGTTGTGCAAGTGATTCTAACTGTAAGGAGTTGGAATCGGGTGATAATGCAGAGGTCTGGCGCGGGGGGGTGACTGTATAATCTAAAGGACTAGACTGAGGGGGTTCACCTCGAAGCCTCCGGGAGTATCTCAAAGGATAAATATTGATTGGGTCTAAATTAAAAACAAGTGCAGGGTTATGATAAGAGAAAGCTTGAAAAACCTAACACAACCGAGTGTGCAAAAGATGAGCGCAACAAAATGGAAAAAAATTCAAACGAAGCTCAAAAAACCTAATGCGAGGTGAGTTCAATGAAATGGAAAACAAGCCAACAAACAACACTCCTAAAAAAGAGAAACTAACCCACTAACCGATTAGGTAAAGGAGAAAATAGTTACCTATCTAAAATATGGAAGCCCTCACAAATCGTTTCTCCTGCAGGGTGATGAAATCCACAGTCAGAAAAAACAAAATAGAAGACCAATATGGCCAAGGGATACCCCCCTACTGAGGGGGATCCCATGTAAAACAACATTAGAAGAATGGAAACCAGGCTACCTCGTTCTTGGCACATCCAGAAAGGTTACCTGCAACTTTTGTCCATAGACAATGAGTAGGTATCCTTCACTATAGAGTGGAGAGTGGCATTCCACCCAGACCTCCGAAGTCGGTCTTGCCACTTTCCCTCCTAAAGGATAGGCCCTGTGAAAAATTGGTCTCAACTATGCCAATAAATACAAGAGGATTTTGGTCCCCTAAAAAGACAACTGCTATGTCTTAGATGTAAATGAAAAGGAGGAATTATTTGAATTCCTATCCCCGGTGTCCTAAACTAACTACAAAATTATTTTTGGTCCTCAAGTGAGGTTAATATTTGTTGAGTTAAGGTTAATTTTAAGGCTTCGCTGGCGGCATGAACCAAGCGATAGTTTGATTGAGGGATTTATTTTTTGCACTGGTGGTGTGTACAACAACTAAGAAATTAAAAGCTTAATAGAAATGAACAACTTCCAATACTAAGTCTAAGATTTTATTAAAAACGTCATTTCAAAGTAGAAAGGTTACAACTAAGCATTTATCATTCAAAGCATACAAAAGTTTGATTTTTTTTAACAAGAACTTGCTGAAACAGTAAATATGCAATAAAAAAAACTTTAACAGAACAAAAGAAGCAACAAATACTCAAAAAATCAATTTTTTTCTTCACTGCAAGAAATGGAAAATATTAACATAAAGACCACTATAGCAAGCAAAAGATCGTAAGCAAATATAAAAACTATTGCTTACACTTTTTTATTTTTGTTTAAAAGGGGGGCGAAACCAAGATGTATTTATGTAAATTTTTTATCAAATTTTACAGAAACAAATTAAATATTTGAATTATGCTTGATAAAATACAAGGTTTGAAAAATAAAATTACTTAAATCCAAGTCCCGGAGTGTAATGCCCCTAGACTGATTATAGACTTTGAGGGCACCTGTTGAGTGACCCGGCTGAATAAAACCTTAATAAATTGATCATTTCATTATTTATGTTTGAATAATTGAGAAACAAAAAATGATATGCATGACGACAAAATGATAAACGGAAACAATGAAATGAATGACTTTTGTAGAAATGGATAGCTTACTTAAATTGATGCATGGATGCATGCTCTTCTTAACAATTGGTTATTTATGAATTATATGGTGTGAATGAATGAATTGCATGTATTGTTTAATGATTAGCAAAAATGACGAAACATGATTATGATTATGGGATGATTTACATGTTGTATAATGATGAGTTATGATGAGCAATGATACTGATGGGTACTTTGAGAATACGTGCAGTAACAGGTAATTATCATAACCAACTGAATCACAAAGGAAATAAACGGGTCGTAGAGTACGAATAAATCACACACAAAAGGTCGACGACGGTGTCGACTTCCTACGAAATCTACACACGAGTTCAAAATCCCGTAGCTGCTTACTCGGGGAAGCGTGAAGTCGTGCGAAGTGGACCATGACGGGATTGGTCATGTACGAGGTTGGGGGCGCGCAGTAAGAATGGACTTACTCCTCAGCGCCATTAGTCTCTAATAGAGAGTAGATGGAGGATTGAAGGTAACGAATCCTAAATCCCTACATGAAATTCCCACAAATCAGATGCAACGAAGAAGTATTAACGAAAGGACCCGATGATGTGGCACCTTGTCGACAAACGAAAATGATGGACGATTGGAGCCTACGATGTGGTACCATGTTGATACATGGAAAATGAGGGACGAATGGACCCGATGATGTGGTACCTAGACCCAAGACGAAAACAATTGATGAATATTATGCATTAAGCATGTAAGTTTTCATTTAGGGTATTTGCACATGAAATGATTATTAGTATCTAAAATAATGGAGAATATTTGTTTAAGAGCAAATAGTATACTAAACATTAGCATATAGCCAACTCCACTTGCACCCACAACAATAGAAACTAGATTGAAGAATGAGGGGGGACAGACTTGATTAAATATAAGAATGTAGGTGCACTCTCTTAGGGATTAGACACATGGCTGGGCAAGGTAATTATATTTAAATATTTAGAAAATTAGGAATTTTTGCATGAATCGACATGTGTCACAGAGAATTTTCCTATTTAAGGAAGGCAAGAGGAAAGGGGAAGACACCCTAGGGCTTGATGGTTACCGTAATGTTAACAAGTCATTGATTTGCTTCTATTGTGAGTTTGGCAATGGATCTTGGTGGGGGGAAGCCCATTTCTATATCTCTAGTTTTTGTGTGTGAGCTCTACGGCCCCATTGCTCGGGGGTTTGGGAAGAAGAAGAGTATTCCCGGAATTGGTAGGGAGGTCAACCAAGTGGTTAATTGGATATTTGACTTTTGTGGCAAGGAGTAGCTATTGATGAACTAGCAACGAAAGGATCCATCTACGATCGTCATATCTAGGTTCGAATATTGTTGTATTTTATTTATAATATTTTGATCTAATTAAGCTTGCTTTTAAGTTGTTAAATGATATTCTGAGCTTAGTCTGAAATTTTTATATTAGGCATTCATGTATATTATTTTCTCTAAAAGAGTTAGTATGAGAGTAATAGCTTGATGTAAGCACGACTGTGCATTATTTCCGTGTTCGGTTCCAATTTCTGTCCCCAACCCTCGTGAATTCGATTCACCCATATCAAATATCGTGACCAAAAAGAAATATGATTAACTAACCTTTACCACGAGTTGGTATTGGGCAGTAGTAGAACGAAAGTAAGAGCTGTATCGTTGGTTGTAGAATGCTTAATCTAAGAATGGTTTTTACCCATTACACAACCGAAACTATTCTTCTTCATTTTCTTTAAAAACTCTGTCGAAAGACTTATTCGACCGATCTGCATAGAGATCGTAACTCCTTGAGATCATAAAATGCCTTATTGTCGATTTGATCCAACTCCTAAATCGACAAACTATAGGTTCAAGTATTATAAAGCTGCTACACATAAGTATACCCGATCTGGGATTGAAGATTACGCTTACGCTCTGTACAGAGAGTGACTATAGTACGATCTGGAGTTTGAGCTCATTCAAACTCTTCCACGTCTGTGGAGATCCGTGGATATATATATCGTACTCCAGCTCTTGATCCAGTACCGGTGACCGGATGTAAGGATCCAACGTATTCCAACCAAGGGGTCGTGTGCAAGCTGTGACAGCGAATGAGCAAGGGTTTGAATATGATTTCGACCTGATACAACTCTTGACTCCGTAGACATTGAACCAAAATGCCTGTCCAGACTTTTGTAACCTTCCGGTTTGTCTCGATGTAGCCCTACTCTGCTAACGCACTCAGCGTAGATATGAGATTGTGTTTGCTTCACCCCTGCAAACCTTAACATGCAATCAATCTGGAAGGAATTCGATCCACCACGCATTTATTTACCAACAACCCGAGAAGTAGGACTCCTAGTGAATCATAGAACAGAGGGATCGCATGCATAGTTTGTAGTAGATAGTGTGCCAGTAGTCTATGATTGAGATCTAAAGTAGACCTAATCCTGGAGAATGATCCATTGCAAGTAACCTTCTCTCCAGTAAAATATTATAACCCACATCGCGTATTATGATTTTCTTTTAACTGTGTGAAACTACTGTTTTAGAAACCATTGGCCCAGTAGAAACTTCATCGGATTCCTCACTATGTTCCTGTACTGTCGAACAACGAGGGCTTGTAGAACTGTCGAATACAACATCGGGTGTGTTGTATTCCTTAACCTTAACGTAAAGATCAACCTTACCACTGTTCCTGTGTAGATTGACTAGATCCTTGATCGATCTCAGGAAAGAGATCGACGAACTCAGCCATATTTGAATGTGTGTAAGTCATGTTGGAGGGTGATTGAAGCCTTTGTCGTTTCGGTGGATTGAGTGTGACAGTTATACTGTCAATGATTATCCGAGTTGGTGAATGCAAATTGAAGTCCAGATTGTAGATCGAACCTTGGAATCGATCATGAAGTTATTACGGCCCGTGATTTTGTGTCTGTTGACTTGACATTCAGATGCGTTAAGCAATCTGGCAGTCACTTTAGGGTTATGAATTTAATATTTTGTGTTAGTCGGGTTACACTATCTTGTCACACCACCATAAACTATTCATAACGAGTAGCCTTACGCTGATATTGTAGGATAAATAGGGTAATCATATTTCATATTACTAGCATTTTCCCCTTTAGGGACAAAAATGAACGCCGTTAGGAGAAGAGGAAAGTTAGAAGGAAGAAAAATATAAGCAGAGGAAGTACTTAGGTGAATTAACCAATTCAATGTATATCAAAATAATCAATCTTGGATGAAAATATTATATTGCGAATAAACTAACGCAAATATACATTAAAGGATAAATGTCAGTTTCATTCAATTATTTGATTAATGAAAATGTACGAGATAATCCAAGGGCAAATAATTCATTGACCAATAAAGTATCAACTAAGTGTAGCACCAAATTGCAAATAGATATAGCAAGTAGATATGCAAATATCATTCATCAAATAACAGTAGCGCTATTCAATATTTTATCAACATCAACATATAACTTTTAGATATGTATGTAATCCCTGTTGATTGATTTTATAGCAAAAGTAGAGAGCGAGCAAAAACTGTGATCATTTGTGTCCTTCACCAATAAAGTAGTATTATTTGTAAACAGAGTTGTTGTAACCCTTTTCCATGATTTGTTATGAACCAGTTCAAGTAGCTGAAGTAAATACTGGAAACCATCAATTTGATTTAGCATAAAATCTTCAAAAATGAAGCTTTAAAACCAAAGAGAATTAACTTAGGATCTTGAA
Organism: Larix kaempferi; assembly: GCA_027924585.1. Taxonomy (NCBI): domain Eukaryota; kingdom Viridiplantae; phylum Streptophyta; class Pinopsida; order Pinales; family Pinaceae; genus Larix; species Larix kaempferi. The sequence goes on along the minus strand of BSBM01000606.1, from coordinate 3,161,150 downwards.
AATGTAAAGTGGAAAAGAGGAAAGTTAGAAGGAAGAAAAACATAAGCACAGGCAGCACTTAGGTCAATTAACCAATGTAATGTATTTATGATTCGACCTAATTACTTAAGTTCGAAGTGCAGTGCATGTGTCGAATTCATAAGTCGTTGAGGTCATGTCGAACCCAGAACCCGTCGGGGCTGAGTTGTCGAAGGCGAGCTGCGACTGGTCTTCCGACTGGTCGAAGAGGAACTTGTCGAGTTTGTTGTATTGTCGAAGTTGAATCGAGACTTGAAGGTGAACCTGTCGAGTTTTCAAGTTGTCGGAGCTAGAAACGACCAGGTCATTGAGGTTTTAATAATTCAATCGAACAAAGGGAAAATAAAAGAGAATTTATTTGCACGGAGAAGAAGTTTTGCTTGAGATGAATTCCGCACTTGAATGAACATAACACTGGAAATACTTGGCCCTCTTCCTGTTGTTACTTATGTTTGATCTTTAACTTCTTTCATTACTAATTCTGCAGCGGGAAGACTCAATCGCGTGATCGATTGATTTATTGAGGGCGCATAAGATAAGAAAAGGAATCATGGATCTTCGCTTACTGTTCGATTTCCCTATCCCAGAAACACTTATATGTCTAAAGATCTCCCATTTGGCTAGATCGGTGAGCGCATTGGCATTCTTCAGATGATTACCAGGAACCATTTTCGCCGGTATTGGTAGGGCTCATAGCAAATTATTGATGTTAAAAGTTGAACAGAAATATTCATGAATAGCTTGCGTCTGTTATAATTGTCTGTGCTGGTGTAAATCTCAACATATGGAAATGATTTAAAATTTCTCTTCTTTCTTTGGACATCGTAGTTGACCGGGTGCATCGTTTTGAATGAAAATGTAATGCAAATTTCTTCTCTCAAAAGAGAAATTAATTATTTGTATTTTTTGGTTTTAATGGAAATTAAAATTCCATTTTAAAGTCTTTGAATTCTACCAACTCCAGCAAATGGATAAGCATCCAGGAAAATTTAGAAGTTTCTGTCTCCGTGTAAAACAGAGTGTAATGAGTAAAAAAATGGTGAGGTTTTCCAGTCAAACCCCGGATTTGACCGCCTTATATTGCAAATGTATTATCAAAATGATTGAAATTGTATTAAATTGTTTACAAGGGTTGTTATGGTCGACAAAGTATTCAAATATTATTTTGGTCGGAGTTTGAAGTTGTTGAACTAATCGCGTAAAAGTATGTGTCAATATTCGACCAATCATAGATATGGTCGTTATAAAATATGGTCGATATTTTGTTTTGGTCGACGGTGTTTAAGGTTTGGTCGATATATAATTCTGGTCGACGGTGTTTAAGGTTTGGTCGATATATAATTCTGGTCGACGGTGTTTAAGGTTTGGTGTTTAAGGATCTTTCCTTGGGTTTTTTTTATCAATTTTGAGTCTCGGTAATAATTAAAATATTTTATTGTTAGGGTTTTTAATTTTTTAACCATTTTTTGGTCGGAATTCAAGATGTGAGAGGAGTTTGAACTTTTTTATTATTTAAGTGAAAATCTATATTTTAATTAATTTTTTACTTGAAATAGAATATTAAAGGCTGGTATTTTATAATCTAATTACCTTAAAAGTATTTTTTATGGACCAAATAAAACACCGACCATTTCTTTCTCAACTTACAAATGTTATCGACCATTTAAAGATTCGACCAATTTACACTATCGACTTCTACCAACATAACAAATAAACTTATACCACCCACTTGTTGCATGTTGACATGCTCTCCTCGATGGTGGTCAATGCACGTGGCTAAGGGTTCAACGTCCATGATAGTCAACATAAGTTAATGGTTCACGGAGTCGATTGCCCTACAGTCGACTGTTGGGCGAGCTTACATGCTGTCGAATGCTGATCGATGCATTAGTCGGTTGGATGCTGTCGGATCATGTAACCCAATCAGGATCTGAAGTGATTCTAATTGGTCTCATTGTTCATCCTTTAGAATGCACTGCGTTCCTTTTTTCTTCTAAACACGAATGGTTATTTCTAGCTCATATGTCTATCCATCCTTTAGGGTTCCCTGTAACCCACACAAATATGCTCAATCCTAGACAAAACATTTGTCAGGTGAAACTGTGGAATAAAATGAAGAACCCACAATATGAAATTCTTAGCTAAACTGGTGGTAGATACACTACAACACCAAATCAAAAGCATAAGAAAGACAAAAATGGGAGTCCACAGAGAGAAATCCTTAACAACACTGGTAGAGAGAAATAACCCAAATAATAGTAAACAGTAACCTACAAAGGCTAAAATGGTGATCTAAGCGACCCCAAATTTAGTTACTGTCGACATATTAAAACCAAATTCTTCATCTTCCTAAACCAAACAGCGGCATAATCAGGCAAATGCATGTACATCAGATTAACAGATAGCAGAGATTGACAGAGACCTGAAACTATTCTTCCTATCACAGAAACGAAGACAGAGACGCAATGAGAGAAATCAAACAGGTCACCAGTAGTAGCAGCACACCAATCAGTCAGCAATAAAAATTCAACTGAGAGAAATTAGATCGATGATATTGACGGTATGCATATCTGATCCCATCCATAGGAGGTTAAACAATACAGTACAAACTTAATGTAGATTCTTATTTTTATACAAAAAGAGCCAAAACTCATTGGAAAACCAAACCAAAATAATTAAATTTGAGAATTAGAAGATACCAACGAAGGTAGTGACAGACCACGCTCAATCTCCCACGTCGGTTTGATTGCCAGATGTTAAAGGCAGGCTGTCCACCTTTGTCACATGCGGTTAAAATAAAATGAAGAGGTTGTGAGATCGATCAAGGGATATTTATATATACAACGACTATGTTTAACAAAGAATATACACATGGATACATATACATAAGTGATGCTGATAATTAGCTAGAATGGCTAGTTGGAATCTTATTTATTTCTTTAATAAATCTATATAAGTTAATTAAATGTTATTAAGCTTTTTTGGTTGATAAATTTATATAAGTTAATTAAATCGTACTAAAAGAAATTTATTAATACATGATGGAAGAAAGGAGCATCATTAATAAACACTACGTAACAATATAAACCATCTACTGCCATAAACTATTTTGTTTCGAATGTTGACGAGAACCGACCAACTAAGCTATTGAAAGTAGTCGATGTGGAAGGAGTCAGTCGAAGGTGTTTTAGTTGAGTGAATAATGGTTAAAACATGTCTGCCTCGACTAAAACACCTTCGACTGACTCCTTCCACATCGACTACTTCTAGTCGCTTAGTTGGTCGGTTCTCGTCGACAGTCGAAACAAAATAATGGACAGTATGTGCAGATAAATACGTCCGAATCTTTTGTCGTGATGAATTTATTTCTACTTCTGATATACTTTGAAGCTCTCCCTGTAGGCATTATCTAAAAGTGAAACCTGTTTGCAGTCATGGTGATAGACGACAACCTGAAGTTGTGCATATTTTGAAATAACAATGGTATCCAGTCCAATGTCAACATTGGATATATTATTCCTACTTATTAAGGTTCACAATGCTGTAGGTCATTGCTGCAATGGCTGACGAGCACAAAAAGGTTTTAAAAACAAAACAAAAAACATCAACCAAATCACCATCTTTTTATTCATGATTTCAACCTGAATTCTCCCACCTGCTAAAATGTCGCCTTAAAGAAAATATATGAGAATTGGAGACTACATTGTTAAAAGGTCATAAGATATTAGTGGTACGCAAGGAAAATAATAATAAAATCATACCCAAAGCACATGCTGATTATTTGAAGAGCCGACAGGTTTATGGGTTGGAAATAATAGCCCAGGTCATTGAGGTTTTAACAATTAAATCGAAGAAAGGGAAAATAAAAGGAAATTTATTTGCACGAAGAAGAAGTTTTGCTCGAGATGAATTCCGTAGTTGAATGAAAATAACACTGGAAATACTTGGTGAAGAAGCTATTGATTTGGTAGATTGTCCTGGAATGAAGGAGCTTTGCGATTTATCTCAGTGGGAGACAATTTTTGGAGTTATGTCAGACTCTATATGGCATGGGAATCATCATCAAAACGAAAAGATATATATGGGAAACGATGAAAACCCTACCACTTCAGTCGGCGCCCGACCACTTCAGTCGAATTAAATCCGACCAGTTCAATCGAATTAAATCCGACCAGTTCAATCGAATTAAATCCGACCAATCCATTTGGCACGTCTCATGGGAGTCACATGTTAAAGTCGAACCCAGAACCTCGGGGTTTATTTTTGCATGGTTTGGAAGGCATTGAATCTATTTTTATTTCAGTAATTAAAATTGACTTGGTTTTGGAAGGCATTGAATTCATTTTTTTTATTTTAGTAATTAAAATTGACCATTTAAAATATGATTTGTGACTAAGAAAATAAAAACCTAGAAATTGACTTGGTTTTGAAAGATGTTGAATTCATTTTTTATTTTAGTAATTAAAATTGAACATTTCAAAAATGATTTGTGATTGACAAAATAAAAACTTGGAAATTGCAAAACTTATAATTACCTTATTCCATCTTTAAAACGGCTTTTGACATGTTCCAGACTTGTATGTATCATGAAGTCACATGTTTGTTGTTTCCAATATTGTATATTTATAATAAAAATATTTCAAATCCAAATGACATATATACATGTCACTGTGTCATCGTGTTCGTTTATATACAGAGAGAATAATATTTTTTTGATTGTGATCAGTACTACATAGTCGACATCCTTTCTGGGTGAAAAATTCCATCGCTTTGGTCGACTTTTATTGATCTACGCCAAAGTTTTTATCGTTAATGAGATTGGCATGATATGCAGGCATCTGCGTATCTTTCACGCTCGAATGGAAAAAACCTGACGAGTATCTTGAAATTCCAGGCCTGGTTCCGCACTTTTTTGTTCTCTGAAATTTAGGGCTCATGATAGCTTTCTTAACAAGTGGCACAACATATCACTCTCGTTCCTTCCTTATCCAACTGCAGAAGTGGTAGCTGCATCAGGTGGATTATTGTGCTTGAAAACCGCATTATGTCTTTTGGTTTGCAATTGGTTTGCAATCCTCTTACTAAAAATTGCAGAGAATTACCATATAATTCATTTGAACATAATTTGTGTGCCATTGCAATGGTGGCTGTGGAAGAACCCAGAGGGTACAAGATTCTATTGGCTGCTAGTTCTCCAAATAGAAGAACCGACGTCTATCTCTCATCTGTATTAGAACCGACCTATTAGTTTTCTGTATTAGCTCTCATCTGTAGCTGTAGCAGCTCATCTTGGAACTAACGAATTTTAATGGAGATTGTGACCTCTAAATGGGTGCGTGACTCTCTTGAATCATTTTCAGACTATTTGCGAGTAACGGATTAAAAGATTTAGGGTGCACCCATTATATGATTTCAGATTTCTTTCTCACAAACAATCAATAGATTGTGCTTATTGATCGATGAACTCGCAAAGAAATAGAAATGAGTCATCTATTTATTTGGTCGACTACTTTACTCTTTATCGTGGTTTTTCTTTGCCATTGGTCGATAGATTGATGACTCACAGGCTCATCTTCTCTCATCTTCTTTCTCCAGTCAAATAAATTTTAATTCTAAATTCAGCCTTCAAATATTTAGCGAATACTATCAACAGCCGGCAATTGATAGAGTAAATTTTGGTCGTGGAGCGATTATGCTTCTGTCAATGGTTCCAATGGCCTGTCGGAGCTTCCGTTTAGTATAACTGATCTGGCATGCCGAGAATTGACAAAATTACGTCGTGGTAATGAAGCATTTTTAGACTATTTGCAGGTAACGTTAGTTCAGGAAATTTATGTTTCCGTTAATAAATTCTCTTGTCGACACAATAAAAACAAGAATCAGGAACTCGTAGAGTCATAAAGCTTACAACTGCTCCAGTCGATGAGTTACAGCTCGACTCTAGTGCGGATAAATGCTCACAACTGCCATTTATTCAACTTCTTCGTGCAGGCTGCACGCGATAACTTTCTTAGGCAGCGGCACCATGTACGAACAAGTACAATCTTTGTATTTTCTTGCAGGTTTATTTCCGCGGCACGCTATCTTCAAGGTTCGAGAACATGATAGGATGGAGTGCGGAGATAGAAAGAGGTAAGAAAAAATTGATGGCAACATCCATGTGGCAGGATTCCATTCACTCTATAAGTGAGGAATCTAGCAGACGTGGATGGTCATGCTTCTCGTTGTGAAAACGCCTATGGTGTAATTATCATAAAACTTGAAAATGATGTAATTCTTATAACCTCGTTCATCTATTGATCAATTTAAGTGAATGTTATATGATTTATATAATTAGTTTCTAATTGGATGATGCTTATGTTTTATTACATGAATATGTAACCACCTGAAATAGATGTATCTGTTGTGTATAGTATGTAAATATATCAGTTATGATATGAGGAAATTACTAACGGTGTCAACTTGATTCTATAGCAGTAACCGCATTTGTAAACACTAACACTTGCAGCATGAACAATTAGAGGACTCCTCGCTGATTTGATAGAGTAACGACGGACTCCACTTGTGACGTTTGGCTTAGTTTATCTAGTAGGAATGTCCATTAAATAGTCATTGTTTATGTTTGGACGATTATTGGGTAATTCCATTGTTATAATTGTGGTTAGTTAATTATTGTGGAAGACATTTATTTGAATAGTAAGATAACTTTGGTTATCATCACTTATTAAGAATTCACCCTAGTCTATTCATTTGAATACCAATTAGACAGATATTGATTAAGTCGAGGCATGATTATTAATTAATTTTATTAATATGATATTAGTTACTTAAACAATGTGGAAGTCAATTACTAGATTATTAGTTTAATTTTGTTTATTATTTCTTATTCTTGATATAAATGGGTACGGGAATATGGTACATAAATAGGGTTATACAATGAATGTATGGCATGTAGTTATGGATATAGGAACTAAACTTCCTAAATCGTAAATGTTCATTCTATTTAAATTATATTTTATGATGTTGTTTATATTATACTGGTAGAAAAAGAAATAGTATGAAGTGATTATAAATGTATTATAAGTGATTGGATTAAGATGAAAGTAGGGAATCTTCATACTTATGTATGGATGAAAATGATAACCCTTAAAAGTAGATGTATAATAAGTATATGATCTTGCTGTGTAAATGAATGTCATGACAATTCTTAAAGTGTTCGTTATAATGATTAATGACATCATCTATGTTTGATTATTAAACGACTTAGATAAGAAAACCTAGGAAATTAAAAAAAAAAAAGATTTACTCGCTTTATCGTCAAAGTGAGGTCCCTACAGGGAGGAAAAGATACCTTAGTTTAAAAATATGCAATTTTCAGCATTTTTTTTTAACGGGCAGAAATATTGTAGAGAGGATAGCTGGAAAAAACAAGGCTCAGCTTGATCAACATGGGGTAGATTTAGGTTGGTTTTGGGACTCTAATCACTTAGAAAACAATAAACATACAGATAACAAGTCAAACAAAGAGTACAATAAAACTCAATCAATGGCCAGAAAGGTTGGACAAGCACAGCTGGAGAACAATAGAGATCGTCCCCAGTATGGTCGCCAAAAATTTTACTAGTCAAGCACAACAAGAAAACGATAGAGATTGTCCCCAGTATGGTCACCAAAATTTTTATGTGCCAAAAGTAACCTACTAAGGCTTATGGAATCCTTAGTAGCAGTTCAAAAAGTAAAAATTAACTACTAACAAACAAAAATTAAAAACTATGCTAAGCATGCGAATAAACAAGATTAAGAACAATAAAGTGAAACTAAGTTAACATCAGGTACAACCTTTAAAACATGCATGAGACGAATCAAAGAATGGTTTTTCTTTTCATTAAAGAATGAATTGTACACAAACCAAATGTTACCTTAGAGTAGCAGTGATGGGGGCCCATGCAACTTTCTGAAGAAGGATGCTTTTGGTCTCCTAGTAGCCCGATATTCTCCAACCAACCGTTAGAAGGTGCAGATCTCCTACAAGGTGAGAATGGAACACATGAGGGAGTTCAGATCTTGGGGATATTTTTGTAGAGTACAACTTGAGCAATGTCTTGAGAATTTTTTTTCTTGAGTGATGGACCTTGATGGTTCATTTATAGGCATGACAGATAAATCTAGGATAATGATAAGACTTTTATTTTTTATTTTTTATTTTTTCCTTTTTCCTTTGATTTTGTGGCTTTCATTTTTTCTATCCTTTTTCCAAATTGGGATATCATAGGTGTCATGCCAGCTTTCTTCTTTTTGTTAAGTGATAAAAGGGAAAATCATCCAAAAAACAAAAACAAGTCAAGACATAAGTTGTTGATTTTTAAGATAATTGTGCAAATTAATTTTGTAAAATGGCCATTTTTATGGATAACTTTCATTTTTTTATTTTACCAAAGTCAAAATATTGAAAATGGAATGTGGTAATGAAGTATAGGTATGATAGGGCTAATGACAAGGTAGACAGAAAAAGGTTAAGTGTTGACATATACATGTATGGCCATTTCCATGCAATATAACAAATGGAAAGTGAAGTTACAAACATTGCATGAATTCACCAATAATGTGCCCATCATTAAGCTGGTAAAAAATATTTACAAATATGTATTATAATGTATTAGATGGTTTTGCTTACGAAGTATGGGGAAGAATGTAATCCTTAGTATGATTTCATTTTCTTAAAATTTTTTTTAACAAAGAGTATGCGAGTTTTAAATTTTGTAATTCATGAATATAATTTATGTTTACATAATAACTATTTTATAATTTTTGGTAAATTATAAAGAGATTATAAAATAATATAAAATTAAATTTATTTATAATTTTAATAGTTTTGATTCTAATTGAATTTATTGATGAGTATAATTTAGATTCTCATTACTTTGGATTGCTCTAAAATTAGAGAAAAATTGTAAAATTCATGAGGGGAGGGGAGGGGAGGGATATAGCGATTTATGAAACTCTTAAATATAATAATTATTTTGATAATTATGTATTGTTATTAATATTATTATACTAATATTTTTATTACATATTGGAAAGAAAGATATATTTAATAATCATTTAAAAAAATAAAAGAGATTATAAAATATTTTGAATAATTACAACTTCAAATTTAGTGGATATGGGTATAGGTGTTCATATAACGATTAAGGTGGTTTCAATTTCCATTCAAAAAATTGTTATACATAACAAATGTTAATAAATAGGAAGAAGATAAATAGAGTACATAAAAAATAACATTCCATAGAAATAACTAAGAACACGCGAATGCGTGTTTATCTCGATCCGCAAAAGTAAGATCATATTATCACTCATACAAAAATTTAAGTTTCCAATGACATGTTTGTTCTCATGCTTGTGTGTATATGTATTTGTGAAAATAGGTGGGGTGAAGCACAAATCCCACTTTTGGTTTCTTAGCCAAAGGAGGATTTTGTAGCATGGAAATATGTTTCTATCCTAGTGTTAAATTTAAAATAGAGTAGTTACACATCTTGATTGAAATTTTCTAAGTTTTAAACATGTGAAGAGATGCTACACATACAAATTTTATTAAGAAAAATAGAGATTACACCACAACATACACATAATACACATAGATTTACCCTGGAAATCCTTAAAGGAAAAAACCAACAAAACTTAGAGCCTCTAACCACTCAGAATAAAATATGTAGATATTTCGTAGCATCCACAACCATAATGTGCTAACCATGATTAGAAATAGACCTTAGTCCCTTTATTGGGATTAAATTACATATTTTTAGGAAAAAACCAAAAGTAGCCCAAAAAATTTCGAACTATTGGAAAATCCTAACGCCCATCATCGATGTCTTCTTCATGAAGCAGAGGGAGGGACCCCAACCCCCCACCAAATCGATCACCATGTATATTTTCTAATGCATATGATGGAGCACTATTAGGTGGGGATCATCAAACAACAATCCCCACAGACACTTGCACATACTCAACAAATATTTCTATGAAGAAAAAATAAGAACATATTTTTTTAACTTCAATGATTTTAGAAAGAAACTTCATCAACAGTGTGGAAAAGAAATTTTATAATCATAAAAACTATTCAAAAATGTTACAAAACATACGTATCTACCAAATATTATCATGTATTGAGTAGTTGTTTCATGCAAGGTTGAACCAAAGAAATAAACCATGAGCTAAGTCAAACTCTCAATGCTCATATCCTTTATTTCTCCATAAAAATATTATGAGAATATAAGTGAGCAACAAAAAATAAATTGATAATTCCATTAAATTTTTGAAAAACTAAGATAATAAAAAATTGTATACCCAAAAATAAATTGATAATTCCATTAAATTTTGGAAAACCTAAGATAATAAAAAATTGTAGACAAAATTGAAGAAGGAATGAAAAAGTGAACTATAAAGAAAGGAGATGGAAGTTCAAATCATTCTATTCAATGCTTAAGTGATATTTTACAATGTTGGAGAATCTATGCTATTGATAGATACCATTTTGTTACTTTCAAAATCAATTTAAAAAACCCACATCTACATTGATATGTTCATTTGGTTGGTGGGTATCATTGTCATGGGCACTACATGACACTAAAGTGGTGGTTGATAAGGGAATGCAATTTTATTTATTCTAGTGAAAATAAGCATTGTTTTATTTATATTTGCACCAATTGATGTTTCAATGGCTTAGTCTTTTATTTATTCTAGTGAAAATAAGCATTGTTTTATTTATATTTGCACCAATTGATGTTTCAATGGCTTAGACTAAGTTTTCAATAGACTAAGTTTTTAATATATTAATGTTAATACTAAATTTTATTAGTATGTATAATTGATTAAATTAACCACTAAATTTTATTATTATATATAATTAATTGGATCAATCACTATTTAATGTTATTAGAGTTAATATTTTCCATCCTATTCCATATTGAATTAAAATTTTATTTTGCATTTTTCACCCTAACAACAGAGTTAGGATTTTGGATCAACTTTCCATCTTTGAACATTAGGGATCCATATCTCATCATTGCTTCTCTTTTAGGTTACCCGTGTAAGCCACCCAAATTTTATCCAACATGTTTAACTTGGACTAAACTTTGTTCATAGTGTTCAATCTCTTTTTGTCATGGTTGTTTGATTCTTTGATTTGATAATTTGCTTCTTTGGGACCTCAGAGAAATTGGAAATTAGTAGATTTATGGGACCTCTTTTCCCAAATTTTTGCTTCTATGATTGATAGAAGGTTTTCTTATTTAATTGGATTTGATAAAGAAAAAAGCCAGGTTTTAATGAATTTGATTAAAAATGGGTTTCAAAAGTTTGTTTTTGTGATTGCGCTTGATAGAAGGTTTGATCAATTTAATGGATAGGACGAGAAGAGTTTTCTCATTGTACAAGAAAAGAAAGGATCTCCCTCCAAATTTTATCAACTGCCAACGATATTTGATGAATCACACTGCAAATCTATTTAATTGTGTGAATGAAGACCTATTACCGATATGATGCCTTGCTCTGTAGGCTGATGGCTTCCATGCATGCCAAATACTAACTGAAGGTGGACTGAAAGAAGAGAATATCACAGTGTTTATGTATGATGGTATTGCTAATAACAATGGCAATCCTCGATTAGGGACTATCATCAACCATCCCAATGGAAAAGATATCTATGAAGGTGTTCCCAAGGTGCGTTTTCGTGTCTTGGAGATAATGTGTCGATGATGATACTATCTCCATTTTGTTGGTTGAATAATTAGTAGGGAAAATTTGTATTAGATTATGTCACGATTATGTTCAACTAATTTGGATGTTTTCGCATTTATCTTGTAGGATTATACATGTGATAATGTTAATGTGACAAATTCCTTGATGTCCTTGGATTAACAATGGGCCAAACGAGCACATTTTTGTTTACTACTTTGATCATGGAGGACCTAGAATTCTTGGTGAGTTGTAAATGCATATATGATATTTTTTTTCATTTGATCTACTCTTGTAGTCTATAAATTAAAAATTCACCAACACTCCATAGGTTGTTCATTGACTAATTCAAAACATGATAGGAATTGGAATGTACTTAATAAGTGCCATTGCAAAGCTACCATTTGAAATGTGTTGTTAATGCTTTCTATCATGCTATCCCTGACATAATTTTTCCATTGTATTGGAAACTATCGCATTATTGATTGTTAATTTTAAAAGTGCTAGTTAGAGAAACACACCTTGAGGGACTGCACCTTGGATGGGGCTGGGAGGCAATTTGATGGGATGGGGGTGCTTTGCTTCGAATTCGTCTCGAGCTTATCCTTCTGTCACTATGAGGATGTATGATCGAATGCATAGTTAAGCACCTTTGAACCAGTCTTAATGATATCAATCAATCTCTCAAGGGGGAGCTGAGGGGGGGGGGAGACATGGGCTCTTATCACTCTACTATCTGAAGTAATTTGGAAACCAATATGAGTGAGTAGAGTATTTAGAGTTTGAAAAATGTGGACAAAATATGGGAAATTGAAATGAAAAAACAACGGAGTTTAGATACATATGCACATTATGGACTTACAAACATTATAGTGAAGACATGGCACAAAATTTGAACATGAATTCAATATGCATAGAAAGTGGAGATGTGTGTATACATTGAAGGACAAGATGCTCTACCATGTGGGTAAAAGGTGAATCATTCGCAACTTTAAAGTCCAATATATTCCAATGTGTTCAAACTTAAGACAATGGCCAAACTTTATTTTTCATCAATATTTTTTAGTATCAAATCGATCAATGTACATAAAAAGATAATTTATCATTCTTTAAAATAAAGAAAAAAATTAATTAAAATGTGACAATATACATTACAACTATTCATCCATAAAATTTCTACAATTTCTTAGAACTATAATTACAGAAAACATAAAACCTATATTCTATCAAAAACTATAATGGCAATTACAAATGGAAAAGAGTTATATCGATTTAATTGGGTTTATTCAAAGTCATTAGTTGATATAATGAAACCAAAACATTCTTAGCTATATCTCTTTTAATGATATGCATGTGAAATTAACATGATAGAATAGATTAATAATTCAACAATTCCACATGGAATTAAATTTAAAAACTAATTGTTAAGAGAGTTCAGATCAGATGATTGAAAGGTTTGGTTGTGATTTTTTCCACTTAGATTCAAATCTATGTCAAAAATGTGACTTAATATTTCACATCTTGATTCTCATTAAAAAACAAAATGTATATATCTTAATTAATTAAAATAGTGCACATTTTTCCATGTCATTTATTAATGTTAAAATTGAAATTAAATTTTAAATATAAATATAATTGTTTTTTTGAGCGAATAAATATAATTGTTTATAATACATACACATAAATGAAATGGATAAATAAGAGAAATAGTAATGACAACTAAAGTCACCCAACCTTTTACATGACACGTGTACTAATTGAAACACCAGCGGAATTCTGTCACCTAAATGTATTTTATTACATCAATCAAAATGAATCATCTCCGTAAATCTTTTACTCTCTCACTTAACTGTAATCTGCAACATTCACGAAAATCAATCCATTCCAACGATGCCAGGTCTTCAACACCTACAACTTCTCCTTTATTGTTCGGAGCTTTGGGAGATGGGCCACCCCGCTTATGCTCCTCAGCTTCGAAAACATAAATGTATCAAGCTCATCCAAAGATACCAATGTTTCAAGACTTGGCAACTGCTCCACTCCTCCACAAGCACTAATATTCAACATTTGTATTTTTGAAAGCGGACTTGACCATTCTATTTTCCTCAATTGAAAACATCCGTAGACGTCCATTGTTGTGAGTACACATCCACGGACAATCACTAATGTTCAACATTTGTAGTTTTGAAAGCGGACTTGACCATTCTATTTTCCTCAATTCACGACATCCGTACACCTCCAGGTTTGTGAGTGCATCCGGCAGTGTTCCAACCTCCACCAGACTCCAACAGTTCTCGATGTCCAGATGTTGAAGGTTGGGGCAAATACTTTCTCTTTCTCCTTCAACCATCTTAAATGACACCTCACGTAACCGCGGACACCAACGTATTGTTAAGTTGGTCAGCTGATTCAACCGTCCAAGGGAATCCGGCAAAGATTCCAAGCTGTAGCAGCCCTCCAAGTGCAAATGCTTCAACTTCTTTAGCTCTCCAATGTCACTTGGCAGTTCTCGTAACTTCCAGAAATCCTGTAGATGTAATACTTCCAAGGACTGTTGGCGTGCAAGTTGGGCAGGCAATACCTCGATACTTTTACATGAACGATTAATGCCAGTTCCATGAACGATTAATTCCCGCAACTGTAACGGTGCCTACAAAAGTGTTCACACGTCTCAATTATTATAAGGATAAATATGCAAAAGTGCCCATTATTACAAAAATGTTCACATATTTACCTTAGACACCATGCCAAACCATAATTATATTAAACATAGACACCAATATCAAGAATCAAATTTGAAAGGCTTGTCTTAATTTCAGTTAGAAGGGTATATATTCATGTCGCACTTTTAAGATGAAAAGCTTCACAAAAAATATATGAGATCCTTCATCAACACATTATATATATTCAGAAATTAATAGAGCTAAAATAACTCGTTCAATGGTATGATCAATAGAATGTAACTCGGGTAGATATAGATACAACTGAAGAAGAGTTTTATTTTGAGTAACAAAATAACAGGCAGCCAAATGAATCACTTTCAAACCTAACGCTTGCACGCTTGATCCTCTTCATGGGCATGCCATTTATACAGAGAATTGGCATTGGTTGTAGGTACAACCGTTGAACCGATCGGGAGTTGGGACTACAACTAAAACTGTTCCATGCACAAAATTGTCATGAAGATCAAGAATTAAGCAATTTGATGTGAAAAAAAGGAAACCCATTTGTATCATGTGTCACTATGATATGCTTAGCAATGGAGACTCATAAATTCGGATGTGACACTGAGTAAAATAAATTAAGCTCGCTCGATCTCTAACCTATCAATTCTATCATTTTATTATTAAAGAAATCAAGAAAAAATAAATCTCGAAACTTGTTGAGATTAGATATGTGAATTTTGGAAAATAAGTTCGCAACATTTGTTTAATAGTTTTTTTTTAATTTTTTCAACGGGCAGACTTGGGAACAGAGATGGCCAATGGCCATCGTCCATCCCGCCGACATTGTTGTAGTACATTTCATGACACATTTTATGTCAGTAGCACACTGGGAATTGAATAGTGAATAAAAAATATTTGACTAGCAGTTTGAAACTTAACACTTCTTATGTAATTTTAATATAATTATTGCACTTTCTCATAAAAATGTCAAAATTAAAAATTATAATTTTTTTTACGTGCAATTTTTTTATAACACTTCTGGGATGTGTTGGGACCCCTTTGACGTGCTATGACATGTTCAATTTTGAACCCTGGACACCAGGGATGATTTTAAGAACCCCCCCCCCAAAAAAAAATTTATATGTATAAAAAATGGGCGAATCTCCCCGATATATAGGAAAACTTGAAGGCAATTTTATCAATAATATAAATATGTATATATAATTTTTTTGGCGAATCTTACGTTTCATTATATAATGCTATAAAATCTTGGTGAATCTTTTACTAAATTATAAGATATTGTAAAATCTTGGCGAATATTTCACTTAATTATAAAAATTGTAAAAACTTGGCGAATCTTTCACTGATTTATAAAATATGGTAAAAATTTGGCGAATCTTTTGCCAATAAGACTCAAGCTTTTGATTCCATAGATCACTAAGGTAGTGCAACAGAAGAAAATACACCAGAGCTCAACTCTCGACTCCTAGACTCTCGAATGAACACTTGTATGAATGAGGAGATGATGGATTTATTTATACATTTCACAAGCAGTATTTGATCACTCACAACCAGAAGGTGTCAACGAAACACAACTACACTAACTAGATTTAGGGAAAGTAGGGACTCTACTTGTTATCTCGTCCCTTAATGGTCTAATGGACATGTGGGGTCATGAATCTTGACAGACCAACAAACTGATAAAATTAAGTGAATATCCTAGTAGCGGGCCACATCCTTTATATAGAGATATAGTTCTTGGACCAATTCCAAGCTTCCAACCAATCCCGCCAAACTTTCTTCTCTTTGGTGTCGAATGGTAGGAGAGTTGCATATTTGTCAATGAATACTTAAAATGGCTCAATCCACACAAATTTTCCTCGGCAAGTGATAAATTCACCCATCGTTGTTTTAAAACATACCAACACTATAAAAGCGTCCATAAATTGATAAATAACAACCCCATGCACTTCTAAATTCACTCAGTGATGAGAATAATGCCCTATCCACTTCTAAATTTACCTAGTGATGAGAAAAACGCCCCAGACACTTCAATACTTGCCATGGGCACTTCACAATTCTCTTAAAGATGATAAAAATGCCCTAAGTACTTCAATAATTTCTGAGGGACTTCTAAATTTTCCCAAGGATGATGAAACTCCCCATGCACTTCAATATTTTCCCCAAGCACTTCAAAATTGTCCCCAGGCACTTAAATACTTGCCCCATACACTTCTAAATTGACCCAATGAAGATAAAAATGCCCTATGCACTTCAATACTTGCCTCGACCACTTCAAAATTCTCCCAACGATGATAAAAACGTCCATACACTTCAATATTTTCCCTACACACTTCAAAATTCTCCCAGCAAAGATAAAAACGCCCCCATCCACTTCCATGATTTCCCAGGCACTTCATTACTTGCCCTAGACACTTCAAAATTCGTCCAATGATGATAAATATTCCCTATGCACTTCAATAGTTTCCCTAGGAAAGGGAGAAAAAAACCCGACAATGATATAATCACCCATGTAATCACAAAAATGCCTCAATCCACATAAATTTGCCACGGCAAGTGATAAATTTGCCATCATTGTTTTAAAACGTCCCAACACTATGAAAGCATTCATACATTGATCAATAACAACCCCAAGCACTTCTAAATTCACGCATTGAGGAGAAAAACCACCCATGCACTTCTAAATTCACCCGGTGATGAGAAAAATGCTCCATGAACTTCTAAATTCACCCAGTGACGAAAAAAATGCCCCAGGCACGTCAATACTTTCCTCGGGCACGTCAAAATTTTTCGAAAGATGATAAAATTTCCCTAAGAACTTCACTATTTTCCTAGGCACTTCTAAATTCTCCCAAGGATAATAAAAACTCCTCATGCACTTCAATATTTTCCCAAAGCACTTCAAAATTCCCCTAGGCACTTCAATACATGCCCCATGCACTTCTAAATTGACCCAATGATGATAGAAACGCCCCATGCACTTCAATACTTGCCTCGGCCACTTCAAAATTCTCCCATTGATGATAAAAACACCCATATAGTTCAATATTTTCCCCACGCACTTCAAAATTGCAGCCATGAACTTTAATACTTGCCCCATGCACTTCTAAATTGACCTAATGATGATAGAAATGCCCCATGAACTTCAATACTTGCCTCGACCACTTCAAAATTCTCCCAACGATGATAAAAACCCCAGACATTTCAATATTTTCCCCAGGCACTTCAAAATTCTCGCAACGAAGATAAAAACGTCCCCATCCACTTACATATTTTCCCAAGCACTTCATTACTTGCCCTACACACTTCAAAATTTGTCCAATGATGATAAAGATGCCCTAGGCACTTCAATAGTTGCCCTAGGCAAGGGAGAAAAACACCCGACAATGATATAATCACCCAGGCAATCACAAAAATGCCCCAATACACCCAAATTTTCCTTGGCATGTGATAACTTTGGCCATCACTATTTTAAAACGTCCCAACACTATAAAAGCATCCTTACATTAATAAACAACAACCCCATGCACTTCTAAATTCACCCAGTGATGAGAAAAACACCCCATGCACTTCAAAATTCACCCATTGATAAGAAAAATGCCCCATGCACTTCAAAATTCACCCATTGAGAAGAAAAACACCCTAGGCACTTCAATACTTGCCCCACGCACTTCAAAATTCTCTAAAAGATGATAAAAATTCCCTAAGCACTTCAATATTTTCTGAGGCAATTCTAAATTCTCCCAAGGATGATAAAAATCCCCATGCACTCCAATATTTTCCCCAAACACTTCAAATTCCCCCCAGGCACTTCAATACTTGCCCCATGCACTTCTAAATTGACCCAATGATGATAGAAACGCTCCATGCACTTCAATACTTTCCTCGACCACTTCAAAATTCTCCCAACGATGATAAAAACACCCATACACTTCAATATTTGCCCCAAGCACATCAAAATTCTCGCAACGAAGATAAAAACGCCCCCATCCACTTCCATGTTTGCCCAGGCACTTCATTACTTGCCCTAGACACTTCAAAATTTTATAAAATCTCAAGTTCAAAACTTTAGTGTTTGTACCTAGAAAGTTCATATTCAAGACATCTTTGTGGCTCACAAATCATTTGTAAACCCTACGAAACCATCGAGCACATTTGAGTTGGTATGGGTATTCCTTTCAAATTAACATTTCTTTGAATGACCACTAGAGTTTTTCACTTGTTTAGCATAATAATATTCAACAAACTAATCACTGAAATAAATACAAGCATGACAAACACAAAGAACACAATATTTCTCTCGTGGAAACCACAAGGGAGAAAACCTCGACAAAACTTCCTCAATATAGAATTCACAAGTACAAGATAAAACCCCAAGACAAAATCAGCTCCTCTCCTTCACTTGTGCGAACTTCTCTCTCTCCTATGCGAACTTGAGTGAGTGAGATGAGTGATCCAAATGAGCAACTCAATCCATACTTAACAAGTGATTTGATCTTTTTACTAATTAGGTCGGCTTTAACTCACCTAACTGGGCCGACCTATACACTTTACAATAAAATATTATTTTCTAGTTATTTCCTGGCCGACCTAATAGTTAGGGTTTACATTGACTCTTTCAATGACTCTTACATTATTAATTACATCAATGACATATCCCGAAGGAGGAATACAATAATACAATAGACATGTATGATCTAGAATATCTTCCGTAGTTACATTTATTTCACATATTGACTGGAGGGTGGATGCATTTTTTGGTAGATTGTTGAGATCTATTTTGGGAACCCAGTGCACTTTGTATCTGCTACATAGAGGCTATATCATCTCAAGAAGTTTCATTTGGGGTTCCAACAGCATATTGGTGCCCAAATCGTGACCATCAAAAGAGGCAGTCTAGACTGGGTATTATATAGGCTCGTTTTCTCCAAACCAAGTGCAAGTTTGAGTAACCATTGGCTATCATCTACAACACATCACAGGTCTGAGTTTTCCTCACATATATTTGAGTTATTGTCTGCAAACTGTGGTTGTAGTAGCCTGTCCAAAATCTGATTATGTTTATTATAAATTAATGTGTGAGTGATGAAGGGCGAGAATCTAGTTTGCATCTATTTTATGTGTTTCATTTCATGTTAGCAATAGTTTATGTGAGTCTAAATTATGACCATTAACAACTCTCCAAATCAATCAAACAACATATCAAATTTGGCTTTAAGCACTTGCAGGAAAATCTAGTAAAGTGAGAAAAGTGTTTGTCAAAATACCAAGTGTGACCAAAAGCATTACCAGTCCAGATTTGAACCCTCGTTGAACTCTCCAACCTTGGTGAGCCTGTGGTTTGATCAAAATCAAACCAAACTTTTTTTATTGCTAGCTTATAGCCCCACAATATCGTACTCAAAATTCAAACTAAATTTTTGTCAAGCCACTCAAAGTACAAGGAATTATTGACAAAATATATGGAAAGAAGAAGATCTGCTATCACAAATAATTAATTCTCCAAGTAGCCATTTCCAAGCAAAAAAACACCACATGTGGGCAATTCTGCAATTGTTTTTACTCCAGAAAATTCTAGTCCATTGCATGACAATCAGCCTTGCCTTAGACTGAGAATTATTGGGGGAAAACCTCACTAAGTGCACATGGGATGGAGGAGTGTCATGGATAGAGACCTCAAGGCTGAGGAAAAACAAAATGGGGAGAACATATGTAGAGGTAAGCACTCTAAATCTTTAATTTAAATAATAAGGAATAATTGGATAAAGCATTTATGGAATATGAAAATGCAAATAGAAATTTGTTGATAGTTGTTTTTGTTGGTTTTCTACCATAAATTAAATACTTGGATCGCCCCATGAGAATGTGGTCTATTGGAAAGCAGCAAGGTGATCAAGCTTGTATTAACGTGGAGACCCAGGTTCAAAAACCTCCATGGGTATGATTGTAACTATGGCCTTATAAATATAAGAAGTATATCACAAAAGAATAAGTACTTGAACCAGAGGGCCACAAAAAATGGAAGAAAAAAGGGGCTACAAACAAACAAAAAATATTTTTGTTGGAATTTGTGTCCCCAAGTATTGAAAATGGGAAACAAGTTTTCAGAATTAAGTGTGGAAAGGGTTCAAATGTATCGAAAACTTTCAGATGGTTTGTGTAGGAAACTGCAGGAAATAGGGAGCACTTGGAAAAAGTTTCCATAGACAGGTCTAGATCTTTTCAAGCAAATATGCCTATAAGGTTGGCTATACTAGTCTTATTTTTTCTTGTCTACTACTCTTTTAAAAGATCAAAACGTAAAATGGATAATTGATGTAGAGCCTAGTGTTATACCGTTGCTACCATTGGCTTGGTTTGACTGCACACGGGGTAATTGTTCCTTATGGCTTAATTCCATAATCTTCATTCCCATGAGGTGATGCATACAATATAGGTGTGGATAAATGGCCAATAATGCTCTATCAAAGGCAAGATTACAGCTTCTAGCTGGATAAATAACATTGGAGGAAGTTCAAGATGGTTAGGTCATAGACCTTAGTCTAGATGGTGTCTAGATGTTATGTTTTAAAACAGGTCTAAGATTCTAAAGATGTATAAGTTAGAACCTGGCAACATGTCGGTCAATGGTGATTTGAATTTATAGATTGTAGAAAAATAATAGTTTTTTACGATGAAGGGAGAGACTCCCTCTATTTTTAGATAATTGTGAGAGTGTTGCTGATTACAAAGATGAACTTTGTAATATGTCAATCAATGGCCATTTGAATTTATAGTCTATAGTAATATAATAGTTTTGTGATGATTATGTGAGAACATCTCTCTATCTATTGATGATTGTGGGATTGTTGGAGATGCACTTAAGACCTCCTTTTTGTAATGTACCTACAACAACTAAAGAGTTTTTTTCTTCACTGAATAAAAGATGCATTTTTTTCCTTGGAAGAAAATGTCCTTTTCATCACCACATATATTATCTCATACTTCTAACCTTCATTCATGTCACTCTTGAAATTTCATGTCCCAAATTTGGCATTGGGTCACAATGGCCTAAGTAAATTGGCCCTATTCATTAGAGTTTGTCAAATTGATGCTAAAGGTCAAATAATTGCCAACGAGAAAAATTACTAGTTTCCTAGGTTTGGGGTGGAAGCTTTGGGATTTGGAATAATAGGGATAATAAATGATGTTGGAACATTAGGATGGCATAAATATTTAATAAAGGAGATAGATAAATATATACAAGTGAAAATCAAAGTGGCATTTGATCATGAAGACACATGGAGGAAGTGGGACCCACACAAGCTAGAATTTATGTGCCACATGGCATCCTCTTCTTGCAATTTCGAATCCATGGGAAGCCTAATGTTCTTGGGATGAGTTATAAGTTCAATAATACTTGGCATGAGTCAATCAGGTCGAAATATAGAGGAAGAGTAACTCCCATGGAAGAGGAAGAGGCAATTTGGAGCTAGTGAGACACTTGGGCTAGATTCCCTAGCTCTATGAAACCAATGGTGAAAATGCTATGACACCTATGACACAAATCAGACCTGAAGGATGACATATGAAATATATGACATGTCAGGGCTAAAAATAGACTCCAAGAGGGCGCTCAAGGGTGTTAGGGCAGCTAAGATGCTTCCACATGTGATTTGGTGGAAGTGGGAGACTAGGAATTGTTGTACAAGTGACGTTCTTTGGAATCTCTTCCCAACTTGAGTTAGCATGAGTCTCTTGGAAGGAATTCGACCCATGGAGGAAATCAAAATTTTATAAATGTCAATAACAAAGAAGGAAACTAGCTTTTGATCATTTGTAGAATTTGTGATTGCATTTGTGAAGAGGGAGAGCTAGTGGATGACTAGTTTCTTGCCTTAGCCAATTTCGAGGGTGAAAGATTCTCATCCAAGTTGGTAATTGGAAAGGCCATTCAGACCTTTCATTTGGAGCTTTAATGGAGTCTTTATTTGCAGGTGTAAGCTACATGGCAGCTCATGGTTTCTTCTATTGAAGCTCACTCCTTCAACCATTTCCAATTTTGATGGCATATTCTTGATCCTTGAGGGAGGGCGTTTTTTGTGAGATATTGTACTCTTTGGGGGAGCTTCTAATGCCCCATTTCTTTTTTAATATGAATTAAATACTCTGTTCTTCATCTCCATAAAGTTTCAGGTTGAAATTCCAAGTAGAAATATATGAATCTCATTTTTAATGAAAGAACAGTGCCATTTCCCCACTACATTGATGTATAGCATGATAATGCTGATGATTTCGAATGAATGGATGTTTAGCTGATACATTTATGATTAATAGATTGCCATGGATGTATTTTACAATTTTCATGTACTGTACTTGATCATTTGAAGTATTTTCACTCAATTTAATTGCATTGGGAGAAGAAATAGTGCCATTTCCCCAAGGGTTGAATTGGTGATTTTATGCAGCTGAATGGGAGAGGGTTGGAACAGATATAATAATCAATTAATGGTGCAAATGAGACCTTAATAAAATCCTTAGTACATTCTCTACCTCTGTTCATATATTTGAGTGGGTTTGGAGGCATTTGGGAAGCCATTTTCAGTACTTACCCCAAGGGGATTTGAACCCCAAATTACTAGTAAAATTGCATACTTGGTCCAGAATCTTAAGAGAGTTTGCAGAGGTCTTTTGGTGGCCATATCTCATCCCTAAACATCATATTCAAGTACTAATATCATTCATACACCTTCCTTGAAGATTTGAAGGCATTTGGAATCAATTTGAGACCTAGAGACCAATACTAGTCAAAGGGAAATTACATTGACCATAATTGAAAGAGGATTTGCAGAAGTATTTTAAAGATCCAAAGGCATCCCTGAAATACATATTTATGTTCTAACATCATCGATATACCTTCTCAGAATATTTGGGAGCAATTGGAGCAATTTGGGGACCTAGAGCTCAAAACTAGTCAAAGGTCTAACTAGGGAAAAAAGTGAAAAAATGCCATTTTAATAAAATTCCTAACAAGGGACATTACAGTGGTATTAGAGCATGGTCCTTGCACCTATGGATTAGGTACATACATTCAAGAATAATTGGCAGCCATGTCTTACTATTATGATGAATCCTATGAGTACAAGTCTTATGAGGAATATGCAGATGCTTATGAACAATATGAAGCAAAATGTGAATGGTACAAGGAAGAGGTGCCATCATGCAACACTTCTTACAATTTCAAGAGGAATGAAGATTATGACTATGACCCTATGTATGATAAATACGAGGATGTCACACCACCAAAGGATAATGCTATGGATGATTTAAAAAGATGGAGAGCAAAATATAAAACCTTTCCCCAACAATATCAATCATATCAAGAATATCTTGCTTTGAGCAAAAATACACAAAATGCCATGTCTTTTGAGTACTATGCTGAACAAATTTTTGCAAATAGGCCCAAACATGAAGATGTGGATTTAATAAAGAAAGGTTTATGCCCTTCTTGTAAAGAACCTTGGAGAGAGTATCATATATGTATGGGTGAAATGATGTCCTACTTGAGGAGAACTTTGGGAATTCTTCAAAAAGAGATTCCAAAGATATTGATCCTAAGGAAAACAAGGGAAACAATGCATCAGCTTGCTTGAAGGAGCAAAAGGAAGAGACATCACAAGATCATGAAGAAGATTCTATTGAAAATATGGAAGATCATTTCGAGACACCTTCTAGCTTAGACATGAACCAAAGAGCATCTACTGATGGATGCTTAAACTATGAAGGAGTACCTACTGATGGGTGCTCACACCTCTATGTTGGTGACATAGAGATCACTTTTGAAAGTGTTGCTACAAGCCCAAGTTCCATTAAGCATGATAATGAAGACCTTGTAGAAGTTGAAGAAGAACCAAGATCAACTTCCCCATAACCACTTGAGCTTCATGAAGTTGGTCCAAGCAAAATTGAAGAAGATGAGGAGGTTCATTTGCAAGAGCCTTATTTTATTGAAGGGTCCTTAAAGATGAATGAAAAGAAAATCCAAGAGTCCCTCAGCATTCTCCATAACACTCAAGCATTGGTGTCAAATTCTTGTTGGAGAGCTACTTCATTGGAGGAAACATCCTTCCTTGAAGGCATGGAGAAGATTCAAAGAGCAATGTGCCACATCAAAAATAATTCCATGTCTTTGCTTTTTGATAAAAACCATTTGTTTGAGCTTAATGAATTTTTACATGATGCATTACTTCAAGAATAATGAGGATATTCATAAGCTCACAATTCAAAATGAGCAACTTCTCAAAAGTTGCAAGATACTTGTTTTTCCTCCTATGTTTCAATTGTCAAATGGTAGATTGTTTGGAGGATTCTCATGGACATGGTGGATCATGAGAAATGTGGGAATTTGAATGTGCTTAATGTGTTTGAAGATGAACTTGAAGAGATCCAAACACTGATGTGGTGGAAGAGGAACTTGGAATTGTCTCTTGATGAAGGTTATGTTATTTTTAAAGAAGAGCATGATTCTTCTACATTGGAACCAATCTATGACAAAGGTTTCACACTTTTGAAGGAGCTACATGATACTACCCATATCGATCATTCCCATGTTAAAACTTTTGCATTTTTTTATCAATTGGGTGAGTTAGTTGATTCTCCTACATCCTACAATTCCATGTTTTGCAACATTAGTCTCAAGGAAGTATGGGTGAAAGGATTCTTTTTGATGGTGCCACATGAGAAGTATGGAACTCCTAGATTTACTTTTTATGATGACATGGTTGGAGCACATTCTTATTCACATTTACAGCAGCATCCTTTGTTACTTTATGATGATGCACATCTACATGGATGCACCTATGACATGCATTTGAGTCACTTGAAGACTCATGGTTTTTCTTGCTCAACACTTGGTTCATTTGATGTTGGAGGAACTTCATCCAACACTTGGGTGAATAAATTTATGATTGAAAAACATTTTTGTTGGCAGCCACATACTTTGATATATCTTTATTATTATCACATTCATGAATGTATGGGTGAGACTTCTTTGAGTCCTTTGAAGTCTCTTTGTTTTTTCTGCTCATTATTTGATTAAGATTTTAGTGGAGATTCTTCATTCACTTCTTGGATGAAAGAATACATGGCTGAATATTTTGATGCATATCACATCATTTTGGAGCAGCATTATAGGACATGGGATCCTCACCTATGTCATTGGAGCAGATTTGATGGATCACTTGAAGATTGTATGCACTTGGAAAATGGTGGTCTACTTACTTGGAGGTACAAGCACTTTCATGATTCTTTGATGAAGAATCTTCTTGATGTACATTTTCCTTATGTTGTTATGTACTTTTGATGATATACATTTTTTCACTCATGATGTTTGGAAGAATGCATACAAGAAAATGGGATCCAGGAATCCTCTTATCTGATGGTATGGGTTGGAGAGCACTCTTAACTGTTGGGGTGCAATACAAGCAATGGGACCCTGGAATAATTTTTGTCTCATTGGTTTCAATTTTTTAGGGAAACAAGAAGTATGGGAGATGGATTTCCCACTTAATAAAGTTATTTTTATTAGAGTAGTGCAGTAGCAAGCATGGTGGTTCCTCTCTAAAATCTTCATGGAAACTCAAAGATTCAAGGTTGGACAATTCAATGACAACTTCAAAGAATTATACAGAAAGCAGGTTCTTTAACACCCATGTTTGAAATTGCTTGAGGATAAGCAATATTGGGAAGGGAGGATTTTTCATGTCCCAAATTTGGCATTGGGTCACAATGGCCTAGTAAAATTGTCCCTATTCATTAGAGTTTGTCAAATTGATGTTAAAGGTCAAATAATTGCCAAGGAGGAAAATTACTAGTTTCCTAGGTTTGGGGTGGAAGCTTTGGGATTTGGAATAATGGAGATAATAAATGATGTTGGAACATTAGGATGGCATAAATATTTAATAAAGGAGATAAATAAATATATACAAGTGAAAATCAAAGTGGCATTGACCATGAAGACACATGGAGGAAGTGGGACCCACACAAGCTAGAATTTATGTGCCACATGGCATCCTCTTCTTGCAATTTCGAATCCATGGGAAGCCTAATGTTCTTGGGATGAGTTATAAGGTCAATAATACTTGGAATGAGTCAATGAGGTTGAAATATAGAGCAAGAGTAACTCCCATGGAAGAGAAAGAGGCAATTTGGAGCTAGTGAGGCACTTGGGCTAGATTCCCTAGCTCTATGACAACAATGGTGAAGATGCTATGACACCTATGACACAAATCAGACCTGAAGGCTGACATATGAAAATATATGACATGTCAGGGCTAAAAATAGACTCCAAGAGGGCACTCAAGGGTGTGTAGGGCAGCTAATATGCTTCCACATGTGATTTGGTGGAAGTGGGAGACTAGGAATTGTTGTACAAGTGGCATTCTTTGGAATCTCTTCCCAACTTGAGTTGGGATGAGTCTCTTGGAAGGAATTCGACCCATGGAGGGACATTAGAAGTTTATAAATGTCAATAACAAAGAAGAAAACCAAATTTTTATCATTTGTAGAATTTGCAATTGCATTTGTGAAGAGGGAGAGCTAGTGGATGACTAGTTTATTGCCTTAGCCAATTTCAACGGTGAAATATTCCCATCCAAGTTGGTAATTGGAAAGGCCATTCAGGACCTTTCATTTGGAGCTTTAATGGAGTCTTTATTTGCAGTTGTAATCTACAGGGAAGCTCATGGTTTCTTCTATTGCAGCTCACTCCTTCAACCATTTCCATTTTTTATGGCATATTCTTGATCCTTGAGGGAGAGCGTTTTTTGTGAGCTATTGTACTATTTGAGGGAGATTCTAATGCCCCATTTATTTTTAATATGAAGTAAATACTCTATTATTCATCTCCAGAAATTTTCAGGTTGAAATTCTAAGTAGAAATGTATAAATCTCATTTTTAATGAAAGAACAGTGTCATTTCCCCACTACCTTGATGTATAACATGATAATGCTGATGATTTTGAATGAATGGATGTTTAGCTAATACATTTATGATTAATAGACTACCATGGATGTATTTTACAAGTTTCATGTACTATACTTGAGCATTTGAAGTATTTTTACTCAGTTTAATTGCATTGGGAGAAGAAATAGTGCCATTTCCCCAAGGGTCGAATTGGTGATTTTATGAAGCTGAATGGGAGAGGGTTGGAATATATATAATAATCAATTAATGGTGCACATGAGACCTTAATAACATCCTCAGTACATTCCCTACCTCTGTTCAAAAATTTGAGTGGGTTTGGAGGCATTTGGGAAGCCATTTTCAGTACTTACCCCAGGGGGATTTGAACCCAAATTACTAGTAAAATTGCATACTTGGTCCAGAATCTTAAGAGAGTTTTTAGAGTTCTTTTGGTGGCCATATCTCATCCCTGAACATCATATTCAAGTACTAATATCATTCATACACCTTTCTTGAAGATTTGAAGGCATTTGGAATCAATTTGAGACTTAGAGACCAATACTAGTCAAAGGGAAATTACTAGTAAAGTTCCCTACATTCATCAGAATTGAAAGAGGATTTGCAGAAGTATTTTAAAGGTCCAAAAGCATCCCTGAAATACATATTTATGTTCTAACATAATCCATATACCTTCTCAGAATATTTGGGAGCAATTGGAGCAATTTGGGGACCTAGAGCTCAAAACTAGTCAAAAGTCTAACTAGGGAAAAAAGTGAAAAATTGCCATTTTAATAAAATTTCTAACAAGGGACATTACATGAACCATATAAATAGTTCTACATGACACTACAAAAGTATCAACCTACAGGATTTTACAAGCAACAACCTACAAAATTATCCAATTTTATAAAAAAAATGTCCACTTTTTCTTTAAAAAAACATGCATTTCTAGCACTTTGATTTTCTATAGAAATGTGCATTTTTTCTAAAAAAGTGTGCATTTCCAGCACCTGATTTTCTACAAAAATGTGCACTTCTAGCACTAGATTTTTCTTAAAATTTTTTGCATTTCCATCATTTCATATTTCTATGAGAACTCTACATTTGCAACATTACAGTTGATATTATTCTATGATAGTTGTGGGGTGTGACCTTTCAACTTACACCTCCACATGTAGGAAGCGCCATCTTACACCTCCACATGTAGGAAGCGCCCAACCTTGTAGGCATGGAGGACCACTCATATTACATCTTGGTAGACCTTGGCTTGGACATACACCCCTCTCATGCTAATGTGGACTTGGAAACCTCTCTTGAGGAAAGTATTTCCCTAAAATATATATATATATATATATAAGATACTTTCATTCAAGGGATTGGTAACACTTATTCAATATAGGTTGCAAGTCCAAGGATCAAAAGCATAGAAATCAGAGATCAAACCCACAACTTCAAAAATGACAACTCTGCAAAAGTTCGAAAGGCCTAATCATCTTCATCAAATATTTTTCTCAAAGTGAAAATCCATCGTATTAGATTCATGGAGCTTCAAAATACACCAAGATTAAAACTACAATATTCCTCTGATTTTAATAGTAGCATGTACATTAAGTTAAAGTTCTGTCACTACTTTCTAGATAATGAATCCAATTAACAAGTCATAAATATTCTCATAACGCAAGCAGACTAGTTCACAGTGACACTAAAATCTTAAAATGAAATATGTATTGCATGGTTTACCAACTATACATATGTTCTGAAAGGGTGTGAGATTGCATATCATTTTTTCTTGCATAAAAAAGAATAAAATGCTAACAATTATTCAATGCATGTGAGAAGATTACAAGAAAAAAATTGTCACTTCAAGGAAATGCATTGAGATTTTATAATTGAGAGATTCCTAGTAAACAAGTTCCCATAAAGAGTTAAAAGGTTCGCAAGCTTCCACAAATTTCTAGTGATCTATCTTGGTATGTTAATTCTATGGTTAATCCCTCCATATGCACTACACATATCAAGTTTGTCAGATGTCCAAGTTCAATACTTAAAATGCGGAAGAAAACAACACATTGTTCAACAGGAAAAGATGCAAGTATCATCATAGAAATTGTGCTAAAGAATATAATTATATAAGAAAATGACTATACCATGCACAGTTATCTCAATAATCTTGAAATACATGTTGTACCAAGTGTGGCCACAAGCATTACCAATCCAGATCTGAAATATATTATTCAAGCTGTCAACATACCATTGTAGAATAGGTTTTGGGCATTTTAATATCAATCTGGGTGGACACTTCTACTGTGGGCATCAATTTTCTATTGTCAAGAGACTGCTACAGCATAAGGTTCAATGTCAGAGAAGTTTCCAAATGCCACAAGTGCTAATGAACAATCCCAGGCATGTATTCATGATTCTTATAATAATTATCAGTCATCTACTTTGCTGATTAGATATTCCAGATTATTGTTGTTGTGTTGTTTAAAATGATATATGAGTAGCATGGAAACTACTACATAGACCATGTGATGAACCTGCAATAATTGATTAATGCAAATACACAAGATATCAAAAATAACAGAACAGAATCACTTTTATATTGATCACGGGCCACTTCGAGGGGGCAACCTCCTTTGAGCAAGCTCAATACAATTAACTTCACGGTGCCTTCAATGACCTCAACACACACTTATATACTAAGTCTATGCCCAATACTATGAGTCAAAACCATGGGACATATAATACTACAGGACGACTTACAAAGCATATGCGTCCAATACTATGGGTCAATACTATGGGCTAATATAAACTACGGATCAACAAATACTACGGGACAACTTACAAAGCATATGCGTCCAACAACAATATACTAACATAGTAAAGAGAAGGGTTGACATAGGTTCCTAACATCCCCTCTCCCTTAGAAAAAGCTTTTTCCTCAAAGCTTTGGTTGGAGAAATTGCTGCAGAATCTGAAGGAGTGGTTCCTCGGTAGCATCCTCGGTTTTCATTTCAGGCCACTGACGCCTTTGGAGTGTCAAGGAGGATTGCTTGGAAGGCTGTAGATGAAGAAGAACCCTGTCAGCTGCGTGGAAAATGCGCTCAGAACGGTGCTGATCGGCTTGTTGTTTCCGGCGAATTCTGGCCATGTGCAGATTGTTCTGCAGAATGAGAAGAATCTGATCGCGGTTTCGAAGAACCGAGTCAATTTCCTGAACTGGGGAGCTGCTAAGGGTGTATGGAAGAAGAACTAGTGGTGTTTGTCCATAGACTGCTTCATATGGTGTCCTTTGAGATGTGGTATTGTACCACCAGAGTGCTGCTAGGAAATCCAATGAAATAGTTGGCCAAAGTTGTGTAGGGATGGGCAAGGGTTTGATCAATCCCGAAAGGAGTGTCGGTTCCCCCTTGTTGACTTGGAAAGTATCATCGTTAGCCACCATTTGTTGAATTGTCATTTTTAGTCCCGGCCAAAAGAAGTTACATTGTTCCTGGTCATACATTTTGCAGAACCTAGAGTGCCCTGTTGATGAAGAAGCATGGAGTTCATAGAAGAGATAGGCCTGTTGAACATATTGCAACCAATTTGGAACAAGCAGAGAAAGAGCTGTAAGAGAAACTGGGTCATCAATTGTGCGAGAAGGAGTATCTTCCACCATATTGTCCTTACCCTTCTTGTAAGTGATCACATAGGGATAACCCATGAGTTGGATAACCCATTGTAGGTGTGTTGGGGAGGAGATCCATTGTTCCAGAAAATTTTTTAGACTCGGGAGATCAGTCTTGATGCAGAAATAATTGCCTAATAGGTATGGCTGCCACTTCTGTACTGCATGCAAAATAGCCATCATTTCCTGCTGAGAGGTAGATGTGGCTACATTCTTACCGGAAAGGTCTCTTGAAGGCAGCAAGCTCATTGGTTCAACAAAGATGCCTGCATATATATCCAAGGGAGTAGTGGAGACTGTTGATGGGTGCATCTGAATGGAATTAAGCTGAGCGATGACACCATGTGAATTCTTCTTAAGGATTTTTTCCAGGCGATGTGAACTGATGATGCAGAGAGACCCTGGTTGTAAGCCCCTAAATTTGTGTTGTGCCCCATTGACTTTAAACTGCATCCAAAGTTCAGCAAAATCCCATAAGATGGGGCCAAGTGTGCGTAACCATTGAACGCCCAAAACCACATCACATCCGCCTAAGGGTAAGGAAAACATGTCAGAGTGTAGGTTATAATCTTCCATAGAGATACGCACATTGTGACACTTCCCCTTGCAAGGTAAGGTTCCCCCATTGGCAACCATGACTTCAAAGTTGGAGCAAGGATGGACAAAACAATCAGCCTGTTTGGCAATTCGAGGGTCAATGAAGTTATGAGTGCTACCAGAATCAATGAGTATGGTAAGAGGGAGCTTCTTGAAGTATCCCCTAACCCGCATTGTTTGTGGGGTGGTGACGCCGGTTACAGCATGGAGAGAGATCTCGGGTGGGTCGTCCTGAGATGGGGGTGTCAACAGGAGGGTGTTGCATGTCGACCGGATCATCTACTGTATCTGTAGCTTCTTCACCAAGTTCTAAGGAAGACGAAGAATCCACATCCAAGAGATAGAGCTTTTGTTGAACACATCTATGTCCCCGAGTGAATTTCTCATCACAATTATAGCAAAGCCCTTTTTCTCGGCGTGCCTGCATTTCTATTTCAGACAAATGCTTGATAGGAGTTGGTTGAGGAGCAGGCGTGATGGGAGGTCGTTGGGAACCCATATTTCTGAAGGGAACAAAGGTGGGTTTGGAGCGTTGTTGAGCTGCGATCTTGTCCTCAGCCAACTTAGCCAACCCTAGGACTTCCATCATTGTGTTGGGACAAAACATTTTGACCTCTGAGCGGATTTCATCCTTGAGACCACTGATAAAACAACTCCTGTAGAATTCATCAGACAATCCTTCTGTGTGATTGGCTAGTTTCTCAAATTCCATCTGATACTCTCTCACTGTGCCAGTTTGGTGAAGTTTAGTGAGTGCTCCTATGAAGTCGTCAAAAGCATTAGGACCAAATCGTGGCAAAATGAGTTGGCAAAAATCTGTCCAGTTTGGCTCAGGATGAGCTTTGATGTACCAACGGTACCATTGAAGGGCTTCCTGTTCCAAATGAAAGGATGCAAGTGGAACTTTCTGAACATCAAAAGTATTATGCAGACTGAAATATTGTTCTGCTCGGTATATCCATCCAGTCGGATCAGTACCATTGAAGCGAGGAAAATCAAGCTTCGGCCCACGAAAATTGCTAGAAGCAGAGAACCCGGTGGCTGCAAAAGATTCTGGCTGTCTGGTATTGTTCATGGCTGAATGCTGCAGATGGAGGCTGAGAAATTTTTCATCAAGATCTTGGAGTTTGGTTTGGATGGCTGCCAGTGCTTCCTCCATGGTGTGTGCTCCTGCACAGGTGACAACCATAACCAGGTTTTTTTTTTTTTTTGGTTGACTGGGTAGGAAAACAAAAACAGGAACTAATTCAGTAAGGGAAAAGTTGGATTTGGGAAAAAATCAGAAGGATAATTGGGGTTTGACTAGGCTTTGGACACTGTTGGATAGACAGGGAAGCAAAAATGAGGATTTCAGAAGCGGGGTGAAAGAATGGGAAAATTTGGCAGAGGGGAACAAAGAAGCAGAATTCAGAAAGGAACTCTGTGGTAAAATTTGAAGGTGATTGGGTGAAATCTGAGGAAGTTATGGCAAACCCTAAAATAGGCAAATGTGAGATTTCGGGCTGTAGGAAGGGGAATTAAGGATAGGGTCCTCAGGAATGAAATATGCAGAATGGAATGACAGGGGTTCCCTGAAAATTTCAAGGGAAATAGAGGTAAAACAAGGGAGATATGGAGGAAAAACTGGTTTTTTTTTTTTTTAAATTTTTATTTTATTTCAGACTGGAGCAGCTACGGCTTGGATTTTTTTTTTTTTTTACAGACTGGAGCGGCTAGGGCTCAGAAGGAATCTGGAACAACGCCGAACGGTTGGATCTAGAAGGGCTTGCAAAATGGATCTGAAACGGCGCAGCAGTGATCGGCAATAGTTCAGCTGAAAGTAGATATGGACCCCAGGTATGTGCGGCTTCCTAACAGTTTAGGGTTTTCACTCGGCCACCAATGCTATCTGACGGCTTGCGTATTGGGGCAGTACCCCTCACTCCACAGCTCAGGTAAAACTGATAACTGCTTTGCCACAAACGACAGCTCTTGGTTTACCTCACGGGTGGGAACTAGTCAATCAGGTAGGGGTCGTTGCCCTTTTCGCTGGCAGGTCCTCTCAATGGGCCAGCTACTTCGAGGTTCCTGTGGTACTCCTCACAATGAGTTTTAGGGCTTATGCCCAAGTACTTCCCATAGTTAAGCGGATAGGGATTATTCCCAAATCCGAACCTGCAACAGAAAAAATTTGGGCAGAAATTCCACCCAATGTTAAAAAACCAGATCTATATTGCTCAGAATCGCTATTATAGCATATTTCTGGAACTGGAACAACCACTCTGCTTCTACCCATGAAAGCGGAATAGAAATCTGGGCACTCGGTCAAAAGATTTTCTTGCCGCAATTTCCGCGGCTGTCACCGAAATTCTGAAAAATTGCTGATTTTAAATCCGCGATATCTCCACTGTTAGAACTCCAAATGAGATGATTTTTTTTTGAAACTGCGTATTTTTGAAAGAGGAATTCAGATATGCAATCAGTTTCTTCTGATTTTGTGCAGAAAGTTTCAGAAATTGATCTGAAAGTCGCCGCCCAAAAAAAGAAAAAAATTTTCCCACTTGTGCCAAGGAAAGTGCTCTGATACCAAATGTGATGAACCTGCAATAATTGATTAATGCAAATACACAAGATATCAGAAATAACAGAACAAAATCACTTTTATATTGATCACGGGCCACTTCGAGGGGGCAACCTCCTTTGAGCAAGCTCAATACAATTAACTTCACGGTGCCTTCAATGACCTCAACACACACTTATATACTAAGTCTATGCCCAATACTATGAGTCAAAACCAATGGGACATATAATACTACAGGACAACTTACAAAGCATATGCGTCCAATACTATGGGTCAATACTATGGGCTAATATAAACTACGGATCAACAAATACTATGGGACGACTTACAAAGCATATGCGTTGTAATGTCCCTTGTTAGGAATTTTATTAAAATTGCAATTTTCCACTTTTTTCCTTGGTTCGACCTTGGACTAATTTCGATCTCTAGGTCCCAAATTTACCCCAAATGATCCCAAATCTTCTGAGAAGGTATATGGATGATATTAGAAAATAAATATGTGTTTCAGGGATGCCTTTGTACCTTTAAAACACTTATGCAAATACTCTTTCAATTCTGGTCAATGTAGGTAACTTTACTAGTGATTTCCCTTTGACTAGTATTGGTCTCTAGGTCTCAAATTGACTCCAAATGCCTTCAAATCTTCAAGGAAGGTTTATGAATGATATTAGGAATTGAATATGATGTTCAGGGATAACATATGGCCACCAAAAGACCTCTGCAAATTCTCTCAAGATTCTGGAACAAGTATGCAATTTTACTAGTAATTTGGGGTTCAAATCCCCCTGAGGTAAGTACTGAAAATGGCTTCCCAAATGCCTCCAAACCCACTCAAATTTATGAACATAGGTATGTAATGTGTTAAGTATGTTATTAAGGTCTCATATGCACCATTAATGGTTTATTACAACCGTTCTCACCCTCTCCCATTCAACTGCAAAAATCCCCAATTCGACCCTTGGGGAAATGGCACTATTTCACCTCCCAATACAACTAAACGGAGTAAAAATGCTTCAAATGCTCAAGTGCAGTACATGAAACTTGTAGAAGACATCCATGGCAGTATATTGATCACAAATATATCAGAGAATCATCCATTCATTCGAAATCATCATCAATACATTGGTTCACAACAAGGTAGTGGGGAAATGGCATCGTTCTTCCATTAAAAATGAGATTTATACATTTCTACTTGGAATTTCGACCTGAAACTTTCTGGAGATGAAGAACAGAGTATTTAATTCATATTACAAAATAAATGGGGCATTAGAAGCTCCCCCAAAGAGTACAATAGCTCACAAAAAACGCCCTCCCTCAAGGATCAAGAATATGCCATCAAAACTGGAAATGGTTGAAGGAGCGAGCTGCAATAGAAGAAACCATGAGCTTCCCTGTAGCTTACACCTGTAAATAAAGACTCCATTAAAGCTCCAAATGAAAGGTCTAAATGGCCTTTCCAATTGCCAACTTGGATGGGAATCTTTCACCCTCGAAATTGGCTAAGGCAAGAAACTAGTCATCCACTAGCTCTCCCTCTTCACAAATACAATTGCAAATTCTACAAATGATCAAAAGCCGGTTTCATTCTTTGTTATTGACATTTATAAACTTCTAATGTCCTCCATGGGTCGAATTCCTTCCAAGAGACTCATGCCAACTCAAGTTGGGAAGAGATTCCAAAGAACGCCACTTGTACAACAATTCCTAGTCTCCCACTTCCACCAAATCACATGTGGAAGCATCTTAGCTGCCCTAACACCCTTGAGCGCCCTCTTGGAGTCTATTTTTAGCCCTGACATGTCATATATGTCATATGTCAGCCTTCAGGTCTGATTTGTGTCATAGGTGTCATAGCATCTTCATCATTGTTGTCATAGAGCTAGGGAATCTAGCCCAAGTGTCTCACTAGCTCCAAATTGCCTCTTCCTCTTCCATGGGAGTGACTCTTCCTCTATATTTCGACCTTGGATGAGTAATGCAATGAATAATACCTTTTGGACTCCCCCAAGTATGTTACCATTCACCTTGAATTCGAATTGGTGAGAGAATGATGCCAAGTGTAGTGGGGAAATCTAGCCATATGTGGGTCCCACTTCCTCCATGTGTCTTCATGATGAAATGCCACTTTGATTTTCACTTGTATATATTTATTTATCTCCTTTATTAAATATTTATGCCATTCTAATGTTCAAACATCATTTATTATCCCCATTATTCCAAATCCCAAAGCTTCCACCCCAAACCTAGGAAACTAGTAATTTTCCTCCTTGGCAATTATTTGACCTTTAGCATCAATTTGACAAACTCTAATGAATAGGGCCAATGTGATTAGGCCATTTTGACCCAATACCAAATTTGGGACATGACATGCGTCCAACAACAATATACTAACATAGTAAAGAGAAGGGTTGACATAGGTTCCTAACAGACCAATAAACATATTAGCACAATCAAGAGTCCGTAGTTGAATTGCATCTCGAATAATGGGCATCTAATTGACATTTGGAGTGTTTAAAGAAAGCCATGAACTAAACAAGCAACCATAGTAGTGAAAATTTTAAACAGGATTCTAATAGGAAATCCTCAAAGTAAACAAAATGAATTGAAAAAACAAAGAACAAAATGCTATGGTATTAATAATGGTAATAATCCTCCTAATACAATTAGCACTATCATGAGATAAATGTTCAAAATACATGAGGTGGTCCACATCCAATCCAAACAAAAAATGATTAAATTATTATTTGTTAAGAAGCTATCGTGTACAACTTAAATATGATAAGAAATAAACCCTAGAAATACCCAAGCTACTATTTCTTTGTTGCTCTATACAATGTACAATTTCTTAAATGATTGATGTTGGTACTTTCAAACACTATGGAATTGTTGTAGCAAGATCAAACTTTGTAATAGAATTAATGTAATAGGCATATGGAGATGAAGTTAGGTGATAGGAGCACAGGAGAAGCATGCATATAAAAATCATAAATATCAAGATATACAAGTTTAAAAAATATGGTAAGGACGATGGATTATGAAATTAAATAATGATGGTATTGTAACGCAAGGAAAAATCATGGTGATGCAGTGCAAATTCGTATTGCATAATGCAATTGCTACAACAAAAATAAGGAAATTTTGTTATTAAAAAAGAAATTGCATTAATGTCCTCAACTGAACAAAAAATGGTTAAGAACTGAGATAACTATGCATGTAAGGTGCAACAATGAGGGTGTGCTCAATACATCTCCCCATGATATATATATATAAAGCTGAATATAATTGTGAAACAAAAGATGATTAAATAGAACAAAGAGAGAGAAGGAAAATATGCAGAGTCTACTCATGTATATACCATCCAAGGGTTAATGTAGCAAAATAGCACTAAGTGTGATACATATTTGATTGCAGTGGGGTATAGGATTTCTTTGTTTTATTTGTATTTTTCCATGGGTGGACCTTGGTCAGTTTAGAACAAAACCAGTTGAACCAGCTGGTATGACCAATTCAGTGGGGATAGGATTTCTTTGCTATTTTTTTTGTTTTTTTCGTGTTTGGCCACGGGTAGACCTAGGTTAGTTTAGAACAAAACCAGTTGAACCAGCTAGTATGACCAGTTCCTTACCAAACCAATCGCTTCTAGTTCCAATTTGACCAATTTTTAAAACACTCAAGAGAACACCAATTATAGAATGCTTGCATCAATAACTCCAAAACAAATACAAAGAGGCATGGAGTAGCTGAAGGGAACTTGATGAGGGGCCATCACTGACAAGTGGAAAAGAGAGAAAATGAGGTGGCACGTGCCAACCATAGAGTTGTTTATTTTTGCTTGATATGTGGCATGAAATAATAAGCCTTGAGAAAGCAAGCTGACACCTAGCATTCTCATGCAAGTGTGCATAAAAATTAATTTTCTTCATTTTGGGAGGTTGTTTGATCATTATTTAATTCCTCTTCATGCTATTGGAAAATACCACTCTGCTACATGAGCATCCCCTTGAAGTTGAGGTGGGGGGAAGGACTATTGTGGAGAGATGGTGACATAAAGTTGCTAATGAGTACTCCCCAGCTGAATGGGTCCGTCATCTTAGTCTAGTTTGTAGCCAACAAGTAGACTATTATGCATCCTTGCCCTGGTTAGAACCTAAAAGGAATATTTCATACCAACAAGTAGACTAGCAGGTCCCTTATCTAAAGCTGTGTGAGAGGAAAATTATGTCTATGAGAGAAATCCCAAATCCCTTGTCAGTTCATTAACTCAACTCAAGGGTGGAAAACGTGCTAGGGTTTCCTTTGGTTAGGAAGAAAATCATTCCCTATTAGCCATTGCATGGATCAAGATATTCTCCAATTAAGTTTTTAATATTTGGGTTTAATGTTGAAATTCTTTGTATTAATTTATCTATGTATCTCATATTTTCCAAGTGACAATGCATTTTGTAATATCTACTTTGAATGCACGAATCTAGTTAGATTCTATGCCCTAGCATGAAGGTTGGGCCTTGTTCGTCGTTCAGGTGATTATTAAAGTTTTGTGTTGTAGGAAATATGGTGGCCCCTTTTGGGTGACACCACAATCATCCAAGACACTATTCCATCATTGGAAGTGGTCAACATGCTTCTACAAGAAGAATAAAAACTCAAACAAAATGAAGGAACCCGACAAAGTGTCACTAGTAGACTAGGAGGTCATGGTAGAGCAAAAAGGAGAGGCAACTACAATACAAGTAACCACAACTACAACAAAGTTACATATCAAGCCAACACTAGCAAACCAAAAGATTGAAACTACTGTGGAAACATAATCATGCAAAAGAAAATGTTCTATAAAGTAAAGAGATTAATCAGATTCAAATAAGGACAGAGACAAAGGAACAAGTTATCATAGAGGTGGAAGCAGGCATGGAAGCAACTTTGTTGAAAGTAATGAGGTTGAGTCTCATTATTTGTTCATAACCTAAAAATGAAGCCTCTCATTGTGTTTGGAACCTAAATCTACAGGGAAACCAAATATGACAGAAAAAATATGCGTTCACAAATTTTGTTAATTACAAAAATTAAATCATTGCACTTGCAAAATGAAAATGCAAGGAAAACACTAAGTAACAATGAAACTATCAAGTGGTAAAGTAGAGAATGTAAGAAGTGTTCTTTATGTCATTGGCCTAAAACAAAATATGCTTTCCATAAAGAAATAATACGAATGAAAACTATATTATTGTTTTTGCTAAAATGAGCGGCTTCAATTAAATATGGACTTAACAAAAATTGTGACCAAAGGAGTACACAAAAATGATCTTTACAGATCCAAAGAAGTTGCAAGTTAAGTGAACCAATTGCAACATTAGGTATAGTCACTTGAATTACTTTCAACTTGGATTGTTAAAAAAATATTAAATGGTGAATGGATTAGGAAATATTCAAGAGGCCACAGTTCACAATGCTTCCCTGGCAAGAAAAAATAACCAAACCAATTATGGGGGCAGTAAGACAAGGGCTTTAGAGGTATTGGAGCTAAGCCATAGTGATGCTTCTGGTACAATAAGAACTCAAACTTATGGAGGTGAAAAGAATTATTTTGTATTTATTGATGACTTTCAAATTTATGGAGGTGAAAAGAATTATTTTGTATTTATTGATGACTTTCAAATTTATGGAGGTGAAAAGAATTCTAGTTTACATTTATTGATCACTTTTCAAGAAAAAATATGGGCATACTTAAATTGAAATCCCAATTGTTTGAGACTTTTAAAGATTTCAAAGTTTTATTTGAAGAAAAAGAGCGACAAGAAGTTCAAGGTTCTTACAACAGACAAAGTAGGAGAGGTTGTATCAAATGACTTTCTTGATTTTTAAAAGAAGAGGGGAATCAAAAGAAAAACAATCAATAGATACAAGCATAATGGTGTGGTGGAAAGAAAAAAAAGAAAAAAAATATTTGAGATGGATCGATGAGTGTTGAAAGGGAACAACTTGGGACATTAATTTAGGTGGAAGCAGTGCATATCATCATTTTTCCATCTCAGCAAGTCCCACAAAATATAAGAGGAACGACTCCTAACAAATACTAAGTTTGGTCACAAAGTCCAAGTATAGAGCTTCGGTGTTTTTTGCTATACCGCATTTATTCCTATTCGAGAGGGAATTAGCCTCATAAACCTAAAGACAAAAGTCATATAATGCATTTTTATTGAACATAGCACAACATTCAATTGCTATAACATATATGATCTTATTGACAAACAAATTTTAGTTGCTAGAAATGTTGTTTTTGATGAAAAAGTTAATGTAGTTACGAATATATAAAGACATACTGCAAGAAGAAGAAATAGAATAAAAAGAACAAGATGAAGAACAAACTACTTTTCAAGGGGCTCCTAGATCCACCAAAAATGCCCATAATTTATCTGGCATGGTAGAGAGAAGGGGGGGAAAAGAAAAGAGTTGTATCCTAGCAACAACCAAGCAGTAGTATAGAAAAGAGGTTAAAACATTATAAATAATCCATTTAAAATGCCAAGAACTCTGTCCCTTATGCTGGAAGTACTTTACATGAATTGAATTCTGGAGTAGAGAATTAGGGATTTGAATAACCTTCTTCCATTATGGTGTGTTCTTTATTTAGACCCTTCAAAAAAGTAGCTTGAACAGTATTATCAAACCCTAGACTGCTAGGTGAGTTACAACAACAGTAACTTCAACACTGTAATTCAATCATGACAGTAGTATATAATACTTCCAAAAATGTTAGAATAAATATCCAAAAACATTAGAATAAACAACATGTACCTCCAATAATGTGAACCCTTTGTTGTATCTTATACAGACATCACACATGCAACAAAGAGACCATTTATGTACATACATCACACTTGCTGAAAAGAGACCGCTTATGTACTGACATCAAGCTTGAAATCAGTGTCTTTCCATGAAGAAAAACCCATGATATCATTGGAGATGGATGAAGAAGTCCTTCAAACAAGATACTCATCCTCACCTAGGACTATGTTTAGATTTGTTGAATCTCTTCATTGTTAATCAAATCTACTACAGAAAATCCGATTGGGAAATGCTAAGTTGTATGGTCAATGACATATCCCTCTTACTAGCTAGAATTTCTCCAAAATTATGACTTCTAAAATGTTTCCTACCCAAACTGCAATGATATTTTGATCATGGTTTGAAAGTGGAGAAAGAAGAAATACTTGGCCTCCATCAACAAAAGCTTTGAAGAATCCTTCAAATTGGAAACAAACATAGATTTTCTCCTTCAAACAAGTCATTGTTCAATGGCACCACACTAGGTTACATCAAATTGTTTCCAAAAACTAGAATTAGGGCTACCTATGCCCAGAGAACAACTTAGAACTGTCAAATGTTGCTTGTGACTGCTGAGTTGGTACACATAGACCTATAAATGATGACCACAAAGGAAATGTTTATGACCATATTTCACAATGAAATAAAATAACCTGTCATTTAAAACTTAAAGCATCTATAAGCGACTAGAGCAATGTATATGTGTTGGCCATGATCCAATTCTAACAATTATTCTAAAATCAGTTTTCTATAGTGGTATTAGACAACATTCCTTGGTTTCCATCTAAATAGTAGACATTTCGGTTCCTTTAGACCAGTCTTTCTGACTGCTAATGAATTTTCAATATGATTTAATTTTCTACAACTTGTGTGGAAATTGTATAATATTCAAAGAGAGTCATAAAAAGAGGGCTAACCTTATAGCCATATGAAGGATTTTGTAATCCAAGGGAAAGAATTGTATAAAATTTGTGGCGACTTATGTAGCTTCACATATTTCCTAATTTAATAATTTTTAATTTTCAATGAAATACAAGGTTGAAACAAAGTACACACACTTTTATAATTCCCATGGTGGGCAATAGCCAATAACGTTGCATTGTGGAAACTACTTGCAGAATAGATTACTACTTCAAATCAGAGAAACTAATAACTAGGTAATTGCATAAAATTGTATGTTGTAACACATTGCAATGGACACATAAAGGTGTAGTAGATTAAATAGGGAATCGACACACCAGTGGGTCGAATTCATCAAAATTGGCAGTTAAACCTTCTATTCAATTCAGAAATGGGCACCTCGTGATGTTGAAATTGTCAACTGCATGTCTCGAGTTTGATCCTCACCCCCTCATTGGAGGCAGGTAGCCTAAACTAGGAC
Organism: Larix kaempferi; assembly: GCA_027924585.1. NCBI lineage: Eukaryota > Viridiplantae > Streptophyta > Pinopsida > Pinales > Pinaceae > Larix > Larix kaempferi. The sequence goes on along the minus strand of BSBM01000606.1, from coordinate 3,118,736 downwards.
ACCAAGAGCTCTTAAAGGAAAATGTCCTAGATCCTTTCTTCTCCATCACTTGGACATGGTTCTACCTAATTAACAAAACTAATAACTAGTAAAAGCAATGCAATATGGTCCAGTAGACCCATAAGGTTGTTATGGATAACAAAGAGAATTGAGAGGTCAGCAAGTCGAAATATCAGCAAAGTGCATACATTCATATTCTCTACCCAGAACCCACACAATAAGTTTCAACCAAAAAACTTAAAAGGAGAAACTAATCTCTGTATAGACTGTAGGCCCCAAGGAATGTTGAAAAAATGCAGATTAATGCTGAAAGTCGATTTTCCACTCAGCCAATGTAGAATTGCAACCAAAATAAAGCTTCATGCTCATTGGGTGAAACACACTCTTGATTCCTAAGGCATTATATAGGATGAAATGTTCCCCTAGTTCTCGATTTTCCCCAAATATGGACCATTTTTTAATTAAAAAATATTTTGCATAACAAATTGGGGCCAAATTCGAAACCGTTGAAATCCTCATTTCAAGGAGGCTGAAAATTCGAAATCAGTAATGGAATCTCCCAATAATGAAAATCGGGCCGTGATTGGCAAAAATAAATCCCGTTAATGAAAATCGAGGGCGATTTAGAAAAAAAAACCTCAGGATTCAACCATATCCTTGTTTGAATGGTCGAAATAATTAATGGGCATCCTCCATTACTGAAAATTTGGGGCAATGAAAGGGTTAAACACGATTTTTACTATAAATCTGGGGCGATTGAAGGATCAAACACGATTTTTATAGTAAATCTAGCGGCGAACTTGTGATTAGAGGTATAGTTGAGGGGGTTAAACCCTTTTTTACAACTCTACGGGGTTGGCGATTTAATAAGAAAGATATTATTCATTTAATAAATATTGGACTATTTTATTACAATTGAAAAAACATTTGTTATATTAAAAATTCGCCCAACTTTTTATTTGAACCTCTTTAAATTCGCCTGTGGGCTAAATTTTGCCCCTATAATCATCCATGTTGGACACCATACCAACTCCATATGGAAGATAGAAGATGAGATGGGATCATATGTCACTAGTTTTCATAATATAGCAAATGAAGGCATGAGGCATTTCAAGAACCAATACATGGAAGATGACAGAGTATTTGTTGGCAGTATGCTCCGATTACTGGATGTCTATTCTTCGATGGTCAACAAGGAACATAATCAGAATATCATGGCTCGGATTAGTTTGGAAGAATTAAAAGAGGTTGTACATGTCATGAAAAAGGACAAAAGTCCGGGTCCTGATGGTTGTTCCGTGGAATGCTTCAGTGGCTTCATGGATTTATTCGAATAGGACATGCTTGCTATTATCGAGGAATCCATAATTAATGGTAGAATTATTGCAGCATTTAATGTCACTTTTATTGAACTAATACCTAAAGTGGATAAGGTTACTAAATGGGACAATTTTAGGCCTATATCTCTCTACAATTGTGTATATAAATTGATTGCCACGATCATTTCCAGCAAAATTAAGGCAATATTATCATCCTCTGTTTAACCAGAGCAATTTTCCTTCCTCAAAGTTCAACAGATATATGATGCCGTTGGCACTACTCAGGAGGTGATGCACTATGTCAAAATTCACAAGCTTCCAACAACTATTATAAAAGTTGAGCTGACGAAGACATACGACAGGGTTAACTGGTTATTTCTCAAGTTAATTCTCCTCAAGGTAGGCATGAATCTCCAGTTTGTTAATTGGATTTCTTTGTGCAACCTATCTATATCTTTTGCACTCCAAATTAACGGATCTGCTACATCTTTCTTTAGACTTGGAAGAGGTCTCCGTCAAGGATGCATCCTAGCTCCCTTGTTATTCATTTTAGTCATGGAGGGGTTTAGTAGAGTCATTTTCAATGCTAGAACTAATGGATTTATTCATGTTATTCATGTTGCAGAGAATCTATATAGAACCCATCTTCTTTTCGTCGATGACATACTTCTCTTTATGGATGGATCCAGACGGAATTTTCTAAAACTCAAAGAGGTTATGGATCTTTTCTCTGAGGCATCAGGTATGCAGATAAATGGCAAAAGGTCATATGTTACTACTATGAACCTTTCTCGGGATATCATTGATTGGATGCTTACTTTTTTTGAGTTTGAAGAAGTGAATGTACAAGATGGGTTAAGGTATCTTGGGTTCATTGTGAAGCCCAATGACTATTCCAGAAGAGATTGGGCATGTCTTACTACTAATATTGAGAATAGGCTTCAATTATGGTGCAACAAATGGTTGTCTCACGGCAGCATAGTTATACTAATGAAAGCAATGTTGGAAGCCATCTTGGTTTTTTGGTCCTCCCTTGCTCATGTGCCCTCTAGAATTCTTGAACAAATTCGTAAGATGAGTTAACAATATCTATGGAAAGGGAATTTTGGATCTTCCTAAAGAAATGGGTGGGTGGGGGCTAAAAAGACCCACACTATTTTGCAAAGGCTGTCATAGCTAAAATCGTTTGGAGGATTAAACAAGAAGGTCTGTGGGTGACTATTTTAACCCACAAGTATATTCACTCGTTGACTATAGTAGAATGGATCAGGAAAACCGATAAAAATTCTAGAACATATTTTGTTATGTGGAAGACTCACTTGAAGGCCTTCAATGTCATTGGCTCAGGTCTCCAATGGAAAATTGGTAATGGAAATTCGGTTAGACTTGGACAAGATCCATTGGTGGGGTCTTCAGAGATATATTGATTACCGGAACACCTGTTGGCATTCCTTTAGAATCAAGAGTTTCTTTATTTAAGTCAAATTGGTGTGGGAATTCACCATCAGAATCACACTCAGAATTGGATGAGCGCAGTTGACTTGGGACATCAAGGGGATGATTGTCAGGTATGGAATCAATGTGTAAATTCCTTGAACTCTTCTCATATTCTATTGAATAATAGGGATGATTCTTTGATCTGGTGTAATATTGTCGATGGCGGAAATATACTCCAAAATTGCGTTACCAATTTATTCGGACCGCTGAAGCTCATCCTGAGTTGCCATGGTGGAACTCCTTTCTTTGGAAATTTCATTTCCCCCTGAAAATGAATTTATTCCTCTGGTTGGTACTTCATAGGGATGTTCCAATCTGGGAAACTATGCTATAGATATTCTAGATTGGGCCTAGATGGTGCCCATTATGTCATTTAAGTTGTGAAACTATTAACGACTTATAAATATATCATATCCATACTCAAACAGTGTTTGGACTTAGAGTCTTCTAGTTGCAGTGGTATTGGTATCCAGGATGCTTTACACGTTTGGGTCACTGATGGTGCATATAATGATTTTTTGGCCCTCCCATCATCATCATATGGCATATTTGACTTGCTAGGAATCGATCCAATTTTTAAGACTCTCTAGTTCCTCCAGAAATATATGGATCCAAAGCCCTTTCTGTCTATAAATGTTTTCCACATATTAAATAAAAAAAGAAACAAAGGATCGCGAGGGAGGAAACTATTGACAAGTCTAGACCTTGGGCCTATTTTGACGAGGCCTCTCAAAGAGTTTTGAATATGGGTGGTGCTAGTGGGGTCATTTATCTTTCCGATGAACATTGCCACAAATTTGCGACTAGACTAGGACGTTGCACCAACAATCATGCATAATTTATGGCTATCAAGCTCCTTTTGTTATATGCCATAAATCTGGGTATAGGAGATATCAAGATATTTGGTGACTCTCATCTTGTTGTGGAGTGGATGGATCAGTGAACTCCTCCAAACAATATACATCTTTCTGCGATATTTGAAGAGACTATCAGGCTTGTTGATTATTTCTAGCACATCATTTTTCATCATATCTTTCGAGAAAGGAACATGCATGCTAACCTGCTATCCAAGATGGGCCTCTAAGAGACTAAATGAAGATGGATCTGATGGGAAAAAACGAAGATAGTATTATTGAGGATGACCTAGTACCCTTCCCGGGATGGATGAATATAACCTATTGATGTGTTTCAAGAGTAGTCTTATATGACGTACAATCAAAATACACAATGATGAATTGGAAATGTGGTTATTTGGGAGAACTTTTTTGGGAAAGGAAAGACTTCCACTTTTTATAGCTACATTAGAAAGGCCATGGCGACAAACAATATGATGATCATCATGTCTAATGTATTAGTGGATAGTTTGAAAAACTATATGCAAAAAATTTGTACTTAGTTTCTTATTGGTTAAGAGGATAAATATGACTTTGTAAATCTATGCCTAAACTATTTTGCTTAGTTTCTTAGATTAAGGAGATAGATATGACTTTGTAAATCTATTCACAAACTGTTTCGTTTTTTTTTTAATCTAAAAATCTAAATGATTTTCTTCTACCAATTCCCTTCATAATATAGAAAGAATTAAAAATAAAAAACTTTGATGATCAATGGAGACTATGTAGTGCCATATTATAATAGAAATAAGCATACTAACTCCAGTCGACAAAGATCTATTTATTACCTCAGATTCTTCTTCCCACAATGTTCGCAATTTCCGCACGCTCATTTGTAAAACCCTTAGCTTCTTCAATGGAATCCAAGAAGGCGGGGAAGAGTGGTCAGCGTCGTCAGAGTTGTCAGCGTCGTCAGGGTCGTCAGAGTGGTCAAAGTCGTGCCAGCTAAACCATATGAGATTTGGTGACTGCACCGCATTCCGAATGCTTTCTAAGAGACGTTCCGCCCCGTTAAAATCAAGAAGTTGCAAGTTCCTCATTGTGCAGCGTGCAATTGGTGGTTCTTCCTTTTTGGTCCAATGGATACTAATTCCTCGCACCTCGGTTTCCTGTTCATTATTGAAAAACAGCGAAAATTAAAAAAACAGTAAACAGATTATTGAATAACTATAATAAATAAATAGAATGATTAACTACTTACAGAGGATTGTTGCAACAAATCTTCAAAATCCTCTGTCCACCAAATCCGACGCGGTAATTTCGGATTCTTAGCCAGATCTCTTCCCAGATCTCTGAGATGATCGTGCATTCGAATCTTGTTTTCACTGTCCACCTCTACAAGATTCTTGTTCTGTAGACTTCGGAACCCCAGCGAGCCTTTCCAGCCAGATCCATCCCATATTCTTATTGCAGTATCCCTGTTTTTCCCTATGAAAAAACATGCAACGTCTAAGAATATCTGCTTTTCGTCCCTTTGAAGTGCATCGTAACTAATTTGAAGACTCTTTTCTATGTCTTCTGGAAGTATTTCTTCAAGCCTATCCAATTGGTCTTGCCAAAAAGAAATGTCATTTTCATAAAGAAGTGCTCCAAACACTTTCAACGACAGGGGCAACCCATCGCAGGCTTTTAAATAACTATGTACCAGATCTTCAAATCCTGGGAGTGGATGGCGCTGGCTGAAGGCATGCAGGCAGAAGAGCTCTTCAGAGTGTAGTGTATCAAGGCCAGTCAACTTATAAATTGATGACTCTTCCAATTTTGATGATCTGAGGACACCTTTGTCTCGAGATGTAATGAGTATTAAACTGTGGGGATCAAGAACATCTCGAATTGGCCTCAGAAGTGCATCTAACTGATTTATGTGATCTACATCATCTAATATTACCAACGCGTCACAAGATGAGAGACGGGTTTTAAGCAGCTGTATTCCTTCACTAACACTTTCTATGTTTTGATCTATTTGAGTCAAACCCTTAAGAAGTTTCTGCTGCAATGATTCTAAAGAGGCTTTACGTGCATTCTCTCTTACATCAAACAAAAAATAAGATTTCTGATACTGTGAACTCTTCCTATTGAAAAGTTCTTTAACCAAAGTTGTCTTCCCTATACCACCGAAACCTTCGATCCCGATGACCTGAGGTTTGCCAGTGTGCTCCCGCTGCACATATAAGACTTTCTCTTCAAAATCTTCAATCTTTTCATCCAATCCGGTTGGATGTTCGGCTACATCGAAGCGGGTTTTTCCCATCTTTTTCAGAACAGAGTCAACGACCTTGTCGAGTAGCTCCCCCTCATCCCTGGTTATTTACAAGAAAATATAGAAACTGATAGTCAGAAGATAAATAAAAATATAGTTAAAGGATCTTACATATTCAATGCGTAGAGGGAAGATCGATTTCTCACCCGCTAAACTTGTCGAGCTCTAGCCCACTTATTTCTGCAACAGTAGAGAGAGCAGTCCTCCAGCTTTCGATGGCGGTGGAGTTGTAACGCGGTTGAGAGTCATAAGTTCTCTTCTTTTGGAGGTTGCGTAGGGCTTGAGCATAGATTCCTTCCCCTTGTGTCCGCCGAAGCTCAGTGGGATGGACATGGTGAAACACGGGAATAATGGGCTTCCCCGACTCCACCATCAGGAGGAGCTCATCGAGACACCAGTGAGATTCTGCATAGCGGGGCGAGAAGATAGCCACGTGGAGGGAGGCGGCTTTAATAGCTTCGTGTATTTGTGGAGTTAAAGAATCTCCAACTTGCATTTCCTCCTTGTCCCAGAAGACTCGGAATCCATGTAAAACCAGTCGACGGTAAAGATGGCTAGTGAAGGTCTTTTTGGTATCCGGACCGCGATGGTTGAGGAAAATCTGGTAGCAAGAATTAACAGCGGTGGAGGTGGAGGCAGAGGCCATTGCCAATCCGAATGAGGCGATAGAAATGGGATGCAGATTCCGAGGGAGGAGTTTGAGAATCGCTGAAAGTGTAATGAAATATTTTAGATTGCAGAGATGAAACCCTAAATCTATGTAGTTTCACCCCAAACCCTAAATATACGTGAAACCCTTCACCCCCATGTAGTTTCAGAGCATTCTGCAACTTCTGGGAAAAGACAGTGCATGCACCGCGTAAAAGGTGAAGTGCAACTTGCATACAATGAAAGGAAAGGAGAGGATATCCAACTGTAAAGTAGTGGTCTTTGTCGGCCATCGGCAATAAAGTAATTAGTAATTGTTGCACGGCTCCAGGGAGATGAAGATGGTGTTGCCGTGTTTGTAACACTAAATCCAAAAAAGTGGTCCTCCACCAAAGTGTGGGTTCACATGTCGTTACTCCACTTTCTACCAACTATCAGTCTTTGATGGACTTTCTACCAACTATCAGTCTTTGTAAAACCATCAGTCTTTGTAAGTCCATGTTTACACATATTTTCGATACCGAATTTGTAAAATAATATTTTCAATAATGTACATAAATTTTTTAGGTTGGGAAAGTATTCATTCACTATCTGTATAAATTAATATTATCAATAATATACATAAATTTTTTAGGTCAGCAAAGTATCCATTCACTCTCTGTAGGAACTTTTAAAGTTAAAAAAAATACAAATACAAATATGCATTGCATTATTATTATTATAATTTTTTTTTAAATTAAAAAACCATTATTATCATCGTAATTTTTTTAGTCTTCTTCAGTTTAAAAACAAAAACAATATGCCTAGTTATTATTTTTAATATCATAATGGTATTCCTATTCAACTTATTAAAAGATTTAAATAAGAGATGTGAGACCATAAATCCAAAACTATGAAGAAATCTAAAATTTATTATGAATAATTATCTTTAAATTAAACTCCAATGTATATGTTTAATTTTATATGAAGATTAAAGCTATATCCAACTCTATTAAATAAATATAGCATACATAACAAACAGTGATAAATTGAAGGAAATACATAAAATATAACATTACATGTCAACTTGTGCTTAATTGTATTAATAAAAGTGGTGTTGTGTTGCCCTCCCCACTAAAGTTCAAAACTCTCAATGGTATCTTAAGTATTCTTATACTTGTGAAATCATGTACAAGTCTAAAATCTAGCAATTGCTTATTATGCATATTGGATGGAATCTTTTAGTAAAAAAAAAACTAAGAAGGCATGAATTTAATCTTAATGGGTTCAAAAAGTCAAAGTTAATTAACATAAGAGAGGTGAGAAGATTTTATATTCATAGAAGTTATTCCAAGATGCCACATTTATTGTCTTACGAATTGTTTCATACAAGATTGAGCAAAAGATTTAAACATGGGAGTGAATATTCTCAATGATCCACCATTGCTCCTTAAAAATATTTTAAGCATAAAGGCAAGTAACATAGTGTTAATTTATTACTCAATTAAAAAAATGGGAAAAATATAAAAGTATTGTGAATTTAGAATAAGAAATTGTTGACAAAATTTCAGAAAAATGAACTAGGAAGAAAGGACATGGGACTTACTATGCATCATGTGATGAACAATATTACAAATCAATTTAGTCATTGATTCATTAATACTTTGAGATCCTTCAATTTAGTCATTGCTTAAGTGCAAAAAGTGATGTTAAATAAGAATAGCTTTTTGTGACATGAAATAAGAATAGATTTTTGAATATGTTCATTTGGTTGATGGGGATAAGGGATCCTATGAGGTCCATGGTTATCATTATGGTGAACACTATGCTAATGAGGGAATAAAATGTTATTTATGGGATTCTTGCTAAAGCTAGCAATGCTCTTGATTTTTATACATAGCTATATCTATTAGTAATTCAATAAAATCAGGGTTTCAATGTATTCATGATAATATTAAGTCTATCATTATGTATAACTAATTGGACTAACTACTCCTTAATGTTTTTAAACTGAAAAACTTTCCTTCCCTTTCAAGCTAATTGAACTAACTATTCTTTAATATTTTTAGAATAATTTTTTTTCCTTTTCACAAAATCCTATCTTGCACTTTCCACCAACAACATATAGAAAATGTTTGGATTCGACTTTCCATCTTGAAACTTTGAACATTATAGCTCAAATTTTAAACATTAAGACCCACCATGGCTCATTAGTGCTTCCTTTAGATTATATTATACATGTGGGGCATTTGATTCTTCTCCAATGGATTCAACTTAAACTTAAACTAAACTTTGTTTAAAGTTCTCAATTTCTTCTTCCTTTAGATTATATTATTCATGTGGGGAATTTGATTCTTCTCCAATAGATCTAACTTAAACTTAAACTACACTTTGTTCAAAGTTCTCAATTTCTTTTTCCATGATCTTTTAATTTTATCATTTGATAATTTGTTTATTACAATCATTATTATCCCTTTTTATTTTTTAAAATTTTCAACTAAATTAATATATACTAGTAAATGATTCTTTTACAAACATTTTATTGTCATCATTTTCTTAATAATTTAAAAAGAAATCATGGTTGTCTTGCCATTTGTGTTATGCATAACCTCTTAAACATTCAATTTAACTTATTTGAATGTTGTCATTTGTGTTATACATAACCTCTTAAATATTTAACGTGAATGTAATATATTTAAATCTTATGGTTAAGTTTGTTAATGTGAAAAAAAATTACGTTAAAATTTCTATGTTTTATTTTCAATGTTATTATTTTAAGAATTTGAATAATTTACCAAAAACATTATGTAGTAAATCTTTATAACCAAACACTTTATCGAAATGACATATTATGTGATTAATAATCTTAAAATTAAATATTAAAAAATCTATAAAATACTTCAAAATTAAATATTAAAAAGTCTAAAAAAAATAGCTGGTAACAAATAAAATAACATATATCTATCAAATATTAATACAATGAATTTCTTGTAATTGATATGATGCTCTTGTTGAGAGCTGGCCCTACCTTGATTCTCTACTTAAAATAGTAATTGTTAGCATTATTATGGACTAACCCTCCAACAAACAATTAACCATCATTTCATAAAAAAATAAATAAAATCAAAATACTAATTAACACAAATTTTGATCGAGGCACTTCTTCCTATTCTATTTTTAACAAAGGATCGGGGGACATTAAGTTAAAGAAACCTCATAAAACTTGAACCTGAACTAGATATGCACAGAAAGTGGACATGTTACATCTATAAAACGTGAACCTCACGAAATGTCAAAAAGGAAGATGCTTCGTCGAGTGAAAGAAAATTTGAACGCAACAAACTTTCAACTAGAAAGTGGCACCTGTCTCGCTCAAATTTAGTGAAACTAGTTAACCAAAAGATTATTCCAAACTTTTGAAGTGGGTCGAAATATTCGAAGACCAAACTTTAATATATTGGGAATATGTAGCTTCACCAAACTTTTGATGTTGTGGGAGAGTGGATTGGAACGGGAAGTAACAATGTTTGAGGAGACTCACATATAGATAGGAGATATGTTTTTTTATGTCTGTGACATTAAGTTTTCGCGTCAGCCCATTATTCAGAGTTTGCAGTGTGAATTTTCGTATTTGGTAAAGTTTTTGGATAGTTTGATTTTTCACATATTAAATAATATTTTTTTAATATTTATTTTTTTCTCTCTCCATTAGACATGTACAACTGACTATTTTTGGGGCATTGTACCATAGGAGCCGGCGGCGCTTGTCACCAGGGCTGGATTTTGGCTCTAATTTTAATCGTCGAACAATTGTTTTTTGGTGTTTTGAGTATATATATTCCCCGTCAAAAAACGGTCTGGTCTAGATTTTTCCCTTCAGCAGATAAAATAATTAGTACCTGTCTATAGTAAATTTTTGATTAAAAATATATATTTTAAAATTTGATAAAACTTCACATTTACATAGAAAATAAAATTTTTAACTACATAGTAAATGCTCATTGCTGAAAAAATTTAAAATGTGTACATTTACTTCCACATATAATATGCATAGCAAGGCCCAATGGTTATGTGTCAAGTTAGCAATTTGGAAGTTTCTATTTTAATGCCAAGTTGTTTATGCTAACTTAACAAATTAATGAACATAAAAAAAAAGAAATTAGAAAGGTTAGCTTTAAAATGTAACTCCAAGTTCTGCTAAGAGTAACCCAAAAAATTTAATGACGGTTTAGAGAATAAAGTGACCATCAAAAATAGGTTTTGGAAAAAAATGTGATAGTTTAACAAGACGTATTTGATGGGAAAAATGGCCCGTAACGAACATTTTTCCCGTCAAAATCTAGCCCTGCTCATCACCATAGTTTTAATGCAGTCGTCCACCACCCATTTCCAGTACTGCATGGTCCATGCCTTCATTGAATAGCTTCATGCCAGTACTACTAAAATCATCTATTAACTATTAGCTTCAATGCTTATAGAACAACCACAAACTCATCTATATAACCATGGGGACGTGCATAATAGGAAAATCATCTTGCTTACATACCATTGAATGTGCATACGGAATTGCATTAACCTCCACGGGAAACAATCAAATCTACTACTGCAGGTGAAGGATCTTCCACCGCTTATGTTCTTATTGCTCCCTCCTTTCACTATGCCACCTCACCTGCTGGCACAATTCACTCCTCCACATCAGACTCAATAATAATATCACTTTAATCCTCGGACTTGTGTGATCTCTGGAAAACAAACTCAACGATATGATAAAATACTCCCGCCTTAATCTTCACGGTTAAGCAGCGTAATGTGACATATCAATGCAAGATCAAGTTGTAACTTTCTACATGGCATAACAAAAAGGATATGTTGACCTTGATTCAATGATGATAACCTACATGTCGATATAAAGTGAATTAATATTCAACAAATATCTCTTAATATTCTCAAATGTTTAACCATGAAACTTATGTTATTCTTAGTGAGATTAGAAACTTTGTGTTTCAATCCCTTGAAACACATGGCAGAATAACCCTTTGATTGCCTAGAATGTGGCATTGATCTCTTTAAAACTGCGTGTAAAGACAAGCAATCCCTCCTTTATTTAAAACCATTTAATTTCCACTCTCTTGACAATATGGCATATCAAGTTTCACAATGGCATGGAAAACTCAATTTGGTGAGGTATTTTAAACCAACAACGTAATGTGTATTCCTGTCATAGCATAATGAATATTGAACCAAACATGTTATTCCATAAAATACCTTTCTTGATCACCGAGAAAGGATCTTATTGACGCGGACAGATGCTACCTTTTTTATGCTGGTGAAGCTACTCGCTTTGGCCTAGTAACTAAAATGTTTAGTATCACAACACTCAACGTTAGCCTGCTATGAAGTGATTCTCTTTCTTAGAGTTGCTTGACGCATATGCCCTGATTTTTTTATTATTGAATCATTATTTATTTTTTTATTTTTTATTTTTTATTTTTTATTTTTCTTTTATTTTTTTATTTTTTATTTTTTATTTTATTTTATTTTATTTTTTTATTTTTATTTTTATTTTTATTTTTTATTTTTTTATTTTTATTTTTTTATTTTTATTTTTATTTATTTTTATTTTTATTTATTTTTCCTTGGTACATTCCTAAAGTTCGGTACATCTAGTCTATGAATCATATGTTGTGCTTGCCCAAAAGATTACCATTATGGTAAATGCATCCTCCAATTTTGTTTATGTTAATCATTTAAATATGAGGATGGTAGAAAAAAATATTCCATTTCATAGTTTAACTAACTAATCCTTTCGGTTTTAGGCATTGATATCTAATGAACTCTTCTTAATGCGGGCATTTCAATGATGCCATGAATGGCTTTGTAGATGATGGTTGGTCCTTTTCTTTGGAAATTCCTTGAGCTTGTATCTACATTGGATTATTCCAAGCTTTTTTCTCTTTGCTCATACATAGTTGGTTACATTTTTATTGAGTTTGCATAATAGCATGTATAGAAAATGTTCATAGTATAGGAAAACAATTATCTTCTTTTTGCAATTTTCATTTGTGCTACATGCTATTTCTATTTCTATTTTCTTGATATCAAATGTCACGAACATTGCCACCTCGTGGACCTTGTTTAAGTAAGCGAATCATAAATTAGGATACATAAATACATTCTTATTCTCATTAAAAAAATCATTAAATTGATAAATTATTGTTGTTCTTTCACTTTTTTTACTAACTTAATGGATTATTTTCATGTGCATAAAGGTTACTTGTTATTGGCCCAATCACACTTATAATTTTGGTAAAACATTGAAATAAGAAGAAGAGGAAAACTGCCTTAATAAGATATTTTATTTGAATAACGCAAATATTTTATCAATTTTGTTTATCTAAAATATTTGATTAACTTAGTTTTTCTCGTCTTCTTGTATCTTGGTTGTTATTAAGTTGTTATCTCTTTTTTTCAAAACAAAAACACAACATTTGTTATTCAAAAACTGGATCAAAGTGTACAAACTATGGAAATACAAAAGTTTGTAAGTCCACACAGAGCAGAAGCTCTGATACGTGTCTATTGGAGTAGAAACCATACATTCAGAGGTCATTTGAGGACTCGAGAACTATGTTCTCTAGAGATCCTTTACAAACTATAAAAAAACGATAACAAAATCTTGAGGAACATAATGAGACTGAGCAAAGAACAGAAACGGGCCTCCAAACCAAAATAAAACTGAGCAGACGAGTGCGGAGAGCATCCATTAGTCCCTTCCATAAAAAAAAAAAAACGAAAGGAAAAAAAACATGTTCTAAGTGCATCCAACAACCCAACCATCCTCAGAACAACCTGAAAGAGTCATTCACTATAACATCGTCTCCTTGGTAGAGTTGAAGATGAAGGTAGCCTTCTTATTCAAGGAGGCCTTTCTTGTAAATATTGTCCACCTCCGAGTTGAAACACTTAAGGGCATGCTTAAAATGAAGCACCTAGAATTTTTGTTGAAGAGTCCTTATACCTGCCAGCCACCATTCGAGATTTAAAATCTAGATGGAGTTGTGACCAGAATCCCAATCAATTACAACCTTTCAGTCACCCACGACCTGGAGGTGTGAAATCCCCAATCAATTTGCTAAGGAAAGCAACCCAAATAGGGCTTGGATATCACTCTTGGTGTTGGATCCAGGGCCACAACCCATCCAACCTTTGTATATTAAATGACCTTCTAGCTTTCGAATCATCCATGCCCCACTTAAAGCTCCATTTTGTTAAGTTGTTATCTCAGTTATGAAGATGGTTAAATAATTTATGGATATTGTTTTCTTTGATTATAAGGAATATCAAGAAACATTTTTTTCTTTGAAAAAAAGTTGTTATCTCAATTGTTACTAAATTGTATATAAGAATGAAATTCAACATATAAAATAATAATTTGATAACTACTTTAATGGTTAATAACTTTTCTCCATTGGTTGTCCAATTTTAAACAAATAAATCATGAAGACTCTCGTATATACTCTTTTTCTTATTTGAAATGTTTATGTGAAATAATGTCATGTCCCCAAATTTTGCATTGGATCACAATGGCCTAAGCCACTTGGCCATGTTCATGATAGTTTGTCAAATTGGTGCTAAGGGTCAAATAATTACCAAGCATGATGTCCAAGTTAGTAATAATGTAAAATTAGATCCAAATGGACAAGGTGGGTTACATAAAGAGCAAATCCACAATTCAAAGTTTCTAATGTCCCCATCCAAATAAACTATCATGGAGGAAAATTTCCACTAACTTACTAGTTCCCTAGGTTGGGGGTGGAAGCATCAAAATTTGGAATAAGGAAGATACAAGACCCAAAATGACCTTAGACTTAAAAATTCACATTAAATGGGTCAAATAAATAATAATAATAAAGAAAATAAGGTGGCATTAGATCATGAGGGCACATAAGAGGTTGTGGGACCCATGTGTGGCAAGATTCCCCGCTACACTTGGCATCATTCTCTCACCAATTAGATTCCAAGGTGGACGGTAATGTACTTGGGCGAGTTGAAGAAGCATACTTCATGGCATGAATCTAGTAAGGTCGAATTGGAGTGGAAGAGTAACTTCCATGGAAGAGGAAGAGGCATCATAGAGAAGTTGTGACACTTGTAGCTAGATTCCTGGGCATCTATGACAACAATGATGGAGAATCTATGACAAATATGACAAATCCAGACCTGATTGCATACCTATGACAAATTTGACATATAATGGCTAAAAATAGCCACCAAGAGGGTGCATAGGGGGAGTTATCATCAGCCAATATTCCCCATTTGAATTGGGGGAAGAGGAATGCAAGAAAGAAGTTGACAAGTGTCTTCTATGAGAATCTCTCCCTAAATCGAGTTGAGTGAATACTCTTGGAGGGAATTTGAGCTATGGATTCCATTGGAGATTAATAAAAGAGGAGTATCACAAAGGAGAGCATATTTTGGTCATTTCTCATTTTCACTTTTGGAGAGCTTAGCTTGTCCTTGCATGGTGGATGTTCATCTTCCCCGCCTTGGAACCAATTTCGTGGGTGCAAGATTCATATTCAAGTTGGTTGAAGGAGAGGCCATTAAAACCTATCAACAGAGCTTCATGGAGATGTTTTGATGCAGTTTCAATCCCCCTTTGAGTTCGAGTCCATGTTCTCTCTTCTTTCTCTACTATCATTCTCTCAACACTCTCTCAATATTCATGTACAAGTGTAATAACACACTCCTAGTTGCATATAATTTATGGAAGAATGATATTTTTACTATATGGCCATGTTATCTGCTGCATACCTCTATAATGAACTAATCATGAGAGCCACAACTCTAAATACCAAGCATTCCATGTGATAGTTCCAAGTAATATCAAGATTTGAGCTAGTTTCATCATTGTATTCTCATGGTGTTTTTGGAATGACTTGTATCAGTTTAATATTAGAATTTTTCTGAGTTTTAGCTTATGATTCAAAATGCATATGGATTAAAATGGATGACCAAAATGTTGTGTGCAGAACCTTGAATTCTTACTAAATATTGTGCAATAAATTCATTGTCCCGTGTTCACCATTTTCTCATAAATTATATACCATACAAGCTGTTGTTTTTTGGAAGATCTAGCATACCCTAAAACCTGATGTAATGTGGCATATGTGTTGTCCTTGAGGTCCTGTAATAGATCCAAGTCTCATATAAAAAATTAGGGAATCCCGTATAGTGTTTGGAAGGCCAAATAGTCGCTAACCTAGTAGGGTTTTCAACCAATGCATTTGACTAGTTTTATTCCCCTTCCTTCCTCCTTGAAAATTGCAGACCATGAATGCTTCTAGTAGGTGTCTAAGGGTCTAAGAGATGAATTAGGGTGTCCTAAGACCTCCCAAGTCCCTCCCTATACAATTCGAAATCATTTCGAATTTTTTGGAGCATCTTGAGTTCACCATTCCTAGGTTCAAAATTTGGGTCCAATTGAGCAACTTTACATAGTAGAGATGTTATAAATAAATATAATGAATGGACAACAATTAATAGTTCAAAGGGTTTGTGAGTCCATGTTACTTTATTAGAAGATATATGTTAATGGTATATTTGTTTTCTCAATAATCGTTAAAATATTCACTTTGATATGATTTTTTTTAGTATTCTACCATGATTGGTTCTAACTTCTTTGTTTCCTCATTCATCCTTCTATTTTTTCAAACAATTTGATTTATAAAACATTACAACTCAATTAATTGTCTGACATCTTTGGTATGAGTGTTGATAAAATTATATATGTACATGGTAAACCACTTTCTACGAGTTTGAGTTTGAGTGACTTTAGTAAGTTCTAGTATGCTAGTTAGGCTATGAATTAATTCATGGGAAATTCAATTTATTGATTTTGATTTATGAGTTTTTAGTTATTGTAGCAAATTTCAACATTATAGCTCATATATTTGAAATCATAAAATTGTTCAATATTAGTGCATATTTCCTACTACATTATCAACATTTACACTTTAGGACTCAAAGAGAGGTTGATAATAATATTCTTGAATTAAAAAAAAATGTTTTCCAAAAAATACAGGCAAAATGATTATGTTATATGTAAATTACATGAATTAAAGGAAATTACAAGAATTTGGATGTCAGTTTAAAATGCCTAGAACACCTTATAGTGTAGACTTTTAAGCCACAAAAATAATGTGAGTGTCTAAGTTATGTTTGAGCTTTGATTTTTGCCAACTCGCAATATAATTTTTGAAAATAAGTATCATAACTAGAACAACTTTTTCTTTCTCAATTTATAAATTTTTTTATTAGCCATCTCTTTTGGCTTATGTGAAACCTTGGACTAACTTTGTACTCAATTTTACTCTTCTAATTCTAAAACTAAACTACTACCAAGATAATGACACACCTAACTAGAATACTAGGAGAGTTCACTTTACACATGATATTTGATTAACTTCTTCACTGTATTAAATCTCAAACACAACCAATGGATGATTAATTGTACATGTTTGAGTGAAGCACAATAATATTAGTTACTATCTTGGATCATAAACAGTAACTTGTATTTGGAAAGGATACCCTTTATATTTCATTTCTACCATTTATCTTTCTGTCAAGTTGGTGTGAATTTAGTTTTAGAATTTACTTTTCTGCACGACGTGAACAAAGTTTTAGAATTTACTTTCTAGTTGAGTGTGAACTTAGTTTTAACATTTACTTTATAGCGTGGTGTGAATTCCAATTTCTGCACGAGTGATTTAGGATTTCAATTTTGCAATTAGTCTTACTACAAATCGATGGGGTTGTTTCAGGAGACAGTTGATTCATACTCCTGATACCTAAAACTAGCGTGAATTTAATTTCATGTCGTGTGTTTTACTTTATGGCTGTGTGATTTACTTTCCTTGCAACTTAGTTTTAGTAGTTGTTTAGCTTGCTAGTTCCTTTCCAAGACTGTGTAACTGCTCAAACCATTGTTTGTAAGTAAAGTTATTGAACTAAAACTTCACAATAGATAAACCAATGTAAGAGGAGATTTTGTCCCACACATACAATGCACGGTAACTCGCAAGTTCTCAACGAACCCCAGTTGAAAATTAATGTACATACTTCTTAGTTTATTGCTGAGAAATTAGAAGGTAATTAAAAATCTCGTCATTTTTGTGTTGTTGTTAGGGGGTTGCCACGACCACTATAATCCTTTATGTTGATTGACATAGTTATCTCTGAGTATGAAATTGTTTTTTCTAGTGAGCTTCTTTTGGTTTTGATAATCATTTGTTTTCTTTTTTTTCTTTTGTTTGCATATGTTTTTGTTTTATGGGTGGAGGATCAGAGACAAGTAAGACACAAATATGACCTCGATGTAGAATTGCTGCAATGTAATAGCCCACTGCAAGTCTCTGCAAATATGAACCATGTTAATTATTCATGCATAGAATTAGAGGCAATAGGAGTACATTTGTTTATGCTTTCTCTTTTCATGAATAAAAATAAATACCCAAAAGGATGATTATGTGGTGTAGTATGAGCCACCCATATTACTGATTTGTCTTTTGCAGGAAGCTTGGAAAGAGGAAGAAGGACTAATGAAGATTCTATTGAAAGATTCAAGAGGATTCAACGAGAATCCATTGCAGAAGGTCATCAGTACACAACAATCAAAATTCTCAAAATGGGTGTGTAATATATCATCTGAATCATAAAAATACATCATGTAGCATTGAAATACAATTTTTTGAAGTTGGCCTATAATAATTTATTCATATCTTGCAAATTCTTCACTTTTGGGGGGAATCAGTAGCTCAGCTACAGAACCTTAAAAAATGCATGTGTAGGTCAAATTAGGATTTGGATTATTGAAATTTTTGTTATTTGGATTATTCACATTAAAATTATACCCCTACAAACATTCACTCTCATCTAGATCATCATTTCAGTGAGGAATTGGCTATTGGGGCATTTTTGGCTTATTGGGCTTACTGAAAACATAGTCGGGACAGTCATGTTTTTAGGGACCATATGGGAACATTTTTAAAATTTGTTTCTATAAAAAGTATCCCTTTAATTTTAGTTTCTAAATAAATTTGAATTTTTTAATTTGGGTATCAAATGAAAAAGATATAGTCAAAATATTGACTATGTGTAGAGTAGGAAGCTCAAGAACAGAGTTGGGACAATCACTTTTTGGGGTGCCTAAATTGATGAATTTTTCAAACATATTTCTAATAAATATTCTCCTATGAATCTAGTTTACAACAAAATTTAAGTCACTCAATTCCAATATCATACGATAAATTTATGCCCAAAATACTAATTGTCTATCCTAAATTAGCACTCCAAGAACACTGTCTCCTAGGCTATTCATTGGCATATTTGAAACATCAATTATTATTATACTTAAAACATAATTATACTGTAGGTACATATGGGAATATAATTTCATCTCCAATTTGAATCAATTAAATCCATTGTCAAATGAAAAAATTATGCTCAAATAAGCGACTGTTGGTCTATGTAGGAAGTCGCCAACAACTCTATCATGCATGATGTTCTTTAGGAGAGTTGGAATATCATCTTAAGGAATTTTCAAAACCTATTTGTACTGGAGGTATAAATATGAATCTACTTTTATATGTATTTGGAACCACTCAAATCGGATGCAAAACGAAAAACGTTACCAATAAAATATTGTTGGGTAGTTTAGGCTGGCCACCGCTCTCCAATAGTTAAAAAGTGCATTTTTCTTTGCTCATATTTCTTTGCATTTGTTTTATAAGAATTAATTGTAATATTTTGTGTATTTCTTGGCTAAGTAGAGACCGCATACCTCTCTTCTTCCATGATCTCATGTTTTATTGCAGGTTAGTGCTAATTTTTTGCAGGTCCCAAGAAGATCAAAGAAGGTCAATTTATGCATGAGTGACTCGTGAAGATAACATTTTATGCCCTCCATACATCCAATAATGAAGATGTAATGTTATGATATGGTGTTCCATGTTCAATTCTCAAGTTCCCAGAAGCTTAGTCAAGTAGTGTCTTAGCTGAAAACAATAAGAATAAGACTTTTTCAGCAAAATTGCAAAAGGATCCAAAGCAAAATGTTACGAATATAAAATAATAAATAAATACATTAATAATAATAATAATAATAATAATAATAATAATAATAATTTACTTAAAAATTCACACCCCTTCAAACAAGAGGTGTTAAAAGGCCTATATAATGGCCAAGCATAGTTTGTACAATCATCATCTTACATTTTATCATTTATCAAATATTGTGGATTTATTTGAATATTATGGGTTTTCGAATTTAATCGCTCCAAGTGGTATAACATCCTAGTTCTATAAAAACCACACGTGGTTTTTATAAAATAAAAGTAAATAAAGTAAAAAGAAATAAAAAAGAGAGAAGAAAGAAAGAAGAAGGTAAAACCAACACATGGTTTTATAAAACCGACACTTGGTTTTATAAAACCATACATGGTTTTCAAAAGTGTAATATATATATATATATATATTGTGAGATTGTTGGAATCGATTTAATACTAAGAGGGGGGGTGAATCAACAATAGCCCATTTATCAACAGTTTTACCTTCTTTAACAGATTAGCCTTTACTTAATCTTTATCTTCAGTTATGCTTCAATAAATAAAACATTCATCCATCTATGCACCAAGACAAAGAACACATAACACACAATATTTTTACATGGAAACCCAAATGAGAGAAAACCATGGATGCTTCTTTATAAAGAGAAAGAATACATTCAAGGAAGCACCAACTTCCTGTATTTACCAGCACCCACTAGAAGGAGGCATTGACCCCATGGTTTTTACAGGCACCGAACTGAAGGAATTTACAAATCCTTGTGTTTCTCCAGCACCAACTGGAAGGAGGCTACAAAACCCTATCTCCCTATTGTTTTATAGGCACCAACCTGAAGGAAGATTCAACTCCCTGTCTCCTTTCCCTATCCTGCTGTCCTGATGTCCAATGTATGATTCTGACTTTCTGAACTTCAATTATATGCACTCTTCTGATCTTCTAATAATATTCATTATGTGTGCTATATTCGTATGAATTCGATACTCTGTCACTAAGTTGCATGTGAAATCTGATCACAGGATGATCATAATATTGAAAACAATTCTCACACAAATTGCTAGTCTAGAATTGACAAGAACACTCGAAATCATACTTAGAATTATGCACAATAATAAAGTGTATTAGCATAAATGTACATCATCCAACCATGTACCATAAAGTGGCTACAAATATATATAGTTACATCATAAATTCAAATTGCTATAGAGGCATTTGAATTGGTCACAAAAGCGTGCTTACTAAACTAGCTAAAACCCCGCAAGGTGGAAACATCTCTCTCCAACTCACTCAAGAACCTCACGAATTGGATAAAAATATTTTGGAAAGTGAATTAAACTAAAAATGGAAAATGATGATAGATTTTGGAGTGAAAAAGAGGTAAGGTGTGTTGGCCACAAAATCTAGTAGCTACCAAAAGCACTAGAGCGCCTAGATTTAGTCTTATCCTTCCAAAAGCTAGAAAAAGCAGTGAAAGCACTCCAAAAAGCAGGAAGTGCACCCTTTCCATTCAGGATATCCAGAAAAGCAGGAAGGATGACCAAGGATGTGCTCAATTGGATAAGGATGACATGTGGTGGAACAAGGAAGTTAACTAGTGGCCAAATACATGGTGAAACTACCTAGGAAAGTCATAAAAGAATAAATAAATTATATCCTAAGTATTAAGTGGGTTTTTATGCTCTAACACACTCCCTTAAGCCTGAATGTAAGTGACAAAAAATATCAGAAAATATTAGGGCCCAACAACAAGGCTTGGTCACCCTTTACATATCGTTGTCCAAAAAACAAGGAAACAGGGAAAACCTCATGGGACAAAACCCTCCCTCAAAATGGACAAGAATTTTTTTTAGGACCTTATTCATCAATCAACCTTCACCTCATGATCAGCCACTCCAAGCAGCAACTTAAGATGGATGAAAGTCTTCTCTGTGAAGGATTTAGTGAAAATGTCAGTAGTTTTCTCACTAGTGGGGCAATACTCCAATACAAGCAATCTGTCATGCACTAGACTCCCGATGTAGTGAATGTGCACTTCAGTATGATTGGTTCCTTTTATAAGTACTGGATCTGAGGATATCCTTATAGAACTATGTTTAACAACCCAAAGAATAGTGGGAGTGCTAAAGTCAATCCAGAACTCACCAAGAATTCCTTGCAACCAGATGCATTGATTAGTTTCATTCACTGCTCCTCGATACTTTGCCTCTGTTGAAGAGAGTGCAATGGAACATTTCTTTCTACTATACAAAAATATAGGACCTTATACAAGCATTAATACAAACCCTAAAGTAGACTTCCGGTCTATGCTATCCCCATCCCAATCTGAGTCATAAAATGCAACTGAATCCAAAGAGGAATTGGCAGCATAGTAGATCCCATATGTCTTAGTGCCTTGCACAAACTGCAAGATCCTTTTTGCAGCCCTCCAATGGATCTCATGTGTCTGCTCCATATATATTGCAACATTAATTGCTTCATATGCGAAATTTGGTTTAGAGTGATTCAAGTATAATAGGATTCCAACTAGTTTCCTGTAAAGGGTTTTGTTCACCAAGGGTGTAGAATCCCCTTCTTCTAGCCAGACTCTTGAGAGAAAGGGAGTCTTTTCAGCCTTACATTATGCCATATTGAACCTTTTTATCATATCAGAATCATATTTTTACTAACATACAGTGGTTCCATTGGGTGTTTGAGTGATCTCAAGCCCCAAAAACTGCCCAAGAATCCCCAAATATGACATGGAGAAACCTTGATGCAAAGCTATCCTTAGTGATGAAATTTCATCAGTGGCACTTCTTGTGATTAGTAAATCATCAAAATATAATACTATAATCACCATCTCATCATTGATGTGCTTTAGGTACACATTTGGATCAGATTTGCACCAGTTGAAATCTTGTGTTAGGAGGAAATGTTCCATTTTTGCATACCAAGCTCTAGGATCTTGCTTAAGTCCATACAGTCATTTCCTTAGCCTACAAAAAAGTGATGGATATATGCAACATAGCCTTCAGGTTTCTGCATATATATCTCCTCCTCGAGATCACCATGAAAAAAATCAAACTTTACATCCATGTGGTGAACTTACCAACACTTTGTTGTTGCAACCGACAAAACTAGTCGAATAGAATCCATTTTTGTCACTAGGGAAAAAGGTCTCATTATAGTACAAACATTGGACTTGTGAGAATCCCTTGGCCACCAAACTTGATTTATGCTTGAATGCATCTGAATCATCAACCATCTTAGTCTTGTAGATCCATTTTCATTTTACTAGCTTTATGCCTGGTGGGAGCTTGACTGGCTCCCAAGTTCCATTCTTCTGCAAGGAGTGGAACTCCTCATCCATAGAAGATATCCATCTTGGATATTCTGAGGCTTCTTCATATGTTTTAGGATCTGATTGAATCATTATAAATCATTTCTCAACAATATTAGGATCCCTTACTGAAAGTGCATTCTCATATTGTGACCTTGTCTTCCTAGGATCCCGAGGATTCCCAACAACTTCACCAGTTGCTTCTATGGTTTTTTATGCCCGCTTTGGCCTTGATGGTGAGATTGGGTCTGCAATAATATCATAAAAATATTCATCTGAATCAGAATCATAATATTCATCATCAGAATGCTCATTCAACTCTTCATTTCCTTCTTCTGGTGGTGGTTGAGAAGACTCTCCAATCTCAACTCCTTGTAGGGTCTCTTCCTCAAATTGAACACTTCTTTCTATGAATGATTTGTGTGTGATCAGATCAAGAATTTTGTACCCCTTTGATTCTTCTAATTATCCAACAAAAAAACATGGACTACTATGTGGCTGTAAATCCATTCTCTTCTCAGATGGCACTCTATCCCAAGCCTTGACACCAAAAATCCTGAAATGTGAAATATCAAGCTTCTTACCACACCATGCTTCATGAGGGGTAACTCCTTTTAGTGCTTTATGTGGTACTCTATTTGTATTTAGGCTTCACAGTTGATTGCTTCATCCCACAAATTTGGTGGCAAATATCTTTCTTCTAGCATACAAGTGGCCATCTCCTTCAAAGATCGATTCTTTCTCTCAACAACTCCATTTTGTTGAGGAGTGTATGGAACAATGTGCTGCATGTGGATGCCATAAACTACAAAGAGCTGCTGAAAATCAGATTTGATGTACTATCCCCCATTATCATATCTGTTTTCCTTTATCTTCCTTCCAGATTGGTTCTCAACCATGGCTTTAAAATTTTTGAAATGGCCAAAAACTTCAATTTTAAACTGCAGAAAATACACCCAGCAATACCTAGTATGATCATCAATGAAGGTTAATAGGTATCTGGATTTGTTCAATGACATATGAGGGAAAGGACTAGAAATATCACTATGGATCAGATCCAAAGGATCAGATGTTTTCTAAGTCCTTGATCTCTCAAAATTTCTCTTAGGGTGTTTTCTTAGAATGCAACCCTGACAGACTCCTTTTGTGAAAGTGATGTTTGGAAATCCTAAAACCATTTTTTTCATGAAGTTCATAGTTTATATGGACAAACCTCTCATGCCAAATATTGCTTGCTTCATTAGCATGAGAGAGGAGTGCAACTGGTGGAGAGGTAGGCAAAAACTGTGAGAACTTGTAGACTCTAGTGGAATGATTCGCAGTGCCTAATGCAACAAATCTTCCTCTGGAGATCTCAAAGATCTCTACATCATTAGGGGTGAAGACAACTCTTTTAGGTGAACCAGTATGGGTCATTTGGTAGACTGACAATAGGTTTGCAGCTAGACTAGGGACATAAAGGACATTCAAAAATGAACAATTTGCAAGGTCTACTCTACCCTTACCCTTTGAAGTAGTTTCTGAGTCATCTCCAAGAATAATGATAGGATATGGGCCATCGGAGGAGCTGAGGGTGGAGAATGATTCTTTGGTTGCAACCATGTGCCTTGAAGCTCCAGAATCAATGATGTAAGAAGTGGATGAATATGTGCTGGCCATTAGAGCATGGAATCGCTCCTTGTCATATGAGTTAGAACCTCCTCCCTTCTTTGCACCTTTAGGAATGGGTATGTGGTTCTTCTCAAGAAGTTGTTCCATATGATCTATGGTCTTTCTCATACAGGAGATTTCAGGATGAAAAACCCTTTGGCAGTATGAGCACTTGGTTCTCTCCTTCTTCTTATGTTGATCCTTTTTGGAGGTGGAGGGCTCCTCTTGTGGCTTAGATATTTCCTTCTTTTGCTAAGAAGGATTTTTGGAGTTTTCCTTCTTCTTACCCTTCGAATTACTTGAGTCACCAGCAGCTAGAGATTGATATTTTGAAGGCTTCAGTGCTCCCATCAACATAAGCTTATTCTGCTCCTGAGTCAAAGACTCCATGAATTCGGATAAACTAGGAATCTTCCAATTCTTCACAGCTAGTTTTGTGGCATGGAAAGTCAAAATAAAGACTGACTAGTCTTGCCCCAATTTCGAGAGTATGGCCAAAACTAACTGCTCATCCTTTTTCTCAATACTGCACTGCTTCAACTTCAAGACAAGTGACTTAAACTTGGAGAAGTAATCCTGTAGATTCTCATAACTATTCAGACTTAGAGAAATCATCTCATTCTCTAATTGATGTCCTCTCAGATCATTAGTTTTACCAAATAATGTTTTCAATTGCTCCCAAACTTCATTTGGTGAAGTCAGACCATCCAAATGGAAAAGAAGATAAGTCAATGTGCTGAGGTAGAGAAGGCCATAAGCATCATCTCTCTGATTGTGCCACTTTGAATTCTCTACAGCCGAATTAGGCTCTACTTTGGTGCCCATGGTCACTCTATAGAGGCCTTTCGACCTCAAAAATATATCCATCTGCGCCTTCCACTGAAAATAATTAAATGGATTCAAGATCACGCTGTGATATGGATCCATGAGTAGAATGAGGTACATATTGTAGGATGATTTGAACCTTCAAAATAAAAACCAAACAAATATCTGGAGAATTATTCAAACTATAGAGCTCTGTAATTTGGCAGTAGGCACTTTCAGAAGTCTGTCATGCCTGGGTAGACCTCTTGAGCTAAACTCAAGAGTACAAGGAAATGGCCCATGATATTTATGTGGAAAATCCTTGCTCGTGGTGCGCTACTGGATAAAACTGTGCTCTCATAAATAGCTCTAATACCATGTGAAATCTGATCACAGGCTGATCATAAGATTGAAAACAATTCTCACGGTCTAGAATTGACAAGAACACTCAAAATCAAACTCTGAATTATGCACAATAATAAAGTGTATTAGCATAAATGTTGATGTATATGTAACTTCGGAATGTATTTCACATATATGTATATTGTATTCCTATAGAGATTTTATTATTCCTCTATACGGAAGTGGTTGTATTCCTATAGAGATGTTATTATTCCTCTATACGGAAGTGGTTGTATTCCTATAGAGATGTTATTATTCCTCTATACGGAAGTGTCGTCATTTATATTGTAAGTGTCGTAACTTATACTTGATGGGTTATTAGACCACCTTGTTGGGGTCGGCCCTGTATAAGTCATGTGGGTCAAAGGGTTATTAGACCACCCTATTGGGGGTCGGCCATGTGGGTCGAAGGGTTATTAGACCACCCTATTGGGGGTCGGCCCAGTCAGCATTATGTTATGTGGTTAAGTTCGAGCCTACATGAGTTAGGTAAAAGGCAAGTCAAGTCAAGTATAAATAGAGTGCAGGAGGCACTCTATTTGATCACTCACTTCTCACTCATGCACTCAAGGAGGAGTGGCGCACTTATGGAGGAGGAGGATCTGCTGCTAGGATATGTCTATCTCTTGGGTTGTATCATTGCTCTATCTATCTCTGAGGAAGTTATTGAGGTTTTTCACCTTTATGGTTTTCCCCAAGTAAATATTTGTGTCTCTTGTGTGCTTGCATTATTGTCTCCATGATTGATATGCTGTAGATATGCTGTACATGTTGTTCTCTCAGTTAAGATCCTAGATCAGATTGAAGTAAATTTTGAAAATTTAACAATAAATGTACATCTCCAAACCATGTACCATAAAGTGGTGCAAATATATAGAGTTACATCATAAATTCGAATTTCTATGGAGGCATTCGAATTGGTCACAAAAGCAGGCTTACTAAACTAGCTAAAACCCCCTAAGGTGGAAACATCTCTCTCCAATTCACTCAAGAACCTCACGAATTGGCTAAAAATATTTTGGAAAGTGAAGTAGACTTAAAATGGAAAAATATGATATCTTTTGGAGTGAAAAAGAGGAAAGGTGTGTTGGACACAAAATGTAGCAGCTGCCAAAAGCATTGGAGAGCTTAGCTTTAGTCTTATCCTTCCAAAAGTAGGAAAAAGCAGTGAAAGCACTCCAAAAAGAAGGAAGTGTTCCCTTTCCATTCAGGATAGCTAGAAAAGAAAGCAGGATGACCAAGGATGTGCTCAAGTGGATAAGGATGACATGTGGTGGACCAAGGAAGTCAACTAGTGGCCAAATACATGGTGAAACTACCTAGGAAAGTCATAAAAGATGAAATAAATTATATCCTAACTATTAAGTGGGTTTTTATGCTCAAACATTGCATACATCACTTGACTTCTCATTCCTCTCAAATTACACTTCTACTAATGTCTTACTTCATGTACTGTGTGTTCACTGATACTGTAGTCTACGCCGAGGTATGCTCTGTCATTCTGCTACGACGCTACTATGTTCACCAACTGATATTGTGATTTCAATTGATAGTTTTCTATTCTGAAATAATGCACCAGTAATAGATGGAACTGTGCACTTAATGATGGGTCCATTCTGGCTAAGTCCCACAGTCTCTTAGACAATCCGTGACTCTCCATGCATCAAATGATTCATCCTTTCGGTTTAATGCACTTGTCTCAGATGTACCTTCCTTATGTACTTCTTCAAACTCATCATGCATGATGTATCCTAGGACACACATTATCAGACTGGATACACTTCTGGATATGCTTATTCAAACTAGAATCCATGTCTATCACCTTCACCATCTTGCGCAGATACTTCTTCAAAGTGGTTTCCATATACTTCTTCATACTTCTGTAGGAATGTAGTATCCACTTTGATATCAGTTGAAATCAATGACTCAAACTGACTCAATCATTTGACATCGTCTTTGACATTAGTTGAAATCATTGACAACCAAAGTTCAACAATCCCCCCCTTTGGCATTGATGTCAAAACCTTATGAAGTTGTTAGTGATTTTCTTTGAACTGTATGCTCCATCTGTACTTTGTCGCAGTGCTCCCCCTAAGTTCTTTGGGTTTCTAGATACTGCATTGTCTATGGTCAGTTCTTCTGCTACACCTGCGTGAACCATGTTTCTTTCTGTTACTCCTACACAGACTGTATTTTCAGTCATATTCATGCCATTTATTCAAGTGATCTTCTTCACGCTCTTTCACGTCTACTATAGCTTCATGTTGTATCTTTTGTTGTCTGCATTTCTTCCTCTTTCATGTTGTATCTTTTGTTTTCTGTTGCATCCTAATCATGTTGGATCTTCTGTTGCATTCATTACTTTTGAAACCAGCTTCATCCATCTGTCCTAGATGTTATTTCAGCTTCATGCTTTTCTTTTCATCTCCATGTCAGCTTCATGCTTTTCTTTTCATCTCCATGTCAGCTTCATGCCTCAACTGCATGCATTTCTCCCCTTTTGACATCAATGGAAAAGAGGTTCCATTTCTTGTGCAATGTAAGTTCTTCATGTTGTTGTGCATTGGCGTCTACCATAATAATTTTGCAGGGATGACTCCCCCTATCTTCATGCTTCTTTGCTTCTATACTGATATCTTTTCATAATTATCTTTGATTTCCTTCTTGATATAGACGTTACATTGTTCCTTCATCTTGATCTCATGTTCCTATCACAACACTTCATCATTCCTGGTGCAGTGATCCATATAGACATCATTTCATGACAACTACATAGTACCGAAGTCAATCCTCTATTGGTTTTGCATTACTCTTCATGCGCTTGACCGCTTCATCTTTCGTATTTACTACACTGTCACAGGACCTTGTCGCATCCTTTTCCAAGAGAAACAAATATATGCCACCCTTTTAATTTATCGACCAACTTGGCATAAAATCAAACATGACAGTCAGATCGTGTGGCAAGAGTGATGTTTCACTTCCATACTCGAACCTTTTGAGGCAACATTATTCAACGTATGGTGCAATTAATTGAATTTCTGCCTTTTTGTACCGTTTCCAAAAATTCCTCTAAAGTATACTTTTTCAGACTAGATGTACTTCTGGATATACTTCTTTATACTGGAATCCATATTCTTCATCTTATGTGTGCATATACTACATCAAAGTGGCTTTCATATACTTCTTCAAACTCCCATTGGAATACTGCATCCACTTTGACATCAGTTGACATCAATGAATTAAGCTGAATCAGTTGACATCCTCTTTGACATTAGTTGACATCAACGGAAACCAAATTTCAACAATCTCCCCCTTTGGCATTGATGTCAACACCTTATGAATTTGTGCATAATCATCTTCTTGAGGTTGCATGCTTCATCTGTTTTTGTCATAGTACTCCCTTTGTATAGATGCTTCCCCTGTGTACTTTTCCAATTGATATTTTAATATCTGCACATCCTACTATCATTGTTTATGTTACTTCTGCGCTGACCGCATGCTTCATGATCATCTTCACTATGTTGTTGCATGCTTCATTATCAAATTCATTTCTTTATGGCGTGCAATGATTTGCTTTATGCTCTTCCATAGCTTTACTGTTGCATTTTCTTGCTTTTCAAATTCATGTTGTTTCTCCTTAGCTGTATTCATCTTCATGCTTTTCTCCCCCTTTGACATCAATGGAAAAGAAGTGCCATTACTTGTGCAATTGTAGAACTCCCCCTGTCTCCATACTTCATTTCTTTTGTTGAATTTTCTGCGTTGATATCCTGCAATCTCAACACTGTTTTTGTAACCATCTTTGATGTGATTCTCTTGTACATGTGTTGTCTTACTTTTGTATCTTGATCTCCTATTATGGTCATAATACATCATCATTCCTTTCGTCAATCTTCAATCAATATTCATGTCGTGCCAACTGCGCAATATTGAAGTCGATCTTTTGTTGGTTTTGCATTATCCTTTCTGTTGATTTTCTTTAGGTGTTTGATTGTCTCATATGTCATGTTTACTATGTTGTCACCATGCCTTGTCACATTTATTAGTGTTTCATCACTTTCCATGACAATGAATATTTGGCATGTTTTTCACATATCTGCCAGCTCAACATTAAAGTGGATATGACACTCAGTTCATGTGAATAAAATTACGTGTCACATTGCTTCCTGATTTCCCACCTTTCTTGCCAATGGATTCCTTTTACCAAAGAATGAATAATTCCCTTGACAATGTGTGCCTTGTTGTTCAATCAAAGTAGTCTGAATTTACACGTCTGAGAGTTGACATGGGATCCTAGTAGAACCAAATGGAGGAAATAGAGTTCCAACATCAATATGCTCAGTCGCGGGTGAATTACGAGCATGCTAAGAAATTGACTTATCTTAGCCATCGGGTCAACAACCTGGAGATGCAAAAATAATGTATTATGGACGAAATGTCATCATTTCAGTTTGATCATTCTGGACAATGATCGTATGCAACATTACAACTTCTTCCTGTGTACCCAACCTCTGAGTGTATTGCACTATTTCCAGTTGACTTGGAGCTTCCACTAGCACCTCATTCAGACTCGGAGCTAGACCTCAAACTATGGTTATCAAATTATTCAGTGATTCTCAATTTTTCCACCTTCAATCATTTTCGTGTACTCTCCTTTTTGGCCTTAGCATGGAGTCCCTTCTAATATTCCCTTTGTGGAAGACTCGTGCATTTTGTAAAACACAGATTTTGAATGTAATACAAATTATACTTTTGTGCAGACTCATGTCTATCTTTCAAAAATGTTTGTACTTTTTCTATATGCAATATTTTTCCCTTTTGTGCCATAGAAACTAACTGTTCTTCATTCTAACACATGCAAGAGTTTTTTATGCGATAATCATAACTTGGTAACTAACTGAATGTGTGCTTGTTTCTGAAAATTCTCTTTCTATGACAATCTAACTTAACACAACATTTTGCAATTTTAATAAATAATGCGACAGACACCTTCTAACCGCACACTTCACTAACATACTCCTTGAATTCCTAAGACGCATCCTGTTGAATTCAAGGGTCTCACTTAATCTTCATAAGATCGGCAAGAGGGACATCAATTGCTTGCTGCTTCAGATGTACCTGGGTTATATGCTTCTTCTGCGTATTTTTGAGGCGATTTTCTTACCCATGTTTTCATGTGCGCACCATCATTCTTATTATGCACTTGACTCTCTTCCTTATGGATTATTGCATTGTGATTGATTTTGCACATCATATTTTCACCAAGATAGTTTAATACTCTTCGAAAATACAAAGCATTATGTCCAAGACCATCACATGCATAGCATCTCACAGTTTGGAAATATTTTGTGATATGACCAAAGTGATTGCACCTTGCGCACTTCATTCTGTTGATTCTTCTTTGGTTAGTATAATGGGAAGAGTTATAATTATTGAAGGAATTGTCATACCTGAAAGACTTTACTTGATTGTTGTAGACATTCCTTGATTTTTTTCATAACTAAGTCTAAACTTATCTTCAAGCGTTCTTTGATCATTAAGAATCTTGTTCAGAATAGATGAGTTGCCTTTGAATGTGCTCAACACTACTTCTTCATATTTTTCCTTGCCACTTCCAGACTGTGCACAAATAGGAATATCAGTTGTGATATGCACTTGTTTATTTCCTTTTATCTCAATCAACTTGTATTCTAAACAATATATTTATTTGTCCTTCTCCTTATCTTGACTTGTCAACATTCTATTTTTCTACACCAATTCTTCCAAAGAATTCTTCAATATGGAGTTTTCTTATTCAAGTATCTTGATATTGTCAACTACGCAGTTCAGTTGTTCTTCAAAATCCATCATCCTTTGACTTACTTGTTTGTCATGAGATTTTTTAACCTCTTTTCCTACATGACCTCTTCTTTAGACTTCGATAGATGTTCCTGCAAGAGTTTACTCTTATTTCTTGACTTCTTTAGCTCATCTCATGCACTGATAAATTCACCTTCCCAGTCAACTTCTGCAGCTTCTTCTTCTTCAGTTTGACTTTCAATTTTAATATTTGTGACAGGATTTGATGGAGTATTGAAGGACCCACTAAAAAATTACTTATCTAATAATCCTAGCTTGCTTTGCGCAACTGGAGTATTCTTTTTTACTAACGAGCTTCTCTTCTTTCTTTCATTGTTGCTTTCTTCTTCTTCTACAAAAGCCATGAGTAGTCACTTTCTTTAGACACATTGTTGTCTTCCTCAGTATACAAACTTGTATTCTGCTTTCAAACTTTATTTTTGGTCTCTAATCTTATTTAAGAACATGCTAATCTTAGTTCATGGAAATTGGATTCTTCTCCGTTGTCGATGTCTCCATATTACCTGTAAGGACACTTAGACGCAAAATGTCCTATTCCTCCACATTTGAAACATTTAAAAGACAACTTGTTTGTGTACTTAAGCATCCTATTTTCATCTTTCTTACAAAGTTTGACTCCTCGTCATCTGATTCATTGCAGGAGTCCTTGTCATGTTCATGCTTATCCTTCCTAGCGGCTTTAAAAGATGCTTCCCTACTAATGGGATTTTCTTTCTCAATTCTCATCTCATATGCTGTCAGAATCCCTTGAAGCTCGTCCTTCTTCAGGTCTACAAGATTTTCTATGCCTTCTAACACAAAAAAATTTGCATCAAATATTGAAGACAAAGTTCTCAATATCTTCTGTATGACTGATTCTTCCTCTAAGGTTACTCCAAGTATTTTGATAGAATTAACTATCTCGTCAACTCACAGGAAGTATGAATAAATGTTCTCTTCATTTTTCATCTTCAAGGCTGCATATAACCCAAAATAGTTATGTAGTTTCTCCTTCTTTACTTTCTCATCACCTTCATGGATACCCTTGATCTTATCCCATACCTCCTTGGCTAAGGCGCAAGGCATAAACTTGATCAATTTTGTATCTGTCAACCCATATAATTGTACATTTCTGGTCCTTGCATTACATTCATATAGTCTCCTTTCAACTAGATTAGTTGGTGCTACTACTGGGACATTGTAACCATGTATAATGGACTTCCAAACATATTCTCCTAGAGATTGCAGATAAACTTCCATCTTGACCTTCCTGAAGGTATATTTGGTGCCATCAAATATT
Source organism: Larix kaempferi (assembly GCA_027924585.1). NCBI lineage: Eukaryota > Viridiplantae > Streptophyta > Pinopsida > Pinales > Pinaceae > Larix > Larix kaempferi. The sequence continues at coordinate 3,085,705 of BSBM01000606.1, read as the reverse complement.
GGTGCTCTATTGGTGGAGAGACCTTCTTGTTTGTCCATATCTACACACTGATCTATATTCCAGATGTTAAGTTGTTACTCAAGACACCCACTCTGATACCAATTGTTGGAATAGATTTAATACTTAGAGGCGGGGGTGAATAAGTATTAACGTGTTTATGAACAATTTTAACTTCTTTAACATATTATTCTGAACTTAATATTGATCATCAATTAGGCATTCATCATATGTAAAGCATTCATCCACACATGAGCAAATTAAAGAACACAAAACACACATAATTTTTACGTGGAAAACCAAACGGGAGAAAACCACAGAATGATCTTTTATAATGAAAATACTACATTCAAGGAAGCATCGACATCCTGTGTTTACTAGCAACAACTAAAAGGAGGCCCAAACCCACTGGTTTTACAGGCACCAACCTGAAGGAAGCATGAACTCCCTTTCTTCTCTAGCACCAACTGGAACGAGGCTACAAATCCCTGTTCCTTTCCCCATCCTTTCTCCCAGATATACAAAATAAGATATTTCCTTTCTATACTTTTGATATGTGCACACTTCAGATATTCTGATGTTTGTTCCGCTGTGCGCACCCTCCATATGACGTCATATTGATGTCACTTTGTTGCATACATCAGTGGATTTCTCATTCCACTCAACACTTCACTTTAACTGATGTCTCACTTCTTATGTTGTGTGCTACTTCAACTGATTCTGCATTATGCACCAATATTTACTGTTTCATTCTGCTACCGTGCAACTACACTCTCAACTGATACTGTGCAAAAATTGATGACTTATTGTTCTGATATTGCACACCAGTATCAGATGGAACTACGCACTTTTTGGGATGTGTCCATTTGGTTTAAGTGCCACAGTTTTTCAGACAATGTGAGACCTTATATGAATCATATGATTCATCCTTCGGTTTATTACACTTGTCTCAGATCATCCTCACCATAACACTCAACATTGATTCGGTCGCTACTATTTCCATGCGCATCTAATGTACTTCACACACTTCAATTCAACCTTCATGCATAAGCTAAACTTCTACACATCTTCTTATATACTTTAGTTCTATCTTTGCGCTTCTGTCTTAGAACATGTATGACTGTTTGTGTGCTACTTGTGATATTAACATTCAGTCCTCATGCATTTGCACATACTTCTATAATTCTTCCTTTCCGTATTTTTGCAGCTGTCACAGATTCACAACATCATTCTGTGCAATATCAACTATCACATTCATCTGCATTTGCACAATTAGCTCTTCATCTATATCATGTTGTTCTGATTCCACGAGCCTTGATGCCTCAAATATAAATCTGTATCTTCCACTTGCAAGCTCTTCATACTTTCTATCAAGCTTAGTTCAAATCTCCAACTTGCTTTCCTATTTATACATGTCCTGCATGGATTGTATGTCCACAAGTTGGTTATGGAATTCCTTCTTCCTTGCTTCATGGGTTATGCTTCTGCCACATGTCATCTTATGCACTATTGATGTGTCATATCTTGTGGGTCTTGCGTATATGTTGACACCCAAAAAATGTTCACCTAGCTCATCTCCCTAGTCACATAACCCATTTATCCCTTTTTCCTACATATTTTCCCTCAAAAAACCCAAAATCCCTAAGTTTCCAATAAAATGGGAAAAAAGTAATCATTTCTCTCAAGCAATTAATTAAAATCCTCCCAAAAAAGGTCAAAATCTCCCCCCCCCCAAAAAAAGCGGGGGGAATATTCAAAATAAAAGAAAAAGGAGGGAAAACATAAAATACCACTGGCCAATACTAGTGGTTTCCCGAAACCATGGGGCAAGAAACCACCAACCAAAATTTCTATAAAAAGGTGGTGGAGGCCCCCATTTTCATCATACATACACTCTTCCCTACCGACACTCTGTTGAAATTCCTATTGAAACCCTAACCTCCCTTTGATCTTGTGTTTCCCCTTTCTAGTTGAGTTTTAGCTACATGTGAGTATTGAGCAAAGAGAAAGAGACGTTGGAGACTCGGAGCACCATCACTTCTACGATTGGAAGGGCCCATGTCTTCTCACCACATTGAGGTAACCCATATTGTAAACCACTGTTTATAATGCAAAAATCATTATTTGATTCATGGGTATCTTGATTCACTTTTTATTTTTACTGAGGTAATCATTAGTACGTTTTATTTCCATTTTTATTTTCATGCACATCACATTCACGAACTATTACTAGGAATATCATAGCTCTTATTAAGTGTCCCTTTGCACTAGCTAACTTGTGAATAACCTAGATACAATTTTGGCGACTCCAACCGGGTCGGTTCCTATCGATATGTGGTTTGGTAATATCAGTAGTTATTTTTAGTTTTTGCATTTGTTATTTCCTTTTTGCAGTGTAGTTTATTTTAGTTTTTTCAGTCGTCTCTCTCTTTAGGGTAGATCTATCATCGACTTGTACCACGTACTTGCATATTTGGCCCTTGCCATCATAGTACCTTTCTATTTTTCATTTTTACAGCCCAGGCCGTGACTTTTGGCACTGTTTCCTTGCTCAGAAGAACGGGTTTTCCTTCACGAAGTGCGCTCTTCTTTCTCCAGCCTGGGAACGACTTTCATTCGTAAAGCGTGCTCAAAGAATGACTTTTTTTCCCTTTAAGCACGCTCAAACGTGTCATTTTTATAGTCAAGAGTGCTTCTCTTCCCATTAAGCATGCTACGACGTGCCTTTACATCCCATAAGCACGCTCTAAGCATGCCTATCCAACCTAGAAGTGTGCTCCAAGCGTGCTTAGCTCACCCAAAAGCGCGCTTGGCTTTCAGTGGTGAATTGTTTTTCCCCGGTGTGACTATTCTGCAGTTTGCAGTACCCCGAGCGTGATTGTTCCCCTGAAAGACGTTCCCTGCACCTGTTTTTGGCTTCTGCACTCACATTGGCTACCTTTACAACCCCACTTTTGCTTCTTCCCATTGTGGCTAGTTCTTTTATGTTGTTTTCTTGTTGTAGCATTTGAGACATTTCAGTTTTCCTGCATCCATATTTGCTTAGCACCTTGTTCTCTATTGCATTTACATTTCAACAAGTTTCTTGTTTGCACCATTTGCATACATTTTCTAACAGTTAGTCCTTTCATTTGAAAAGAAAAAGAAAAATTTATTTCAGTTTCAGTTATTTATTTCCGCATTTACTTTCGGCGTATCTTGGTCTTGTTCACATAACTTGTGCACCCACTCACTCCCTAAGTTCCAAGTGAGACTAAAATTGGTTTAATTGAACACACATGTAACCCCACTTGGGGACCCAAAAACAACTTGGTAGTTAGTTAGGACATTGGGGTTAGGCATCCAAAAAACACCCCCTTTGTCATATACATTTGAGACATAGTTGTTGTCCTTTAGGGAGCCAAAATCCCCTATTATTTATTGGTACGGTTGACATTGATTTCTCAGGGTACCTCTCCCCTAGGAGAGCAAATGGTAAGACCGGTTCCAGAAGTCTAAGTGGAATACCGCTCTCCACTCTGTATTGAATGACACCAACTCGTCATGCATATTGGCCCCCATACCGGGTGCATGACGGCTAAAGAAATGAAGCCACGAGACACCTTTCCATATGTGCCATGAACTCGGTATCCTAGTAGCCATTATCTTAGGGATATTTTACTCGGGATCCCTCTCGGTAGGGGGATATCCCTTATCCATTTGGTTCTCTATTTCGTATTTCCTGACTACATATTTCATCACCCTGCAGGGGATATGATTTGCAATGGGATCCTTCAGCACATGGTCCTTCAGGACATCACCATTCACTGTCGGGATTCATGTGCAAATATTTGGATAGGGACAAGCAATGGGACAATGAATCATGTTGTGTTCTGCATAGTCAATCTTCAATCCAAATTACAAGGTCTTCAAACCTCATTACAAGGCCTTCTATATTCATTTCCTGGTTTGTTGTGACTATCTACGCTCACCACGACCCTTCAGATATCACCACCCTCACCCAAGACTTCAATCTTTAACCATACAATGTTTCTCCTCCATGAGATCATGCACCTTTAGTCCAATAGCCAAGAGAGATCCCATGAGAGATCCCATTCGAATTCATATAGAGAAATTTGAATCCACTCCAAGAGTCTAACTACAACTCACTATGGAGGCTACCCAAACCAAAAGAGGTTAACTCCAACCCAAAGAGTCCAACTAGAATTAGTGAGAGTGGGTTACATTACATGAGGGGATTTACACAACTTTTGAGGTGTCAAGACTAAAAATAACTAGCGAGGGTGTACTTGTGCAAGTGGGGGTTTCAAAACCAAGTGTAACCTCCACAAAGGATTTACAAAACCACTAAAGGGGCACATTTAACAAGTGGACTCCATCCAAGCACTAAGGAAGGCCGACTAAATCATGAATTAGGTTCAATAATACAAACATAGGCTAAAATGACCAAAAATAGGAAACAAAGAGTGTTGTTATTGAGAGCCACAACTCCTAGTCCCCAACCCCCTCACATGTGGAATCCATGGCCCCCTAGCCACATTAGTTGTATAGGTTGAGCTATTTATTTAATTAATAATAATAATAATAATAGCAATAATAATAATGTCCATACTCCATAGTCCAGGAACCTAGTGCCACATCACAACACAAATAATAACCAACACAAATAATAACCACAACATATGTACAGGGGATTAACATATGGGGTATTACATCTCCCCTCCCTTTAAACAATGCATCGTCCTTGATGCATATTACATACACGCCTTTACAAAAGGATAAAAAACATGCCCATACATGCCTAAGAAAGATAACATCTTTCTAACCGCAATACTTCCCACTACCACTTACTTTCATGTCCATCTCCACTTCTCATGAGAGAACTAGGACTAGTAGAGTGGACTCAAGGAAGCAAGGGTCGATCTTCAATCCCCATCACAGGGTCTTCAGTATTTAACAAATATACATCTAGCTGAAAATCATATTTCATTCACTCATATTATTAACATCAGGTATACAAATATGTGATACATGATATAAAGATTTCTTCTACAAAGATACTTTTTATGTTCCAACAAACACACAATCAACAACAAACATGTATATATATTGTTCATCTAGATACATAAAATACATCTTCAAGATACATGCCACATGAAATAAATCACACAAAATACATTAGTATATACAAGGTACATGAGATATAGATACTTCTTCAACAAAATACTTGAAATGCATCAGGTGTATCAATCAATTTCATGAAGGAAATCAAGTATACCATTCAATCTCATGAAGTGCATCAAGTGTGTATTATTTATTCATGAAATGCATTCCAGTCAATAAATCACATGAAAGGCATATACTTTACTTACATATACATGAAATGTGTCATGCATATGCTCTATCAAAAAAATACAAGAAATGCATCTAAGATATATAAAATGCACTCCAATTAGTCAATCACATGAGATGCATTACCAAGATGCTTTTACATGATTTATCAACCAAATACTTTCCCTACAAGGATACATGAGATTTACCCTGATACTTTACAAAGATGCCTTTCAACAAAGGTATTTTATATACCACAAGGATACCCTAACAAGATACTTTCAGCAAAGATCACAAGGATATTTTCCTAACAAATATCACACATATCACCTGAACATTTTATGCACTTAATCTAACATATAAGCGGGATTATATGCAACAATTTCAATCCAACTAAGAAACCAAAAAAAAGGGACATAACACTAGTATCTAAACATACTACCTTTCATCTCCACACAAAGCATAATTCTTCTTTGTAGAACATCCAAAAATCCATTATACATTAACTAATAGCAATTAATATCAATCAGTAACATCAACCAATATCAATCATATAGGCGTCGGTCCATAATACCTCAACCATATATCAATCATATATCAATCATACACCAATATAAACCAATGACAACCATACATGCATCCGCTTCCCCTACAAACATCAGTCATAGTACATTAAATAGAACACATGAAATAGAACAAATCAATCAGAATGCATCAACCATAAGCAAATTACATCAACCAAAATACATCAACCAGAATACTTCAATCATAATACATCAATCAAAATACATCCATTAGAATACAACAATCAAATCAAGATACATCAATCATAATACACCAATCAAATCACGATACATCAATTGGAATACATCAATCAAATTGGGATACATCCATCATAATACATTAATCAAATTACATTAATATTTAACAATCACATCTACCTACATCTAAGAAGCATCGATTAGTTTCTCAATAACATCACCCGAGCACATCAATCATACCAATATCAACCAGTGACGAAAAATAACAACCAATAGAAACCATATGAATAACAATATCCTCCATACATCATCCACTCAACATCAACCATCGTTCATCAATCATACACACAACAACGAAGAACAACCAATAATATGAATACATATAGTAATGACAATATCATACATGTATTCATCAACCGACATCAATCATTAACAACCAATAATAGTATCAAAAAACATACACCAACCATTCAAACATCATACATCGACCATAGCAATCATTTCGAATAGTTACTATTTATTATAACATTATATATAATTATTAGTACAGACTATATATAATATAGATATATTAATAATACATGTATACAACCAACAACATTACACAAACACTACTAATGCTACACTTATGTAAACACTCAACACATACACAATCATGCATCTTGCATGCATACATACTCCATCAATAGAAATGTTATACATACTTTGATGGAAATCCCATCTAATCCCTATATACTAACCATACATTACGTTACTAATTATTTTCACATAGCACACTACTTATACCATCAACCAAAGTAAATACATAGTCACCTCAAGAAACCAAACATCCCGCCACCAAAATATTCTAATATTATGCGATAAAATAATTACTAGCTATACAACACACTATCATACACTCATACCATACACCATACTTACTATTACTATGTATTATTTCTATACAAATGCCCATTTTTTCTATATACATATTATAATTCTTCAATCATATATAATATTATTATTAATCATATACACAACGTATTAGTCATATAGCTTATATATCCTATGTTTTTATACACCATAATATCCATACAATTACAATGGTATAACTACTTAATCCAATACTATCGTATTAAATATGCATTATAACATATATACTGACATAATACTTCTGGTCACACTATACTTCCTATGACTTCCAAAAACTACCAAATACTCCCAAACACTTCCAAACACTTCCAAACACTTCCAAATAATCTCAAATACTTCCAAACACTTCCCAAATATTTCCCAAATACTTCCCAAATACTTCCAAACATTTCCAAATACTCTCAAATACTTCCAAACTTTCTACTTGCTTCATTACATATGTTCATATCTATCCATATAGTATATATACAATATCATATATACGTAATACTGATAATTATTGCATATTTTAAAATACATATTACAGTATATGCAAACATTCATTCATTCATATATATATATATATATAACGACTATATCACACACACACACATATAACGCCAATTTCATTAAACTTGGACTAATTCTAGTCCAAGTCACTTTGAAGACGGGTCAAAAATAACCTTTCTAAACCCCAAAATCAAGCAAAATTTGGTTCCAAAAGTGCCAAGTCTGGGTTCTAAAAGTGCCAAAACCAGTTCCAAAAGTGCCAAATCGGGTTCTGAAAGTAACAAAACCGGTTCCAAAAGTGCCAAAACCGGTTTTGAAAGTGCCAAAACCGATTCCAAAAGTGCCAAAACCGATTCCGAAAGTGTTAAATCAAGGTTCCAAAAGTGACAAAACCGGTTCCAAAAGAGCCAAAACCGGTTCCAAAAGTGCTAAATCCGGTTCCAAAGTGACCAAACTGGTTCCGAAACTACCAAATCTGTTTCCAAAAGTGCCAAATCTAGGTTCCAAAACCATACTTTTTCTTTTGATATTGTTAATTTTGAAATTGGTTTTTGCGGTGTTCTGATATGATATTTATGACAGTCATTTGAAGTTGTAAAAAATATACAAATTATCAAATGAATCAGTGTTTGTATAATATGACAGTCATTTCAAGTTGAATTTCATTAACCAACGCCCCATTTTGAATGAGGTTCGAGATAGATGAATGAAGGGTCGGCCGATCCTTCTTCTGCCCACTATTATTTTCATAATAGTTGTAGACTGTAAGAAGGGTAGATAAATCCTTCTTGTATTCACCATTCTAGATACAGGTGAATTGTCGGATATTGGTGTTCACATTTATCTACTAAAAGAAGGGGCGGTCGATCCTTCTTGATGGGAGTCGGAAGTCCAGAGAAATATTGTTTAGATGTTATAACTTAAGCAATGTCTTGATCCCTACCATATACTGCGGAAGTTAGTAGTGGGGAATTGTCGTCCCAACCTTCGTAGATTAAATATTTTTTCATTTAACTTTTAAATGAAGGGTCGGCCGACCCTTCTTGTGGTTAGTATTTTTGCAGTCTTCACCATTTAGGATATACATCAATTGACAACCTATACTTCATAGGTTGAATATTTGCACAATTCCCTCATAAATGAAGGGGCAGTCGACCCTTCTTCTGACCAATATTATTTTCATACTAGTTCTAGACTGCAAGAAGGGTCGTCCACTCCTTCTTGTGTTCACCAGTATGGATACAGGTGAATTGTTGGATATTTGTGTTCACAATTATCTACTAAACGAAGGGTCAGCTGACCCTTCTTGTGATTTGTATTTTTCTAGCCTTGCCCATTCTGGTTATACATGAATTGATCTCTATTTTGGCAGGCCAAAATCTCACACTTGTGAGCCTCAAAGAGAGAACTGACACCATAGGAAGTGATGACATGGCATGTATGATGACATGGAATGTGTGATGAGGCTGGAAGGACACATGATGGGAAAATGCATGTCGTACCTCATGGGAGAATGATAAAAGGGTGGTTAGATCAATGGTTATTCGATAAAGGGCGATTAGATCGATGGTCCATAATATTTCCGCACCGCCAACATGCCCAACGTAATGGAGGTCTGAGCGGTTTCCAAATACCATACCGCTGTACGCATGTCGTCTCGACATCATTCTGCAATAAGAGAAAGCGGTAACGAAAACCACCATCCTGCGTTGCGAAACCACCTTCGGTGGTGTATAAAAGAGAAGGGCACGTCAAAAATTGACTTTTGTGTTGCGAATGGCAGAGGATTGGAACATGTTTGTGCTGCTCGAAAGCGACAAAGCATACTTTATTCATCATGTCCGTGCCAGGTAGGTCCTCTTAACTCGTGAAAGTAACTAGAATTGTTTACATAATGGAAGGAAGTAGTGAAACCGTCTGTCAGAACATTGAAACTATGAGGATAGGAGAAACACTAGTGGACAGAGATAGTGACATTCATGACCCCATAATGGTTAAATTATCAGTTTCAGAAATCAAAAGCAAGTTAGAGGGTTTATATAAACAAAATTTGGATGTGCACAATGTTTATAAGTCTCGTTTTATCCATATCTGTCTTGAAAAACCTTCAAGGTTTCCAGAATTCGTTTTGTGGTGTGCAGTAAATTATTCTTAGAGTCAAAGAGTCATTATGAATTCATCACGAAAGAAAATTCTTTGTCGTGTAAATGCGTCTACCGTTAGGAAATCTCTAGCAGTACCCCTGTTTTCCTCCCACTACTAGGAAGATTTTGCCGAAGAAGCCTTAGTTAGCCAGTACAGAGAGTCATCCCCTGAGATCAAACAAACCTTCATGACCAGTTTTCTGAAACCTGGCCTTGCCATTGATAACACCCCCTATCCACTTGACATTAATTTCTTTGATGAAAATTCACAGTTAGGTTTGTCACTCATTTCACAGTTTTTAGGGTTTGATGATGATTCCATGGTCACAGAGGTCCAATTAAGTTTGCCTTTTAGATTAAGTGTTGCTAAACCAGAAATGGATTACAGTCAAGTACCCTACCTTAAATTTGATGAATTCTTTGCTCGGAACATCCACTCTCAGTTAGTGAATTTCCACACTTCGAGACATTTCATATTCCAGACACACCTAATGAAAATGCTCATGTTTAGCAGTTGAAAAGATTTACATTTCCCACAATCTGTGTTTTCAGAAATAGTGGAAGACAATATGTTTAATTTTATGAATTTTATTTTATCAGAAGTATACAGATTGTTGTTTGGAGAAAATTTTCCTAGAGTATTATTAGAGATGAAGACCCTGATGCAATTAAGCCCAAAAAAAGAAATTGGAGACTGGTTTTTAGGGAAGCAAGATACAGTAATCAGACTTTATGAATTTTTTAGGGAGCCCTATATTCTACCGGCCTTTTTGACTTTGAGAGTTTTTGCTTTGGAGTTTATCAGACAAAAATTGACAGTAGAAAATGACCATTTTCTACATTTCAAGAAAGCTACAGATATAAAGTTCCCTTTAAAAATTGGTCATTTTATCATCAAAACAAGAATGCTCTCCCTTTTGTACAAAAACATTTAGAAGCACTGAGTTTTAGGAAAGCGGCAGCTATTAATTATGATCCTTGTCTTGTTATTTCTGACAGAAGGAAAGAGAACAAAAATAAAGCCTGTGATCACCAAGATGTTGAAGGATTGGTGAAGATGACAAATTTACTACAATATGAATCATACACAAAAGTTTCGGGAAGTTCACATGGTAATCCTTCTACCTTGGATAAAGTTTCAACTGAGTTGGTACCTGAGATGGTACCTACCCCAGGAAAGGTTGAATAAACAAGTAAAAGAAGTTTTTATGAAAGTACTGATATGCAGGTGGAGGAAGAAAGAGAAGCCAACAGATTAAAATCAAGCCAAAAAAATGAAGTAGTTGTATCTAACAAAGAAAAGGGAATGAAGAAAGAAAAATACCAAGGGCCAGGAATTCAAGTACATGAATACGAATTTGATGAGGCAAGAGCTACAGGTGATTCTAGAAAATTTCATTCAAGAGATGAAATATATGTAAAATATGGCAAAGACAGACAAACAACAGCAGAAGCAATGCATAAGTTGTTTCCAGAAGTCAGGAATGTTGTTGATTCAGAAATTACTCTGATGACTAGCAAAGATCTGGACAAAAATACTTTGAATTTGGTCGTATCATTTGATGATAAGGTCATAGAAATGAAATTGAATTTGCAGAAGATAACAGTTCCTGAGAAAATTCACCTACACAGACAGACTTGATAGGTGATTTATGATGATATGATGAAAGTTACTTTAACAATGGAAAAACTACAGAAAACAGTGAACAGGCTGCAAATCCAATTGAGGCAAGAGAAAACAGAGAACAAAGCTCATCAGTTGCAAATAAAAAGATTGCAAGATGACTTGGTGAAGAGCAATGATGAACCAAATAGAGGGGAGGCAATTAAAAAGATTTTAGGTGAGAAAGAAAAGAATATCCAATTACTTCAACAAAAGGTTAGAATTCCAACAACTCGGCTAATTCAAGCCTCTGAATTAACTGTGTTAGAACAAGAAAAAGAAACTTTATCTCAAGAATTGGATGACAGTCTTGCTAAATTGCTCAAGTTTGAGGAAAAAGAGGAAAGTTGGGATAAAGATAGATCGAGTCTTAAGACTTAAATTGGATATCTAAAGGCCAAATTGGAAAATACAACACAAGAGAAGCAAGGAACAAATCAAGGCAACAAAGAAGCAAGCGCAAATGTTAGGAACCTATGTAAACCCTTCTCTTTACTATGTTAGTATATTGTTGTTGGACGCATATGCTTTGTAAGTCGTCCCGTAGTATTTGTTGATCCGTAGTTTATATTAGCCCATAGTATTGACCCATAGTATTGGATGCATATGCTTTGTAAGTCGTCCCGTAGTATTATATGTCCCATGGTTTTGACTCATGGTATTGGGTATAGACTTAGTATATAAGTGTGTGTTGAGGTCATTGAAGGAGGGTGAAGTTAATTGTATTGAGCTTGCTCAAAGGAGGTTTCCCCCTCGAAGTGGCCCGTGATCAATATAAAAGTGATTTTGTTCTATTATTTCTGATATCTCGTGTATTTGCATTAACTAATTATTGCAGGTTCATCACATCTGGTATCAGAGCACTTTCCTTGGTACAAGTGGGAAATTTTTCTTTTTTCTTTTTTGGGCGGCGACTTTCAGATCAATTTATGAAACTTTCTACACAAAATCAGAAGAAACTCATTGCATATCTAAATTCCTCTTTAAAAAATACGCAGTTTCAAAAAAAAAATCATCTCATTTGGAGTTCTAAAAGTGGAGATATCGCGGATTTAAAATCAGCAATTTTTCAGAATTTCGGTGACGGCCGCGGAAATTGCGGCAAGAAAATATTTTGACCGAGTGCCCCGATTTCTATTCCGCTTTCATGGGTAGAAGCAGAGTGATTGTTCCAATTCCGGAAACATGCTATAATAGCGATTCTAAGCAATATAGATCCGGTTTTTGAACATTGGGTGGAATTTCTGCCCAAATTTTTTTCTGTTGCAGGTTCGGATCTGGGAATACTCCCTATCCGCTTAACTGTGGGAAGTAATTGGGCATAAGCCCTAAAACTCATTGTGAGGAGTACCACAGGAACCCCGAAGTAGCTGGCCATTGAGAGGACCTGCCAAGCGAAAAGGGCAACGACCCCTACCTGATTGACTAGTTCCCACCCGTGAGGTAAACCAAGAGCTGTCGTTTGTGGCAAAGCGATTATCAGTTTTACCTGAGCCGTGGAGTGAGGGGTACTGCCCCAGTACGCAAGCTGTCAGACAGCATTGGTGGCCGAGTGAAACCCCTGAACTGTTAGGAAGCCGCACATACCTGGGGTCCATATCTACTTTCAGCTGAACTATTGTCGATCACTACTGCGCCGTTTCAGCTCCATTTTGCAAGCCGTTCCAGATCCAGCCATTTTCAATACATTCGGCACTGTTCCAGATTCCTTCCGAGCCGTAGCTGCTCCAGTCTGAAATCCCACATTTGTCTATTTTTAGGGTTTGCCATAACTTCCTCAGATTTCACCCAATCACCTTCAAATTTTACCACAGAATTCCTTTTTGAATTCTGTTTCTTTGTCCCTCTCTGCCAAATTTTCTCATTCTATCATCCCACTTTTGAAATCCCCCTTTTTGCTTTCTTGCCCTTTCGACAGTGTCCAAAATCTAGTCAAACCCCAATTACCCATCCGATTGTTTCCCCAATCCAAATTTCCCTTTACTAAATCAGCTTCTGTTTGTGTTTTTCTACCCATTCCACAAAAAAAAAAAAGAAAAAAAAAACCGGGTTATGGTTGTCACCCGTGCAGGAGCACACACCATGGAGGAAGCACTTGCAGCGATCCGAACCAAACTCCAAGATCTGGATGAAAAATTTCTCAGCCTCCATCTTCAGCATTCAGCCATGAACAATACCCAACAGCCAGAATCTTTTGCAGCCACCGGGTTCTCTGCTTCTAGCAATTTTCGTGGGCCGAAGCTTGATTTTCCTCGCTTCAATGGTACTGATCCGACTGGATGGATATACCGAGCAGAACAATATTTCAGTCTGCATAATACTTTTGATGTTCAGAAAGTTCCACTGGCATCCTTTCATTTGGAACAGGAAGCCCTTCAATGGTACCGTTGGTACATCAAAGCTCATCCCGAGCCAAACTGGACAGATTTTTGCCAACTCATTTTACCACGATTTGGTCCTAGTGCTTTTGACGACTTCACAGGAGCACTCACTAAACTTCACCAAACTGGCACAGTGAGAGAGTATCAGATGGAATTTGAGAAATTAGCCAATCACACAGAAGGATTGTCTGATGAATTCTACAGGAGTTGTTTTATCAGTGGTCTCAAGGATGAAATCCGCTCAGAGGTCAAAATGTTTTGTCCCAACACAATGATGGAAGTCCTAGGGTTGGCTAAGTTGGCCAAGGACAAGATCGCAGCTCAACAACGCTCCAAGCCCACCCTTGTTCCCTTCAGAAATATGGGTTCCCAACGACCTTCCATCACGCCTGCTCCTCAACCAACTCCTCTCAAGAATTTGTCTGAAATAGAAATGCAGGCACGCCGAGAAAAAGGGCTTTGCTATAATTGTGATGAGAAATTCACTCGGGTACATAGATGTGTTCAACAAAAGCTCTATCTCTTGGATGTGGATTCTCCGCCTGCCTTAGAACTTGGTGAAGAAGCTATAGATACAGTAGATGATCCGGTCGACATGCAACACCCGCCTGCTGACACCCCATCTCCGGATGACCCACCCGAGATCTCTCTCCATGCTGTAACCGGCGTCACCACCCCACAAACAATGCGGGTCAGGGGATACTTCAAGAAGCTCCCTCTTACCATACTCATTGATTCTGGTAGCACTCATAACTTCATTGACCCTCGAATTGCCAAACAGGCTGATTGTTTTGTCCATCCTTGCTCCAACTTTGAAGTCATGGTTGCCAATGGGGGCTCCTTACCTTGCAAGGGGAAGTGTCACAATGTGCGTATCTCTATGGAAGATTATAACCTATGCTCTGACATGTTTGCCTTGCCCTTAGGCGGATGTGATGTGGTTTTGGGCGTTCAATGGTTACGCACACTTGGCCCCATCTTATGGGATTTTGCTGAACTTTGGATGCAGTTTAAATTCAACGGGGCACAACACAAATTTATGGGCTTACAACCAGGGTCTCTCTGCATCATCAGTTCACATCGCCTGGAAAAAATCCTTAAGAAGAATTCACATGGTGTCATCGATCAGCTCAATTCCATTCAGTTGCACCCATCAACAGTCTCCACTACTTCCTTGGATAGATATGCAGTATAGAAGTGGCAGCCATACCTATTAGGGAATTATTTCTGCATCAAGACTGATCTCCCGAGTCTGGAAAATTTTCTGGAACAATGGGTCTCCTCCCCAACACACCTGAAATGGGTTATCCAACTCATGGGTTATCCCTATGTGATCACTTACAAGAAGGGTAAGGACAATATGGTGGAAGATGCTCCTTCTTGCACAATTGATGACCCAGTTTCTCTTACAACTCTTTCTCTGCTTGTTCCAAATTGGGTGCAATATGTTCAACAGGGCTCTCTCTTCTATGAACTCCATGCTTCTTCATCAACAGGGCACTCTAGGTTCTGCAACATGTATGACCAAGATCAATGTAACTTCTTTTGGCAGGGACTAAAAATGACAATTCAATAGATGGTGGCTGACGATGATACTTTCCAAGTCAACAAGGGTGAAACGACACTCCTTTTGGGATTTCTCAAACCCTTGCCCATCCGTACACAGCTTTGGCCAACTATTTCTATGGATTTCCTAGCAGCGCTCTGGTGGTACAATACCACATCTCACAGGACACCATATGAAGCGGTCTATGGAAAAACACCGCCAGTTCTTCTTCCATACACCCTTAGCAGCTCCCTAGTTCAGGCAATTGACTCGGTTCTTCGAAACCGCAATCAGATTCTTCTCATTCTGCAGGACTATCTTCACATGGCCAGAATTCGCCTGAATCAACAAGCCGATCAACACCGTTCTGAGCGCATTTTCCACGCAGCTGACAGGGTTCTTCTTCATCTACAGCCTTCCAAGCAATCCTCCTTGACACTCCAAAGGCGTCAGTGGCCTGAAATGCAACTTGAGGATGTTACCGGGGAACCACTCCTTCAGCTTCTGCAACAATTTATCCAACCAAAGCTTTGAGGACAAAGCTTTTTCTAAGGGAGAGGGGATGTTAGGAACCTATGTAAACCCTTCTCTTTACTATGTTAGTATATTGTTGTTGGACGCATATGCTTTGTAATTCGTCCCGTAGTATTTGTTGATCTGTAGTTTATATTAGCCCATAGTATTGACCCATAGTATTGGACGCATATGCTTTGTAAGTCGTCCTGTAGTATTATATGTCCCATGGTTTTGACTCATGGTATTGGGCATAGACTTAGTATATAAGTGTGTGTTGAGGTCATTGAAGGAGGGTGAAGTTAATTGTATTGAGCTTGCTCAAAGGAGGTTGCCCCCTCGAAGTGGCCCGTGATCAATATAAAAGTGATTTTGTTCTATTATTTCTGATATCTCGTGTATTTGCATTAACTAATTATTGCAGGTTCATCACAACAAATGATATAGTTCAAGCTATGTCCCAAGTTAGCTTGAAAGAGGTGGAGATCATAGAACTAAAAGAAGAAAAACAAAGACTAGAAGAGGAAAATTAGAAAAAGGAAAATGAAATAAAAGAGTTGACAAAAAACAATAAAGATTTGGTAGTCAGAAATCAGAGGATGATAGGCCAAGTGACAGGACAACTAGCATTGCAAGGTGCAAAAGTTTGATTTGGGATTCAATCATCGATGAGGCTGCAAAATTGAGGCCTTATTTAGATTTTATGAAGACAAAGGAAGCCATAGCAAATGATAGCTTACAAAGCTATAAAGCAATGAGAGAAGTTTTAGATAAGATACCAAAAGATACAGCCCAGGGTACCATAAGTTTCTTAAATACTCTGACAGAAGGTGATATGAAAGCAATGGCTATCGAAAACAGGGTAATAGTCATAACTAGGGCTAGGAGAGTCCTTGAAAAACATTCTCACATTGAGAATGTTCAAGGTAATGCAGAACAGATGAAGGAACAGGTTGAAGCGTTCAAAAAAGAATTTGAAAAGGTAATACAAAAGGGACTGTCTTATTTTTGGGATGAAAATAATGAATTAATTTCCCAGGACAATTATAAGGATTTACTATATAACATCGGGAGGAACCATCAGCAATTTCAAGGTTTGACTCATGTTCTAATAGGGAAAATTCTACTTAAGAAACTCTCCCTTCACTTTGAAATTCTAAACCAGCTGGCCATGATAGTTGAAAAGATTCCTCCAACTCCCATTGCAGAGCACATAGAGATAAAAGTTCTAGTCGAGGAGATGACTAGTTATGAGGTACCTTCTACAGAGCAATGGAAGACAATGGAGAGATATGGGAAAATGAAGTACAACTTGCACACTTGAAGACTACTGTTCGAGAAAGAAGCCGTGTCAGCAGCTACAACCAATAGAAAGACATCAAATGTTATATTCTGAGAAATTTTGGAAATTGTATAAATTTTGATCGAAATGGAGAGATATTCGTTTTGTATTGAGCCCTTCAATTTTGAATAAAAATGGTTGAGCAGAGTTGATGCATATTTTCAAGACTAAAGATTCCGATGTTATTTTATTCAAAGGATTAGATGTTGTTTTTGGCAATGTAGTAAGGGTTGGAAATCATGAAGATATACTCATTTTCTATTGAGCCCTTCAATTCTGAAATAATATTCTCGAACATAGTTGATGCATATTTTCAAGAGTAAAGATTCCTATGTTATTTTATTGAAAGGATTAAAAAGAATGTGAGTATCCTGTCAATGATGAGATAATTAACAAATTAAATTGTGACGATAATGACCGCTCTATGTTTGCAGAATGTGAAACAATATGAATGAAGGAAAGAAATAGACTGGTGCATAGCCTGCATATAAATCATATGAATGATAAATTAGGCACACAGATTTATATGTTTTATGATTTAGCAATACAAAACATCACTATTAGATGTATGTATGAAAAACCAAAATGAATCAAGATAATTTGATTCATATAACAAAACAAAGTAAAATAGAAACTAACTGAAATTCTTTAAAGATTGTAAAACATTACAAGTCTTCAAGTACAGAGTGTCTCTAGTTCTCTCCTTCGATGGTCCCCCCCATTCATGCGATTTGCCCAATATTATTTCCATACTAGTTCTAGACTGCAGGAAGGGTCGTCCGATCCTTCTTGTGCTCACCATTATGGATACAGGTGAATTGCTGGATATCAGTGTTCTCAATTATCTACTAAACGAAGGGTCGACCAACCCTTCTTGTGCTTAGGATTTTTCTGTTATTGACCATTCTGGTTATACATGAAATTACGGCCTAGCCTTAGTATTTTTCCATTATTGACCATTCTGGTATTGGGTTGTAAATGTTTTCCAATAATTGCGGATTGCGGGAAGAGTATTGTAAATGTTTGCGTTCTGCGTTTCCGCAACCCGCAATGCGGATTGCAAGAACTATTTGAATAACGGATTTGCGACATGCGTTTCATTTGAAGTTTAATGTCATTAACCAACACCCCATTTTTCAATGAGGCTCGAGATAAATGAATGAAGGGGTGGCTGACCCTATTTCTTGTGTTCACCATTGTGGATACAGGTGAATTGTCGTTTATTTGTGTTCACAAATATCTACTAAGAGAAGGGGCGGCCGATCCATCTTGTCAGCAGTCGGAAGTCGGGATAAATACTGTTTACATGTTATAACATAGGCAATGTCCCAGTCCCTACAATATTCTGTGGAAGTTGGTAGTGGAGAATTGTTGTCCCAACCTTCGTAGATTAAAACAATTTTCATTTCTCTTTTTAATGAAGGGTCGACCGACCCTTCTTGTGTTGAGTAGTTTTGCAGTCTTCACCATTCATTATATACATGAATTGACAGCCTATACTTCGTAGGTTGAATATTTGCACAATTCCCTCATACATGAAGGGGCTTTCGACCCTTGATTCTTCTGCCCAATATTATTTTCATACTAGTCTAGACTATTAATAGGGTCGTCCGATCCTTGTTTTGTTCACCAGTCTGGCTACTGGTGAATTGCTGGATATTGGTGTTCACAATTATCTACTAAACAAAGGGTCAACCGACCCTTCTTGTGATTAATATTTTCCAGTCTTGACCATTCTGGTTATACATGAATTTATCTCTATTTTGGCAGGCCAAAATCTTACACGATAGGAAGTGATGACATGGCATGTATGATGACATGGCATCTATGATGACACAGAATGTGTGATGAGGCTGGAAAGATACATGATGGTGTTCTGGTGCTATCTGACATCATTCTTGAAAAGTATGACAAGTTTGTGAAACTTTGGAAATTAACAAAGTATGGAAAAACTAGTCAAAACTGCTCTGAGACAGTGCCTGCCATAGGTCATGGTTCGAGAAAAATGCACGCGCCATCATATCATGCTATAGCTTGTTGAAGTGGCTATCTAGTTATAAACGATTGTGGATGTGGGAACTGTTTGAATAATGGATTTGCGACATGCGTTTCCGCAACCCGCAACCCGCAATGCGGATTGTGGAAACTTAGGTTTTCTTTTATTTCGAGTTGTAGTCCCGCGACCCGCAATTGTGGATTGCGGGAACGTTGTATATATTTCCAAAAAATTAAACCCTCGCAAGTCGTCTTCCTCATTCCACATATTAGATCTCAGCTAACAATTTGTCTTAATTTTATGGCCTAGATTTTACCTGACAGAATTAATAAATATGTTGATTTTGTTTTTGTTTCCTTTTATTATTTTTCATCTTTGAAAATTACCTGCTGTGTGGATTTTACTGTGAGTTTTTACCAGGGGTCATTTTCCCTATTTTTTCCATCTTAAATGAAGGGTCAGCCAACCCTTCTTGTGCATAGTATTTTTGCAGTCTTCTCCATTCAGGATATACATGAATTGACAGCCTATGCTTCCTAGGTTGAATATTTGCACAATTCCCTCATAAATGAAGGGGCGGCCGACCCTTATTCTGCCCACAATTATTTTCATACTAGTTCTAGACTGCTAGAGGCTTGACGGAGATCGACGGTTACAGAAGCTTGACGGAGATCGATGGCCACAAGCGCTATTCTCAAAAGAAAGATAGGATGGTTTAACCGTGGGCGGAGTGTTGCTAGCCCACGAGAAAGTTGGAAATTAGATCAACGGGTGGAAGGACATATCTACAGACGATAGGTACTTCGTTGAATTGAGATGCGCAAGGAAATGGAATTTTTAGATTTGCGAAGTTTTGGTAGGGACTGCATGTTTCGACGGTGCATATATGGCGGGGAAAGGAATTAGCTGCAGAGGTTTAGTTCGCAGATTGAACATGCACGGAGTATTGGCACGTTCCAAATTCGTGAACCTCGGTAAAGGCCGCACCTTTGGATGGTAAGGATGTGGACAGGGGCCAGATCGACAGTTGATAATAACTATGCTGATCTAAGGTGCAAGGAAGGCGACGTTTGAGAGATTGGATACTGTGGAAGGCCATGGGGCTAAGCATGGAAGAAGATCAACGATACCAGATCGATCATGCAAGATGGACGGCTCAGAGAAATTCCTTTATCGCTAGAGGTGAAAGAATGTCACTAGAGGTACAAGAATGATAGGAAATGATAGATAATATAAAAAATGGAATGCATGGGGATCTGAGTACTGCATGATTCAGTTGCCCCCTTGCCCCCTTGGTTAATTTAGATAGACTCAAATAGACTCTAGCACCTTGTTGACTGCACATTCTAGCTGGGACCAATTCCAACAAAACTGATGCAATAACTTAACAACTAGCTCAAAGAAAACTTCAAAGAATCAGGTAAGAGAGCTACAATGGAAAGTCACATGACACATATGGAACAAAGTTATAATCATTTTGAATCTTTGATATATAAGCAAATCTAGTGGTTTCAGCTTGCTCCAATGCATGCATGAAAAATTCCCACTTCCAAAGGTATATTCTTCCTCCATGAGATCAAATGAGCTAAGACTTTAAATTGGACGAAAGTTTATGCAGGTCACTCGATAATTTGAAAAGATTTCTGGTATTAAAAATAGAATTTACATGCATTGAATAGATATCAACCTTAATTTACATATTGTCTGCATTTTACTACGAGTTTTTACCAGGGGTCGTTTTTCGCCATTTTTTCCACCTTAAATGAAGGGTCGGCCGACCCTTCTTGTGGTTAGTATTTTTGCAGTCTTCACCATTCAGGATATACATGAATTTATAGCCTATACTTCGTAGGTTGAATATTTGCACAGCTCCATCATGAATGAAGGGGCGGCCGACCCTTCTTCTGCCCATTATTATTTTTATACCAGTTCCAAACTACCAGAAGGGTCGTCCGATCCTTCTTGTGTTCTCCAGTCTGGATACAAGTGAATTGCTGGATATTGTTGTTCACAACAATCTACTAAACGAAGGATCGACCGACCCTTCTTGTGATTTATATTTTCCGGTCTCGAACATTCTGGTTATACATGAATTGATCTCTATTTTGTAAGGCCAAAATCTCACACGTGTGAGCCTGAAAGAGAGAACTGACATCATAGGAAGTGATGACACTTTGTTTTGTTTTTATTTGGATTTGTGCTCCCGAAACTCGCTATTGCGAATTACGGATTGCAAGAACGTTGTATATATTTACGAAAAATTAAACCCCTACAAATTGTCTTCCACATTCCCCAGATTAGATCTCAGCCGTCAATCTTACGGCCTAGATGTAACCCGACGGAATTCATAAATATGTTGATTTTGTTTCTGTTTTCTTTTATCATTTTCATTTTCAAAAATTGCCTGCTGTGTGGATTTTACTTCCATTTTTTACCAGGGGTCCTTTTCGGCATTTGTTCAGATTTTACTGCGAATTTTTACTAGGGGTCGTTTTCGCGAGTTTTTACTAGGGGTTGTTTTCATGAATTTTTACCAGGGGTCGTTTTCGCGACTTTTTACCAAGGGTCGTTTTCGCCATTTTTTCCAGCTTGCACAGGTTGGCTTCATTTCACTTTCTTATTCAATTCTTCAAGGGTTTTTGCTATTTTGAGTTTTTTTTCTTATTGGTGTTTATTTATTCATCATATTTCTCCTTTTTTTTAAACATGTCTCGCAACACTCACTGCAAAACTCCTCAGAATGATCTTTTGAACAAAGACCCAAACTTCGACATCCTTGCCGACACTAGCGATAAGGTTTCTGAGACATACCAAATGGAATGGTCCAAAATTTACTCCATCTTTGACAATGACGACCTAACTGATATTCAGAGTGATCACCCCGCCTATGAAAATATTAGGGATTCACAACTCCACGCTATAGCTTCCAAACCTGCTATCCTTCCCTACACTGATGCAGTTAAGTGGATTATAGACCATGCCAACCCTAAAGATCGCTCTTTCAATGATAGCATAGGGTATCACTTGGCTACTTTTCGCCCTGTGGTTTTTACTAGAGCTTATGCCCTAAAACTAGTTGTTCAACCCCTCAATGTTGCATTCCTTGAGTCGTCAAAGACTAGGTACAATTTCAATGAAATACTGAAGTCTTGGATGCACAGACCGACAAAATTCAAGCCCAGGGATGATAATTTATACCCAATTTCCTGGTTCAAAGAGCCTTATTTTCTTCTAGTAGCCATGCTCTACAGAATTTATGGTCTCCCTAATTGTTTAGTATTCAAAGATGAATGGGATCCAATCACCCATCATGTCCTAACAACGGGGTAGTCATTCCCTTGGTTTTCAATTTTATCAGTAGAGTTAAAGACAACCATTGAGAAATATCAAAAAACAACATCTACAAGGAAGCCATACTTGTTTTTCTCTACGTTTGTAATTGATGTTTTCTGTACGGAGTTTCAGTATCCCACCATGGGGTGGAGTTGGACTAAGTCCTCACCCCCTATTCATATTTATTGTTTTGCCTTATGGGAAAGCAATTTTGTTCCCTTTCTCTATGACATCTGCGACCATTTCTTTAGTGCAATTTACCAGTAGATTTTCAGGGAAGATGCCCCTTCCTTTTCTCCTGATGCCAGAACTCTCATCCTTACATTGGGTGACTGGTATGTGGGAGAAGCCTTTGCTTACATTAGAGTCTGGGGAAGCAGTACTGTACATTTTCTACCAAGAGTTGAGGAGATATCTTATCAGATTGTTAAAGATGGTGTCTACCTTAAGCTCACTGGTCCCAAAAGGAAGGGATGGCCTAAGTTCCCTTTAAACCTCGAGCCTTTGGTTATCCCAACTTCAAATTGGGCTGCAACACTGGGAGACAGGATTGTTTCTTTGAAATTGGGATTTTCTCCCAAAAGAACTCATGACCCCAAAGGATTTCTGGAGGCTCATTTCAAACATGCACATACGAATATTTGTTATACACATCAACACATCCCTGATGACTCTATTTATCAGGGAGTTAAAATTTTCTCTAAAGTCCTACTGAGGGAAAAGAGCAAAGAAGAACAGAGCCATATCTTTCAGCATCAATGGGAGCTTAAAACCAAGGTTTTGAGCTATAGAAGCATGGAACACAAGCTTGATGAGCAAACAAGAAAAGATAGGGAACAAAAGGAAGCTCACAAAGCCAGTACTCCATTGATGCTGATCTACCCGGATGGAGACAAAGGAAAATTCCTTATGGAGGATACTCCGAAGTTGAAAACTGCTGCAGAATTAAAGATCTTAATGCATACATCTCAGCAATTCAAGTAGAAATTAGCACATGTGAAGTCTTCAGTGTTGGATACCCAAGTGACTGTAGTACCCAAACCCACTACTAATATTCAAGTGGCAGCTACAGCCAACTTGATTAGTGATGTTCAAGTGATTGCTGTGAGTAAACCAACTAAAAGACAGAAAATTCAAACTTCTGCCTTTGAAATTCCTATTCTTACTATTGAAGACAGTGATGTGGAAGATGAAACACTTCCTTCTATGACTGTGGTGCAGGAAGAAACTGAAAGTTCTTAGGAAATCAGAGATTTGTTGGATGCCATAGTCATGGATGATCTTGTCCCAGATCAATAGTCTCTTGAAACCACTACTGCAGTTGATACCATAACTTCAACACTCTTACTTTCATCCATTCAAGATCTTTCCACTTTATCTTCTGGGGTAACACCACCATCCATCATATTCCAGTTATATCATGCAATAAATTCCATTACTGTTCCATCTCCAACCCTATCAGTTCCACTTTCCATTCCACCATCAATAGTTGCAGAGATCCAGTCTTCAACTGTCTCTCTGCAACCACCATCATCTATTTCATCACCACCAGCCAATGATGTCCAAATCCCTGTTGTTCAGTCTTCACCATTAGTTGCTGTAATGACCCCTCCTATCATACCAGCATGATAGAGAGGATCGTGATGCTAAAACTGGGCATCTAGCCCCATATCTATCCCCATATCCATTAAGTAAAAACTCAATGATAAAAAGACATATACATGTGCATGTTATAGAAACACAACGGAATTTAAAAATTATGTTTAATATCTAATATACATTCAACATTTCTTTGACAGCCATTAAAATAAAGACATTGCAGAATTTATAACAAAGAATACTTATCTTAACAAGTAGTCCCAACCAACCAGCTATGCATCTGCAATGTTCCACCCAACCACAGGCCAGTTGTGCTTATCATCCTCTTGATACAACTGCCACCCCCGAGCTGGGCATTATTACTACAAGGAACCAGGGAACAACAAACTCACACATAGCCAAGCATACACCAAGATGAGCCAAGCCAATCTACAATTGGGTTTATCAGGCTGCTAGGAAATGGAAAGGAAGAGTGGCTAAGCTAGTGAGCTCAAGCACAGAGCCAGGGGTAACCTTACAAGATCTATCTAGCTTGGCACCCACAATACCTACACACCCAGCACAAGGAAGTATTCTTTTCACTGTTGTACAGTCCCTCAAGCCATACCTTCCCCATCTAGTGCTCTCAGGGTGTGCATAGAAAAGTAGCCAAAGCCCTCTTGATCTTCTTAAGAGGTTATCTCCCCCACTAGGTTTATCAAGCCCTCTCTGTCCACTACCACTCCAATATCTTGCTTACAGTCTCCAAATCAACAGGGATGCAGATAACAGCTGAAGTATAAGTGCTGGGCATGAAGAAACGTTTTTACAGTGAATTGCCCAAAGATGGGGTTTCCATTAGCTTCAGAAAAATGTGGGAAACCCAAAAACGAAACTGGAAGACGGGGCATCCATCCATCAATGGTCCTCCTCTCCTAGCCACTGTATAACACAAAAACGAGCTCCCATCCATGGAGAATGCAGGGAAAATGGTAAAAACGTGATGGGGAAAGACCCAGTAGTTCAGACTGCGTGAGAGAGGAAAGACTATGTGTTTTGAATGGCTTTGGTCACCATTTCGTGGGTGTTTTCTTTCCCAAGGAGACAAAAATACGATTTCCCAGGTTGATGGCTTGCCCATACATGAAATTGGTTGCCATACCTCTTCATTCCCAAGGCATTAACTACCGCAACCAATTCTTGGAAGAATTAAATGATTGGGTGCATAACCCAAAATGGGTAGTTGGTGGTTTATGGGTTTTCTCATTGACACATGGATTAACACCATTGGTTCAAGGGTTTGAATAATTTCCCTCCCTATTCCTTGTAGTATCATGCCCCATCTCTTTGTTGCATTGCATAGCTAGTTGTGGGTATTTTCATTAAAATTCGTATTTACATGATGTCTTATTTACATTGTGCATATCTAGCACAAGAACCATAGGCATCTATTTCTTTAATTGCCGATACATAAAATGCTAAATCAATGGTGGGACCTTGGCCTTGAGCTCCTCACCATGATTAAATAACAATATTTACATCATTTATGATTTAATGCAAAAAGGGGGTCAAAATGGGGACATTACAGTTGCCGGTGCATCTTTTTCACTTCCCGAAGTTTTTACTTCAATCCGTACTCCAACATCTTTACCCTCAATCCTGAAGTTATCCCTTCTCCACTGAACACCTCTCAGATTACTATGACAACACCTAATACCACTGTTACTCAGACAACCCCAATAATTGCAACAGGAGATGTGGCTACATCTTCCACTGAATTGGTAGCTACTTATGAGGAAGATATTGTAACCTCCCTTGGAGATTATTTCTATAGAAAAAAGGCTAAGGCAGTGGTGAAGAAGGGTAACAAAAGAGGCAGAGATCAGGATGTTTTGCAGGGCCCCTTTCCTAATCAAATCATTTGGGCCAAGCAATCTGATGACATAGAACAAGAAGCACTGGATATTGTTGCTGCCATGGGTGCTTTTGCAGGTGCCAATTTTGATTCAGTAATCACACTGAATAAAGAAATTCATGTCAAGAAGGAGGAGATCAAGAAACTTCAAGAGCAGCTGGTTAAGGCCAATGAAGAACATGAAGTTGACATTCATGAACTGAGAAAAGCATTTGAAAATAAGATTGAAGACCTTCGAGAACAAAATGCTTCTCTTCAAGTCCAATTGCAAGATGCTAATCTTTGGACACTGCCAATGCTGAAAATATAGTTGTGCTTAAACAACAGCTAAATGATGCAACTGCAAGTGCAACCTCCTTTGCATTTTCTAGGTTTTCACATCAAGAGTTCAAGGACCTGGCCAATCAAGTCAACCTGGAGCATCATCAGCTTCTAGCTAAGCTATTTACTACCTTGGGTGAAATCCATGAGACTTACATTGTCTTTGACAAAATGGATGGCACCTTGGGCCAGCAAGTAGAGAAAAAAAAAACAGGCTTCTAAAGCTGTAGAAGACGTCATGGATTTGCAGAAGTATATTGAAGATAAGCCAGTTGATATCCCTGAGTTGGACAGCCTCAAATTCAGAAGGATCTGAACTGTTGTGCGAGCTTCGGAGAATGTTATTGACATGGTACAAGATACTATCAACTAGGCTCAAGCCCTTTGCAGAAGAAGATGGTACGCCTCAAACAATCTCATGGAGATACTGGCATTCCCTGCAATGGGGCTCATCAAGGGGGAAGATCCGCAAAAAATGATGATAGAACAGGTCGAAGCCCGTTGTGATAAAGTCAAGGACAAAATCCTGCAGATTGAGCATATCCAAATTGAAGACGTGGATTGGTTGATTAAGCAACCTATTTCCTTGGAGGCCAAGTTCTATATGTTTATCCACATGTGGCATAATATAGAACAAAATGAGATTGAAGGATTCATGTGTGATGCCCAGTTGGGGCTCGAATCTCCTCATTATCTAGATATAGATGAATTGATAGAAGTTTGGGACAAGTGGATAGATTTCCTCACTAAATAGAATATTCTGATTTTGTAATCCCTATTTAAGGGGAATTTATCCTTTGTATTATTTTTGTAATTTATTATTTAAGGGGTAGATCTCTCTTAGGCAAGGGATGGTCATTTTTGGGGTAGAAATCGACAGAAGAAGACTGGAGATGCTCTGTTTTATGATGAGCTTGTAATTTCTTACAGACTTTCATTAATACAGTAAAGTTATTCTCTTGCATCATCTTTTGTTCATTGATCAAATTTCCTTGGTAATTATTGATTTCTACTTCAGGTTATTATCTATGCTGTTTAATCCTTTGCAAATATTATTTCATGCAGAGATTGTTAATCTAGATTTTTCCTTATGTTAGATCTGTGTATGCATTACGTTTTAATCGAATTTCTTCAACTAAAATATTTATCGATTTCTGCAAATGATTTACAGTAAATTATAATCTATGTTAATTTTTCAATTGACATATTGGTTACAGGTTAATCTTGAATGAGCTTAAACACTTAATATTACATTAAGTTAATTTAATTGATTGATTGTAACTTAAGCAAATAAGGAATTGATCTTCTTCACATTTCTGTTAAGTGGATGAATGTACTTATTTATTTTCACATCAAGTTAATCTCCATTTAAACAAGACATCTTTTAGAGTAGGTCTAACTTAGCTTAGATTTTCCTTCCTAGGTAGATTTGTTTCAGACTAAACACACTTTGTTTTCCTTCATTAGAAGATAGATCCTTTTAGGATCAAAACCACAAGTGCCAGCGGAGGCCTTTGTATCCATGGGAGATCACCATCCCAAACAGCTCGAGGATAGGGTAATACTTGCGCAGGATTATCTGAAGCCTCTGGCTGGGTTTTCTCCCTCTGTTGATAGTTTGGAACCCATTCTAGCACATACACACTCGAGGCCTCAACAAATGGCACTAGAAGGAGGGCCTAAAGTAAAATATTCCTAAACATAATACTCATAAACCTCCTCCAACCTGTCATTTAGCATGCAAAGCAGCCCCCTATATATGACACATGTCATTTGGCATGCAAAGAAGCCCCTATATATGACAGTGTCATATATAGGGGCTTCTTTGCATGCCAAATGACATGTGTCATATATAGGGGGATGCTTTGCATGCTAAATGACAGGTTGGAGGAGGTAGGTGTCATATATAGGGGCTGCTTTGCATACCAAATGACAGGTGTCATATATAGGGGGATGCTTTGCATGCTAAATGACAGGTTGGAGGAGGTAGATGTCATATATAGGGGCTGCTTTGCATGCCAAATGACAGTTGTTATATATAGGGTCTGCTTTGCATGCCAAATGACAGGTGTCATATATAGGGGTTTCTTTGTATGCCAAGTGACATGTGTCATATTTTTAGGGGGCTGCTTGGGGTAGCAAACCCAAACTATAAATAGGAGCCATCCCTCCCCATTATTTCACTCAATAATTTTGTATCATGTTTAAGTCAATGTGAGGTCTGCTATTGAAGTTGATGTGAGGTCTGCTGTTGAAGTTGATGTGAGGTCTGTCCATTGCACTAGAAGAATAGCATGTGCAGCAGTGAACATAAGATAATAATTGCAATAGAGGAGTAGTATGTGCAGCAACAAAACACATGATTAGTGAGCAAAGTTCAAGGTTGTCATTCAATTATGATGTAAGTTGTTACTTCTGCTATTAAATTTTGTCCTAGCACAACAAAGATGAAGTTTATGATGATGATGTAATCTGAACCTGATATCTTATATAAGAAAGATTGTTTGGATGGAGTTTTTTTCTCCCTTCTAAGGGTTTCTCCAGGATAAAATTATTGTTTATAGTCTAAACCTTCCTTTTGGGAGAATCCTCTGGCAACAAATAGTGCTTTGTACTTTTCAACACTCCCATCATTGGTTGTCACTCATAGCCAGTCACAGGAATCTAACTCTGAACAGCAAATAGTCCCACAACTGACTGTAATTCCTGGCACACTTGCACCTCAGCAGGAAAATAGAACGGATATCCTTATCATATCACCTACTAGAGGACCCCTTTCACTTGAACAAATACTGAAAATTTCTAATGATAGTGTTGCTAGAGTACAACAAAGAATTATTAACCTACAAAGTAGAGTACTGGCAACAATTCAACAGAACACCATTTCAAAGACTGAAAACCAAGAACACCATGTCACAACCTCATTGATGGATGGATGCCTCCTGTATGTTCTTAGAATGATAGGCATAAGCCTAGTTAAGGAGCTATTAATTAGATGCTTAATAACTTAGCAAATTAACTTAATATGGTGATAATGACTGTTATGTAATTACAGAATGTGAAAGAATATGAATCAAGTAAAGAAATTTACTGATGCATAACCTGCATATAAATCATATGAATGATAAATCAAGCACACAGATTTATATGTTTTATGATTTAACATTACAATTTAAACAGAGGTACCAGATGTATGTATGAAAAACCAAAATGAATCAAGGAAACTTTATACATAACAAAAGAAAGGAAAAGAGAAACTAACTGAAATTCTTTTAATATTGTAAAACATTACAATTCTCCAAGTAAAGAGTTTCTCCAGTTCTCTCCTTCGATGGTTCCCCCATTCATCTGATTTGCCAAGGGTAGATTGCCACTTGCCCTTTTGGAAGGCTGCTTTTTACACATCCAATACTTAAATCTTGAAATTTTAAAACATATTTTAGCAATTTCAAACTCTGATTTTGCATTTTCGGAAACCAAACTCGACACTTTACAAGAATTATAATCACAATGAAATTGAACATACTAGTACAAACAAACATTCAAGTGTGTTATTTAAAAAAATACTTTCATTTTCATTTTATTCACAATTGGCCTCACATCGCTCACGCCATTCAGCTGCAGCAAGCAAGGCCATAATCGATCTAACAAAAATGTGTCATTGACATCGTCGCAAGCATAAGTTTTTGTTATAATATAGTTTCCTTCCTCGTTAGAAACATGTTTTTCTTTGGAGTCATCGACAATCAGAGTATTTGTACGATCCCAACCATCATGGATCAAAGTGTCCCAAACTATACTCAAAGGCTTGCGAAATACATAAGGATTTCCATCACCCTGAAAACCCTCTCTGGCTACGGAAGAACAATCTTCCTGTCTTAAAATTAATCTAAATAGTTTCCTTTTCAACCCTGTTCTTTCTAATAATCTAGGAAAAAACTCGTCAACGTTTTTTCGTTGAGCAAATGTCCATACGCCAACCTCAAAAATAGTAAAGAATTTTTCAAAAAATTCCCTTAAGCTTGACCATATAAAATAATACTTTGTTGACGTTTCGATGTCCAGTGGTCGTCGCAATCGGGGTTTCTGTTTTCTATGTAATGCATGTAACAAAACTCCATTAAAATAAAAAATATCAATGGTTTACTAGAAACAAATCTTCTAGTACTATCTGCAAACAAAAAACAAACACACACAACCCAGTCAATAAAATATTATGGTTCAATGTTTCTAAGTATATTCCTTTCATGTTCAACAATTTTTGAAACACATTACCAGATACATGGTACGATGTCCATGAATAATATGAGAACTGTGCAATAAAACTTACATCAATTAAATGCAGGAGTTGTAAAAAATATACAAATCACTAAATGAATTTTTTTTGTATAATACGACGGTCATTTGTGTTAAATTTTGAGCATTAATTCATAATACTATAGGATCTTTGCTGAGAGAATAACATCTACATTATATCAATGCATGGAAATCATAATATGACAAGCATCACAAGCATCACAAGAATCAAAAGCATAGAGACAAGAGACACAGAGTTTCCGTGGGGAAAACCCTAAGGTGAAAAACCCCACAACTTCCTCAGAGATAGAGAGAGCAATGACTCAACCAAAATACAACCAAATAACACTGAGATAGTCTTCTAGCAGATGATCCTCCTCCTCCTCACTAGTGCGCCACTTTTTGAGATTGAGAGTGAGTTACTTTTCCGAGTGAGTAAAATAGAGATCTCCTATCTCTATTTATACTCACCTTTTTTCCCAGTGCCCTAATGGGGCCGACTTGTCTACTTAGATACATCCACATTATATTATATATAAATCAGGGCCGACCCCACATGGTGGTCTAATAACCCATCGGCAAGTACACACACTTGCGACACTTGTCAATCCACATGATGACACTTCCTTATAGAGGAATAAGACATCTCTTATAAGGGTACAATAAATATATATAAAATATATAGATGAAATACATTCCGAAGTTACATATACATCAACACTCCCTCTTAACTAGGAAGGTATTTCTCGACACAGATCTGCTAGACAAGTCTTCTTCTCTGGATCATCATCATCGATGCATCGTCATCATCATCGTCACTGCTGCTGCTATATCAACCAATCTCTGACTCTACTCGTCATAGGAAGTTCTACAGAGCCAGTCCTTTTTCATACTGGATGTAGGCCCGCCATCTGCAGGTCTTCATCATCACTGGCCATACTGTGGAATCCTCAGGACTTATTACGTGCGTCACAAAACCTGGTTGCAGCATCCCAGGCTATTACGAGCACTCAGCTCTACCTGTAGGATATCCCAGGAGCACATTATATGTGACCCATCACAAAACCTGGCTGAAGCATCCCAGGCTGTTACGAGCACGCGGCTCTACCTGTTGGATCTCCCAGGAGCACATTACATGTGATCTCACCACAAAACCTGGCTGAAGCATCTGAGGCCTTTTTCATCCTGTCCAGATCTCCTAGGAGCAAATTACATGTGGTCATGGAAAAACCTGGGTGAAGCATCTGAGGCCTTTTTCATCCTGTCCAGATCTCCCAGGAGCAAATTACATGCCATAGGAGAAAACCTCGCAAGAGCATCTTCCAGATATCCCAGGGAATCGAATTACATGCCGTAGGAAAAACCTCAAAAGACTATCTGCAGATCTCCTAGGGCACAAATTATATGTCCTCCCAAGCAAAACCTCGCAAGAGCATTTGCCAGATGTCCCAGGGCACCGAATTACATGCCATAGGCAAAACCTCGAAAGACCATCTGCAAATCTCCCAGGGCACAAATTACATGCTTACCTGCACAACCTGATCCACGGCCACAAAGTATCATCTGATACTCATCAAACATCACATGATCATCATCACTGCAACATCCCGCTGCATGTCAACTGGAGAAGCTCTTCATCCACGATCATCCTGATCATACAATGCATCCATCTGATGCACACCAAGTATCCAC
The DNA here is from genome assembly GCA_027924585.1 of Larix kaempferi. NCBI lineage: Eukaryota > Viridiplantae > Streptophyta > Pinopsida > Pinales > Pinaceae > Larix > Larix kaempferi. The sequence goes on along the minus strand of BSBM01000606.1, from coordinate 3,053,495 downwards.
ATGATACATACATAGATACATGATCCGCACAATGTATCCATCAGCATACATGATCTGCCTGATCATACAAAGATACATGATCCACACAATGTATCCAACAACATACATGATCTGCCTGATCATACAAAGATACATGATCCACACAATGTATCCATCAACATCCAACATGATGCGTATACAAAATACATACACATGATCCAACCGATCATATCCAGCATCCAACATGATGCGTATACAAAATACATACACATGATCTAACCGATCATATCCAGCATCAACATGATGCGTACATACATATAAATGATCCAACTAATCATATCCAGCATCCAACATGATGCATACATACATATAATGATCCAACTGATCATATCCAGCATCCAACATGATGCATACATACATATATACAACAGAAACCGGAACATCATCCAGATGCTCATCATCCAGCGCTTACATCCACAGCCATGTGAAGGGTCCCCCTTCCAACATGCTTGGAATGGCTTCAGCAAATGTGTCCATCACTTCTTCCTCGAAGTGTCCTCGATCTGAAGCATGCCAAGCCTCTCTCTGAAGTACTCGAACTTCACCCTGGCTAGTGGCTTCGTCAGCACATCTGAAATCTGCTCGTCTGTCGCAACATACAGGAGCTTCACAGCTCCTCTCTGCACCATATCCCTGATATAGTGATATTTGATCTCTATGTGTTTCAACCTGTCATGAAACACTGGGTTCTCAGACATATTCACATAACTCTGGTTATCACAGAAGATACCAGTAGCATCCAACGGGAGATCAAATAACTCAGACAGTAGCTTACGTAGCCATACTGCCTCACAACTAGCTGAACAGGCTGCAACATACTCTGCCTCAGCTGTACTCAGTGCTACGCAGGACTGGTTCCTACTAAACCAAGAGATCACACCTGATCCCATACTGAAGCAGCATCTAGATGTGCTCTTCCTATCTGCAGCACTGCCAACCCAATCTGAATCAACATAACCCTGTAGGTTAAACTTTTGATTCGCCTCATACCTGAGCCCATAATCCATTGTACCCTTTAGGTACCTCAGAACATGCTTTACAGCAACCAGGTGAACACTCCTCGGATCCGTCAGGAACTGGCTCAATGTGTTCACAGCAAAGCAAATGTCTGGTCTCGTGTTCGTCAGGTACATCAAGGACCCAATCATCTGACGATACAAAGAGACATCAACCGGCTCAGATGAAGCATCACATAGAAGCTTCAGATTCGATGCCATAGGTGTGGCCATGACCTTGCAATCCATCATCCCAAATCTCTTTAGGATATCTACTGTGTACTTCCCTTGACCAAGGAAGATCCCACCTGCACTCTGCCACACCTCCATACCTAGGAAATAGTGCATCATTCCCAAATCTTTCATATCGAATTCAGCAGCAAGCTTCCTCTTAGTATATGCAATCAGTCTGTCATCTCCTGTCACAAATAAGTCATCCACATACAGAAGTAGAATCATAGGATTCCCTTCCTCAACCTTGTTGTAAAGGTTGGAATCCTCTTTACTTTTGGTAAATCCCAAACTAGATAGGAAACTGTCCATCCTACCATACCAAGTTCTGGGAGCTTGCTTCAAGCCATACAAGGCTTTCTTCAATCTGCACACATATGAATCCCTATCATGTATTTCAAAACCGAGTGGCTGTTCCACATATACTTCCTCTTCTACTACACCATTCAGGAAAGCAGTCTTGACATCCATCTGGTGTATTTTCCATTTCATTGCTGCAGCCAGGGCAAGTACTGTTCTGATGGAAGTATACCTGGCTACAGGTGCAAAGGTTTCTTCATAATCTATTCCCTCTTTCTGAGAGAATCCTCGAGCTACGAATCTTGCTTTGTACTTCTCCACACTGCCATCTGCAACATGCTTGATTTTGTAGATCCACTTGGAAGTCACGATAGACTTCTCTTTAGGTCTTGGGACAACATCCCAAACATCATTCTTCATTATTGATTGGTATTCCTCGGTCATAGCATCCTTCCATTCTTTCTTTTCTGCTGCTTCTTCATAACTGGAAGCCTCTTTGTTCATAATGTCACAGAGTAAGGCAACATAACTAGTGTGTGATCTGGTTCTCTTCTTTTCTCCGTGTTCTTCTTCTGGAATGCCAAATCTTTCTGCATCTTGAATGAGCTCTCTAGCCCATACAGGTTTCCTCTTGTGAGAGTTATCCTCACGGGGTGGATCTATAGGTTCTTGCGGATCTTCAAACTCACGAACAACTTCTGGAACTGCTTCAGTCATGGTAGTGTCCTGAAATCTTGTTTCCTTAGGTTCTTCATAAACTTCGGTAGGTGCCTTCCTTGATTTGATGAATGCTTAGTTTTCATCAAATGTTACATCCCTACTGACATCAATCTTCTTGAACCCTGGAAAGTATATTCTATAAGCCTTCGAGCTTTGACTGTAACCCACAAAGATACCCTTCTTTCCTGAAGGATCTAGTTTAGTCCTCTTCTCCTTTGGGACATGAGTATATACTGGACAACCAAATATTTTGAGATGGCTGACTTCAAGTTTCTTACCAGAAAAGACCTCTTATGGTGTCTTGTTGTCCAATATCTTGTGGCGTGTTCTGTTCTGCATATACACTGCTGTCCTAGCTACGTCTGCCCATAGATGCATAGGTAGATCCTGGTCATGTAGCATTTCCCTTGCTGCTTCCATGATAGTTTCGTTCTTCCTTTCTGCAACACCATTCTGTTGAGGATTATAAGGAGCAGTCAACTCCCTCTTAATCCCTGAATCACTGCAAATCTCCTTGAAGTCACTTGAGGTGAATTCTCCACCATTGTCAGATCTGAATGTCTTGATCTTCTTGTCGGTTTGAGTCTCCATCAAGGTTTTGAATTCCTTGAATTTATCAAGCACCTCATCTTTGCCCTTCAAGAAGTATACCCAAGTCTTCCTGGAGAAGTCATCAATAAAAGATACATAGTAAACATACCCACTCAGGGAACTGGATGACATGGGGCCACATACATCTGAGTGGATAATTTCTAGGATGTCTTTTGTCTTGCTTTCACTGCTTGGGAAAGCCTTCTTAATGTTTTTACCTTTTGCACATCCTTTGCAAACACCTTCATGTTTGGTCTTGATTTCAGGAAGACCCTCTACTGCCTTGCTTGCAATTGTAAGTGCTCTATAGTGCATATGAGCAAGTCTTGTATGCCAAAGTTCACTTGGCTCCATGGATTCATGCACCATGGCATGTTCAGGTTGTCCCTTCAATTTATACAGTCCTCCCTCTTGCTCTCCAATCACTACTGCATCATATATGGTCTTTCCCTTTGGCCACATTAGGACTTGGCCATCCACAAATGCAACCCTCATACCTTTTGCATCCAATGCAAAGATGGAGAGTAAGTTCTTCTTGAGCCCAGGTACGTAGAGGACTTCCTTCATCTTCAGAGATTTTCTAGAATCTAGGTTGTAGGAGGCTTCACCACTTCCTTTGATTGGGTATTGATAATCATCCCCAAGTTTCACCTTATGGGGTGATTCATGTTCAGATAGGTTCACAAAAGATTCTTTGAACCCAGTCATGTGTTTGGAAGCCCCACTATCAATCAACCAATCATTACAACCATGGGAGATGGTACCTGTGAGAGCAGAGATCAGAACATACTCTTCTTCACTTGATGAGTCATCATTACTATCACTTTCTGCCCTAGCCTTCTTCTTTGGAGGTTCATCATATTCGGCAGCATGAGCATAAAACCTTCTTTTGCCACCCTTCTTCTTCTTGTTGGAGATTTTGTTGTCCTTCTTGTTCTTGGGACAATTTATGGCAATATGTCCTTTCTCGTTACAGGTGAAGCATACTCTTCTTTCTTTGAAGTGATGTGAAGATCTCTTGGAGTGAGATGGCTCTTTCTTGAACTTTCCTTTCCTGGTGTGGGTTGTGAGAGCTTGATCTTTATTCCCCATCTTTTCTTCTCGTGCCACAAGCCTTGCTTCTTCTTGTGAGCATTCTTCCCGTAGTCTACTGAAAGAGATCAACTTCTTCCTTGCACAAATTCCTTGGATAAAGGAATCCCATGACCTGGGTAGGCCATTTAGAGTGGTCATCACCACTTCACCATTCTCCACCATTTCATCCACTGCTTCTAGTTGTTCCTTGATCTGGGAGACCCTTGAAAAATAGGATTGAATGGTTTCTCCATTCTGAAACTTTACTCCCTTCAATTGGTTCCGTAGGGTCATCTTCCGATTTATGTTCTTCCCTTCAAATAGCTTGGTCAAAGAGTCAAACATCTCCTTGGGTGTCTTAAGAGAAGACACATGGGGTATGAGATGATCTTTGATAGAATCAACAATGATTCTCTTTGCCTTGACCAAGTTCTTCTTGTGCAATGCCTTGGCCTCTTCATCCTCTGGGATAGGGATGTCTTCTTTCACATATGAGTCCAACTCATTCTCTTCCACGATTAACCCAATCCTATACTTCCAGGCTCGGAAGTTATCAGCCCCTTCAAGCTTATCCTCAAGCTTGGTGTGGAGAGACATCTTTAAGAGTATTTCAAATGGAAATAGAAAAGATTTAGGACTTACCACTTGAAGTGCTGAAAACTGGATCTGGTCCCGGATTAGGGTTTGTCAGAGAAATCCTAAAAATTCAAAATGTGAATTTCCAAATTCTGAAAGGATAGAAAGATGCGCTTTGATGAGCTGATCAGCCTAGTGTATTCAGATTTTGATATCAGCAAAGTCTTGCCCTTCAAAATTGCCTTTTTGTCCTCTCGGGTTCACTAGGGAGAACCCTGAATTAGGGTTTGAGTTTCCCGGAGATCTACTCAGCCAAAAATATCGATCCAAATCTCTAACCTTTGATTTTTGCAAGAAGCTTCCAGCTGTGCCTTCAGTTTCCAGAAATTCCTATTTTTGTGGAAACCCTAATTTGTAGGGCCAAATATGAAAATGCTCGGAACGGAATTCTGATTGGACAGATAGATGCGCCTTGATGAGTAGATTCAATCTACTATACTGAATTTCAAAAATTTGTGGAGAGAAACCCAATAAACAAGGAACACAAGCTTTCGTCACTGCAAAATGTCTTCTTCTCAGGTTAGCTCTGATACCATGTTAAATTTTGAGCATTAATTCATAATACTATAGGATCTTTGCTAAGAGAATAACATCTACAGTATATCAATGCATGGCAATCATAATATGACAAGCATCACAAGAATCAAAAGCATAGAGACAAGAGACACATAGTTTCCGTGGGGAAAACCCTAAGGTGAAAAACCCTACAACTTCCTCAGAGATAGAGAGAGCAATGGCTCAACCAAAATACAACCAAATAACACTGAGATAGTCTTCTAGCAGATGATCCTCCTCCTCCTCACTAGTGCACCACTTTTTGAGATTGAGAGTGAGTTACTTTTCCAAGTGAGTAAAATAGAGATCTCCTATCTCTATTTATACTCACCTTTTTGCCCAGTGCCCTAATGGGGCCGACTTGTCTACTTAGATACATCCACATTATATTATATATAAATCAGGGCCGACCCCACATGGTGGTCTGATAACCCATCGGCAAGTACACACACTTGCGACACTTGTCAATCCACATGACGACACTTCCTTATAGAGGAATAACACATCTCTTATAAGGGTACAATATATATATATAAAATATACAGATGAAATACATTCCGAATTTACATATACATCAACAATTTGAAATTCAATGTGTTTAACCAACACCCCATTTTTTAACGAGGCCCAAGACAATTCAACAGAGAGCACAACATTGTTTTTATAGTTATATCTCTCTCTTTTGAACCGTCAAATTTCCAACTAGTTGGCATTTTCAAGCAGTTTTCCTTGCAATTGTTTGCTGATTGATATTGCACTTCATCTATAAACAACATGTCTGTTTGTTTATATATATCTCTATATAATTTGGATAAGTACATCCTTGAACGGATTTTTGTATATGTTATGTACTTCACCAACATTATAGTATGCAGACATTGAGTGATTATCAATAGTACTAAGTTTACATTGCTCTCGACCCCCCAAAAATACAAAACCTTCATTTTTCAACCATTCAAATATAGCAAGGAAATTTGTAATTTCCATGTTGTCGAGCGAGGAAAACCACAGAGCAACGTCGAAATGCTCTCTAGAAACACTAATTTTGGGGCTGAACATACGTGTATAATAACGATAGCAATTATGGACAAAATGAGGTTGTTTGGAAGAATCTCCAATGTTGGATAAAATCCGAACTCCAAAGAGCAATCCCTCTACTCCCAGGACCAATAGTCTCTTTTGCGGTGATATCCTGACTACATACAAGAACAGTGACTATATATATAACAACAAAAACAACACTCTGTTCATGAAGTTAATGATCACAACCATGCAACTGTACATGAAGATGTTGATTTCCAAAGATTAATACAAAAATCACCCAAAATTTCACAAATTCAATTGATTTAATAAAAGCATCACACTGAGCTAATATCAACGTCTCCAGAAAAAAACAGAAAACACATTGAATGATTTAAAATAGGCAATGATAGATTATGTCATCTAGAAATAGGAAATGATAGGTTACATTTGATGGTTGTCACTCAACCAGGATTCAACTGGGAGAAGGCATTGAAGGTTTTGATATCAGCTAAATCATGCATTTTACTAAAATTCTACCAAATTCCATGTACCAATACAGTATCTGTCCTAAGGGATGATTCAATAAAGGGATTACTCAAAACACAGTTTTGAAATGCCGAAGTGCTTTCTCACCATAACCCTCCAAAACATCATTGATGTATTAATTTCCGAAGTTTTCATTGGGAACTCCATCCACACACTCTCCATATTTTTTTGTGTATTTCCTTCTTGATTGTAGGTACATCTCTCTTGAAACCAAATAAATAAGTAAATTTGCTCATATGATTTATCTTTACTGCATGCGATCAAAAATCTTGTAAGCAGTGGCTTCCCCTCATTGACACTACAATAGAAAACCACAGAGCAAATCCCAACATTGAATTTGGAAAGAAGTAAATCCAAAAATACAATGGCATTTGATCGTGACGCATATGAAGTTCTTCTATGTTTAAATTCAAATTCACCATTAGTAATCTCTTCCCCCTTTTTTACTCTTCCCCCTCCAACAGTATTTTTTTATTTCCTTTATTTTTCTCTTTTGGAATAATTTTCTGTGGCTTTCTTGCGAAATAGAAAACCTTCCATTTCTAATATCAATAACATTTTTGTATGGGGAGCTACGCAGAAATATTGCTTGTCATTATATACTTCGGAATAAATTTGTTTTATCAATTTAAGTAGAAAATATTCTTTGTCTTTTACCTGTCAATGTCAGGCCAACATTTGACTAGTGAGTAACATCGTTGGAGACACCGCATTTTGACACCAAGCCCTCTCCAGTTTCAATATTGTCCAAGCTCTCGCCTTCTTCATTATTGTCCGAGCTCTCTCCTGGTCCATTATTCTCCAATATGATTTGTTGGCCAATATCCAGGGGCATCATCGATGCCAACTTTGGTTGTGGATGATCCACATGTTGACCTGGAAATTTGCAGGTATACATTTTATATAATTTTTTGCAAGTATTCAAGGTCACTATCCCCTTTCATAATTTAGTTAATTTAACCACGATTTTTGAAAAATAAATTTTTACCTTCTTGTCCTATTTGTGCTCTTATTTGGTAGTTCTTAGTGGATTCTCTATCACATTCACTTTCGTCATCGGATAGTACAATTTGCTTGGATGATACCTAGGTGTGCTCTTTATTTGAAGCTGTAGTAGAATAGGAATTTGAAGAAGTTATTGAACATAACCGACCGAGAAAAGTAAAATAAAATCAAAGACATCTGAAAATGTTAATAGAAATACCTTGTTTTAGAAAAGTAAAATAAAATCAAAGACACTTGAAAATGTTAATAGAAATACCTTGTTTTACACCCAATTCATGATAGAAATTGTTAATAAACAACTCTTGTTGTACTGTCTCCACAATAGAAATAACTATTCTTTCTAGAGCCCTCATCAACGAACGAAGAAGCCTACCTCCCGCGTACAATGAAAGAACTGTGCATTGAGAAGAGACCTATCTGGAAACTATGTAATCCCAGAATTCCTGTCTCCTTTCTTTTGCAAACACATGGCTTCTCGCACTATCGTTGTCAACCTTGGGCCGAGGTAAATCAATCATCGGTAGGCACTCATCCTTCCAATCCATATCAATTTCAGAAGTAGATAAAATATCCTTATCCCTTCCAATGCTCCAACACTATATAATATAGAATCCTATAAACAAGTCCCTGGAGAATTCTTTATAAACTCCCTTTGTAGGATTCAGTGTAACATATTTTTTTGATTTCTTGATGAAAATTGTGAAAGCTTTAGAAATCATACAAGAGTTTTCCATATCAGCTAAAAAAATACAAGTACATGCCTCTTCATTTGTTTCTAAGTAGTACAAAAATGAAAGCATGTCTTGTTCTGTCCATGGACTATCACAGTTACACATATCCACAGCAACAAACTCACAGCTGACTGCCGCACCAAAGAATGGAATTAGTCTGAGTGTGCTGACCAAAGATTCGGGATAACAACATTGACAAGCAAACTGTGAACTATTTTCGACGTCGTCAATGGACATACCCATCGACTCTTTATTGATATATAGATTCAATATTTTATGAGCATCAATTGGTATTTTGGTACCATTATCCACTTCAAATTCGTTCTTTCTCTTTTTACTCGGAGATTTTGCTTGCTTTCCGGAGCATAAAATATTGCACAGTTGCTGGTAATGGTTTGGTGCAATTTTATATATTTCGATGACGTTGTCATCAGTGACAGTCTATGATCGATCAATTTGAACATCATTAACTTTGAAATATTCAAAAGATTGAATGCCTGGTTGACCTCTCATCCTTGATTCGTTTGCAATATTGACTTAAGTTTCTGCGCAAACGTTTTTATTGACTGATGTGCTCATCCAAACCGATCTGTTGATTATATTGTCCGCCACAATGGTCAATTCATCTTCATCAAGATCACACAATGGTCCAAAAAAATTAGAGCCATAACTCTTTATTTTATTTTGAACAAAATCATCCTCAGTGATGCTCTTCGGCGAGCATGGCAAGGAGCCACTTTTGTAAAGCTCGAATACAAACTGCCATTTGCTACACAGTCTATCCGATGTCAAAACAAGAGTTAGATTGTCTTTAAGGCCAGTCTCCTTATTTTGAACAAGAAAGATATCTGTAGTACTACATTCATCTTGGAAAGACTGCAAACATATAAAATTGAATATTATAGTTAATTTGATAATTTCATAACACAGGCATCAATCTAAAGACTTTGATTGATAAGAAGAAATTCTATACCTTCCAAGCATCACTGGAAATGTTTCCCTTTCTCGAGAGGGATGGAGTACCATAGGATATCCATTTCTCCCTTGCTTTTTCAACTTGATAAATGAATGAAGTGTTTGCAAATTCCTTGTTTGACAAATTTTGTTGTTTGCATAATTTGCTGATGGTGTTCTGAGAAACGTCTCTATGTAGAAGACGAGCTATTCGATGCCGATACCTTGAATGGAGCTGTTTATATCGATCATCTGCAATGATTATTTTTTGCCCAGAAATAGTATGCTACCCATCCAATATATAAAAATTTACTGACGGAAAATTAATTTCTTCTTCATTTCCAGGAAGAAAGGCCAATGTGGTCTCCTTATCGAAAGGAAATAGAATAGCATCTCTCATTGTTGTTGTAAATGTATGGAGAAGAGATACAACCATCTTTTGCACGACCTCCTCATCAACCTTTCGATATTGTAAGTGTGGAGGCGCAACAACACATCTTTTTACGTCAATGGAAAAATCTTGCTCATTGAACAAAAAGTATTTGATTTGTTGTTGTTGAACTTCTTTTGAACTTTCAAAGCTCTTAGTGGCTTTCCGCAACATCGCTTTAGAAGGAGTTCCTTTGAGTTGTTTGAAGGAACATTTGTCCACATATTTTACAATATATTGGAGAAATGCTCTTCTGTTGTACGTAAGAATCTTTTCATGGCATACCTTTATCGGCTTCTTATTAATATTCATGCAATACAATACAAAGGAAGTTTTCCCAGCCAACATTCTTTTCCTCCATACTGACAAAATCCCTTTCCTCAAGTATGATGCAGTATCAATTCCGGAACGATTAGAAACCTCATACGAGGAAAAAACCCACCCTTGCTTCGTACAGGAAATTGGATCTGGATCGGGACCACTTTTCATTAGATCTGGTCAATAATCACAAACCATAAGATCAAGTTGTAGAAGGGTACACCTTTCACCATCGACCACTTCAACTTGAACTCGTAATTTTTCATCAGATTCATCGGGATCCACATATGTCAATATTCGAGCTCTAGTCCGAGCTCTCTCGTAATCCAAGTAGAATAGATATAAATCCAGGTACAAATTATCGAGTTCTTCCATCTCAACATGCCAACCATTTGTGAATAGGTGAATGTCGTGATCTTTTGTCAATTCAAAGAAAGGGATTTCCTGGTAGTTACTGAAGCTCAACAATGCAGCCATGCTTTATTTGCAAAAAAATCAAAATTTAGTCAATATAAGAATGCATACAATGTCTATAATTATAAGTTAGTGTTTTAATATTAGATATATACTTGCAAATGTTCATGCTAATGATCGATGGTTAAGGAATGACCACTCATTTTCAAAATCAATTGATTGATTAAGAACAAATATGCTATCATTATCCATGAGAGATCGAATGCACATTTTATAGAGTCGTTTGAGATAAGGATCGATCATAGAATGAGTGATCATCATAGAAGGGGAGGCCGATCATTCTTGTTTATGTGTATGAGTTTATAACATGTTTTGTATTCAAGTTTATGTGAGTTTAATTTATTGTATGTGAATCGTAATTGCACATTGATTAAGTGCGTGATTGTGAAGAAGAAACACAGTTTTACGAATTCGTAGCTAACTGGTGAATACAATAGAGATTCAGCATAGTTATGTATACTGCGATAGCTTCCAAGTGCTAAGTCATCTGTTGTTCTATCCCATTAGTTAGTTGATGTTAAATAGAATGTTATGCGAAGATCGTAATGACATATGTGCATCTCCATGGTTAAGAAATTCTTGATTAGCAACACCCATATTCGCTTCGGGTTAGACTTCAACCTGTTTACAAGGTGATGCCGAAGGGGCCAGTGAAAGGGGTTTTGTTTTGTATAAATTTATCTCATGAATGAAGGGTCAGCCGACCCTTATTGTGCTCAGTCTTCTTTCAGTGTTCACCATTCTTCATATACATGAATTGACACCCTTGCCTTTGGAGGTTGAATATTTGGACAAAAGTATATGCACGCCAACCGATAATTTGAGAAGATTTATGGTATTAAAAATGGAATTTACATGCATTGAATAGAAGGAAACCTTAATTAATCTTGGACAATTACTGGATAACATGCTCTACATACAGAGATAACAAATAAAACTTATTAAAGAGTATGGATTGGATTGTTTCTTATCTCTTCTTTTCCACCAGACCAAAGCATTTTGACTGTAACTAAATGGCTACCTTGCCTTTGTTAAAACTTCCCATGCAATGAAGGGGCGGCCGATCCTTCTTCCACCAAGTATTCTTTTCATAATAGTTCTAGACTGCAAGAAGGGTCAGCCAATATTTCTTGTGTTCAACATTCTGGATTCAGGTGAACTCTTGGATATAGGTGTTCACAATTTTATACTAAACAAAGGGGCGACCGATCCTTCTTGTCGGAGGTCAGAAGTCGGGATAAATATTGTTTATATGTTATAACTTAGCCAATCTTCATTCCCCACTATTTACTATGGAAGTCGGGATTCGAGAATTGTTGCCCCATTCCGCAATCTGCATTGCGGGTTGTGGGATAGAGGAATTGATGGAACGTTTTAAGAAATCTAGGTATCCGCAATCCACAATATATGTGCGTCTTCGGAAAAGGCGATGAAGTCCTCATGCGGGGGTGCAAGAAGGGTCGACCGACCTTTCTTGTGCCGAGTATTCTGTTTAAAATAGTTCTAGGCTGCAAGAAGGGTCAGTCGGTCCTTCTTGTGTTCACCAATTTGGATACAGGTGAATGTAACATATAGGTGTCTACAATTGTCTACTAAATGAAGGGGCGGCTGATTCTTCTTGTCATAAGTCGGGATAAATATTGTTGATATGTTATAACTTAGCCAATATACCGATCCCAACTATTCATTGCGGAATTCGGAAGCATGGAATTGTTGTTCTAGCCTAGGCGAGTTGAATATTTTTACAATTCACTCATAAATGAAGGGTCGACCGACCTTTCTTCTACCCAGTATTCTGTTCAAAATAGTTCTAGACTGCAAGAAGGGTCGGTCGATCCTTCTTGTGTTCACCATTATGGATACAGGTGAGTGGTTGGATATAGTTGTTCACAATTTTATAATAAACGAAGGGGTAGTCGATCCTTCTTGTCGGAGGTCGGAAGTCGGGATAAATATTGTTTATATGTTATAACTTAGCCAATCTCCATTCTAGGATGAATTCTGCATTAATTTGGAAGAAAGAACATTGACAATATTTAAATGTGTGGATCAGAGCATATAAAATGAATTCTAACTCAGATATTACAGTCAACTATGAGGCAAAGCAATAAGATGGTGTAACAAGAAATACATTCACAAAAGGGAAATTAAAAGACTGAAAAATGTAACAACATATGAATCTCTATTTCAGATCCAACCGCTATTACTTTGTAAAATCAAATTTTATACAAAACGTTCTTTGAAATCTTCGATACAAAAAGAAATTTCAAATAAATATGTCTGATGTAACACTCGGGCAGTTAACAAAGGAACTGCAATGTCATTTAAAATTAAGACACTTGAATATTTATTCCTGACATAACCTGTGTTTTGGTTTCCCAAATCTTTCAACAATTTTCTATTGCTCTTGAGTTGGGATTTCGTAATCCATCATTTCTTTTACCATCACCTCCAATTCTATGCATTCCGTGTAAGATACATCTGGAAGACCCTTCTTAATCATTACAAATTGTTCAATTATTTCAAAATCATCGGTCAATTTCTCAATTATTGTCTTTCCAGCTAATCCTTTGACCAAACCTTCAAATTTCGAGTGATCCATACGAGCCTGTACTATCAAATTGTGATAATGTTCTTGAGTCATTAATTTTCCATCGACACTCCAAAAAGAAGGTAGACCAGATTCAAAAGGCCCCAGAAATAATTCCTTAAAATTTTGAACTTCAAGGACCATTTGTTGTGCCATGTCTTCTACTTCTTTAACACGATCATGCTTGCCAATAACTCTTCTTGCCGAAATGACGATTGATGGTCTGAATTTGATTCCAAAACTCTGCATATCTAATTGGGTTAGAGTTTTTAACAAACTTACTGTATTTTGAGCTTTTTCTGAAGGCCTTTTGCGTAATGTCTCATTTGCCACTTTACACGTCTGGAGAGCTATGTTTGCTATAGCATCTTTATCTGCTATAAAATTCAAATAAGACCAGAATTTGGTGACTTCCACTGATATCACATCCCATATAAGGTATTTATCTCCGTGTAATGGAATTCAACCTATCAATTTATCTTTTAATTCATCAAATTTCTTTTGTAGTTGATTTCTATCACTCAAAGCCTTTATCTTTGCTCCAGAATTCCGAATTACTTCCTCTTTCAACTTCTGGTTTTCTGCTTTCAACTCTTCTATCTTTACATCTTTTAGACTAATTTGTGACATAGCACTGGTCGGTTCCTCAGTGGAGGACTTTTCCATTTGTCCTTCATCCATGCATAGAGATTGATCCCCTCGCTTCTCTGGTGCTTGCACAGTTTCAATCTGATTGGTATTCAACAATGAAATTTGTGACAACAATTCAATCCTTTGTTTTTCCCAAGCATGCTTTTCATCTTGTAACTTTAACATTTTACCTTTGTGATCCATCATTTCTTGATATATGGATTCCTTTTCTTTTTGTAATGCTACCAACTCTTGGGATTTCACATGTTGATTATTTGGCACCTTCAATTTTTTCTTGAGAATTTGAATGGCATTTTCTTTTTCATCAATGAGCCTTTTGGTACACTGGTTGTTCCCTGGCTCAGCTCCCACGGTCACAAGGTCCACTTGTAGTCTTTTGATCTGGATCGAATTTGCTTTGTTTTCCGCCTTCTCTTACCTCAGTTGACTCTCCAGCTTTGCTATCACAGACTGCAATTTAGAAAATTTTTAAGTGAATTGCAATAAATCAGAATACAGGACATATCCTGTTTGTTTATGCAATTGAATCTTATTTGGTATATTAATCACATCAAGCTTAACTTCCATTTCAGAAACTTTGTCATCGTTCACCACTGCAAACCTTATAGAGTCTCTTCCTGGATCCGTAGCTGTAAGAAGGGAAAATTTTTGTTCTGCCAACGTTCTTACTTGAGGGTACAATTTTTGAGTTTATTCGGAAGACTGCATCCTCTTTGATGTATATTGTGAAAGGACATCAGATCTAGACTTATACTGAGAGTTACTTACAGATTCCTTTATTTCTGAAAAACAATATTCCTTTATTTTTGCAGGTGGCTCCGAGATCAAACTAGTTTTTTCTGGAACAATTGAATCTCATTCCTCCATACTAATAATTTCCTTATGTAGTTCCACTTTAGATTTCTTACTTGAAACTTCTTGATCGACTTCCATACTATAAACTTTTGGAATAATTCTCTTACTGGTGATATCAGATTTAGATAGTGTCTGAACCAGCATTGCCAAATTCCCTGTTTGTTCCATATTCATCTCTTTATTATCTTGTTCAAATTTGAATAAATTTTCCATTTCTTTCAATCCTTCTACTGTTTGATGATCAAAATCCTTGTTTCCATTTTGATGTCTCCTTTGTGATATAATTTGATGAGGATCATAATTAATCCTTTCAGCCTCTTGGAAATCCATAATATTCAGTAACTTTTCTACTACAGAGAGGGCTACCTTATTCTTAATGATGAATGGACCAACTTTAACAGGGAATTTCACATCCGATGCTTTTTTGAAAGCACAAAAATGTTCTTCTTATGAATGCAACCTATGTCTAATAAATTCTAAGGAAAAAACCCTCGCTGTTAAAAAGTTTGGCAACAGATATGGTGCTCCAATAAAACCATACACCCTAATTATAGTATGTTCTCTATATAAGAACCAATCACCTGTTTTTCCTTCTGGTGTAGGCTGCAAAGTTTCTTTCATTTCCTCTAACACTCGGGGCATTTCAGCATTAAAAATAATTCTGTAAACTTTTTCCATGATTTTATGGGTGAACTTGTTAAGATTTAATATGCTAAGACAGAAAATAGCAGCATCACATTCCATTTCACAATAATAGCATATACAGGATCACTGAAGAAACAACAAGCATAACATAAACACAAGAGACACAGATTTATCCTGGGAAACCCTCATGGGGTAGAAAACCCAGCAAAGCTTCCTCAATATAGATGACCAGCAATATACAAAGATGCAAACCAAAGACATGATCTCCTTCTCCACCATAGCAGACCTCTCCTCCACAAGTGCGCTACTCTCAAGTGAATGAGTGTGTGTAAAATGAGGAATACACCTCCTCTATTTATACACTACTCCAACTTGTCTTTTACACAAGTCATGTAGGCTCGTATTTAACCATTTGGTTAAATACCCCATTACAACTGACTGGGCCGACCCCTCTAGGGTGGTCTAATAACCCTTTGACCCACATAACACATATAGGGCCGACCCCCACTAGGGAAGTCTAATAACCCAAGTTACCACATTCCGACGGAGGAATAAACATCTCCGGATATACAATAAGGTCTTCACGGAGGAATGAAACATCTCCGGAATAATAAAGTACAAATATAATATTCTTTGAAGTTACAATATCTCAACACTCCCCCTTAACAAGAAGGATATTATAACAGCATCTTCACGAGCAAGGAGTCATCAACATCATACATGATACATCTATAAATCATTGGAAGCTTTCTCAACATCATCAGTAACTCAAGCAGTTACTGGAATATCTTCAATACTGGAACATCAACATCTTCAATACTGAGTCTTTATCTTCTACAGCACTCGAACAACTACAACATCATCAACATCTGGATCCTCTCGATCATCAGCATCGTCATCAAATGATTATCAGCATCGAGATCATCTCGATCTACAGCATCTGGATCATCTCGATCTACAGTATCTGGATCATCTCGATCTACAGCATCTGGATCATCACGATCTACAGCATCTGGATCATCTCGATCTATAGCATTTGGATCATCATGATCTACAGCATCTGGATCATCTCGATCTACAGCATCTGGATCATCTCGATCTATAGCATTTGGATCATCTCGATCTACAGCATCTGGATCATCACGATCTACAGCATCTGGATCATCTCGATCTACAGCATCTGGATCATCTCGATCTATAGCATTTGGATCATCTCGATCTACAGCATCTGGATCATCTCGATCTACAGCATCTGGATCATCATGATCTACAGCATCTGGATCATCTCGATCTACATCATCTGGATCATCTCGATCTATAGCATCTGGATCATCTGTATTATTTTCCACACCAATACATCTATCATCAAAACATGTATTCTTACTAATACATATATCATAAAAAACATGTATTCTCACTAATACATCTATCATCAAAAGCATGTATTCTCACTAATACATCTATCATCAAAAGCATGTATTCTCACTAATACATCTATCATCAAGAGCATGTATTCTCACTTAATACATCTATTATCAAAAGAATGTATTCTCACTAAAACATCTATCATCAAAAGCATGTATTTTCACTAATACATAGCAGCATACCCTGCAACACACACGATCATATTACAGGATGATCAATCCTGCTCTCTTTAGGACATAGGTCCATGGATGATACAATCCAGATCAAGTTCCAAGATGATCAATCCTTATCACTTTAAGACAAGTCTCATGTCTAGGGACGATGCAATCCCGATCAAGTTCCAGGATGATCAGTCCTTATCACTTTAAGACAAGTCTCATGTCTAGGGACGATGCAATCCCGATCAAGTTCCAGGATGATCAGTCCTTATCACTTTAAGACAAGTCTCATGTCTAGGGACGAGGCAATCCCGATCAAGTTCCAGGATGATCAGTCCTTATCACTTTAAGACAAGTCTCATGTCTAGGGACGAGGCAATCCCGATCAAGTTCCAGGATGATCAGTCCTTATCACTTTAAGACAAGTCTCATGTCTAGGGACGATGCAATCCCGATCAAGTTCCAGGATGATAAGTCCTTATCACTTTAAGACAAGTCTCATGTCTAGGGACGATGCAATCCCGATCAAGTTCCAGGATGATCAGTCCTTATCACTTTAAGGAAAGTCTCATGTCTAGGGACGATGCAATCCCGATCAAGTTCCAGGATGATCAGTCCTTATCACTTTAAGGAAAGTCTCATGTCTAGGGACGATGCAATCCCGATCAAGTTCCAGGATGACCAGTCCTTATCACTTTAAGACAAGTCTCATGTCTAGGGACGATGCAATCCCGATCAAGTTCCAGGATGATCAGTCCTTATCACTTTAAGACAAGTCTCATGTCTAGGGACGATGCAATCCCGATCCAGTTCCAGGATGATCAGTCCTTATCACTTTAAGACAAGTCTCATGTCTAGGGACAATGCAATCCCGATCCAGTTCCAGGATGATCAGTCCTTATCACTTTAAGACAAGTCTCATGTCTAGGGACGATGCAATCCCATCACGTACATTTTGAACCTAGTTCAGGGACGATGCAGTCCTATCTTCAATTCTCAGAGACATCATGTCTACGGCTCTCTTTAGGACTGAAGTCCAGGGATGATCCAATCCTCACATGTCCACGAAGGACTTCATTCTCAAAGACATCTGTCTACGGCTCCTTTTAGAACATGTGTTCAAGGATGATGCAATCCGTCTTCTTTCTCGGAGACACCTGTCTACGGCTCCTTTTAGAACATGTGTTCAAGGATGATGCAATCCCTCTTCTTTCTCGGAGACACCTGTCTACGGCTCCTTTTAGGACTAAAGTCCAGGGATGATCCAATCCCCTCACGTCCACCAAGGACTTCATTCTCGAAGACATACGTCTACGTCTCTCTTTAGGACTGAAGTCCAGGGATGATCCAATCCCCTCATGTCCACCAAGGAATTCATTTTCGAAGACATACATCTACGACTCTCTTTAAGACTGAAGTCCAGGGATGATCCAATCCCCTCATGTCCACCAAGGACTTAATTCTCGAAGACATACGTCTACGGCTCCTTTTAGAACATGTGTTCAAGGATGATGCAATCCCTCTTCTTTCTCGGAGACACCTGTCTACGGCTCCTTTTAGAACATATGTTCAAGGATGATGCAATCCCCTTGTCACCTTAGACCCTGTCTAAGGACCATCCACCAACCTCTATGTCGGCATCACCAATATAGGTATCCACATCATTGAACTCACTGTCGATGCGAGAAATCTCATCATAAGTGATCACATCACTCCCCCTTTCGAGGAGGGTCCTTCTAAACTATATTATGTTTGTCTTGGAAAAATTTACTTGAGGTAGAGGTTTGGTTAGTACATCGGATCGGTAGAGGTTTGGTTAGTACATTGGTAACTTGTTACAAATTCCAACTTTAATTATTTTCTGCACCATATCTCGTATATAGAAATGTCAGATCTCTATGTGCTTTGACTTATCATGGAATACTGGATTCTCTGCCATTTTGGTACAACTCTGTTTGTCACATAGGATCACAGTTGGGTCTATCTCTAAGTCAAACAATCTTGAAGCCATACTTCTTCATAACTAGCAGATCAAGCAGCCATATATTCTGCTTGTACTGAGAGCCACACTAGACTGCTTCCTGCTAGACCACAAGATCATGGTTGATCCTAGACAATAACATCTTCTCGATGTGCTCTTCCTTTCTGATACACTTTCTGCTCAATCAACATCTATGTAGCCATCTGAAGTCATGATCTCCAAGATAACATAGATCAAAGTCTATTGTATCCTTTAGGTACCTCATCACATTCTTTGCAACTAACAGGTGAACACATCTAGTTTCCACTAGATACTGACTCAAGGTGTTCACAGCAAAGCATATATCTGACCTAGTATTCGTTAGACACATCAACGACTCAATAATTTGTCTGTACATAGTTATATCCACTAACTCTGATGAGTCATCTGCTAACAAATTCAAGTTGGAATCTATGAGAGTGGCCATTCCAACACATCAAGTCCTTTTAATATTTCTCAGCATACTTTCCCTGATTGAGAAAGATTCCTTCTGAGCCTTGCCATACTTCCAGACCTAGGAAGTAATGCATCAATCTGAGATCTTTCATTTTTATTTCTACAGCCATCTTCTTCTTTCTTTTCATGATCTGTTTCTCATTCCTTGTCAAAAAGAGATCATCATCATACAATAATGGTATGATGGGTTCATCATCCACAACCTTAAGATAAAGGTTAGGATCAGCTTTACTTCTGGTAAAGCCCAAGCTTTGTCAAGAAGCTGTCAATTGTCCATCATTCACACTCTGCATTGAGTGATCTTCTGCATATCTATTTGTGCCATCTCTCGTCAGATGGGTCTACTGATATAAGCCTCAAAATCGTTCGAACTCTGTGGTGAGTTCCTTCTTGCATCCATATCATATGTGTATAGAAGCCATATTCAACCTTGTAGCAAAGGTTGAGATCCACATCACCCATGGTGATCATTAAGCTCATCAATTGATTATCGATCCTGGGAACCCATACAGAACCTGATTCACACTTCTTCTTTAATTACACCATTAATAGAATGGTCTTATCTAGCCACTTGGAGCAAACATCTCATCATGATTCTCTTCCTCTTTCTAAGAGAATCTTCTAGCCACAAGCCTTCTATAGTGTGTTTGGTTTGTAAATCCTTTTTTTGAACATCCATCGCTTGTTCAGTGTTCATCATTCATCATGATCTTTCCTACAAATCAAAATTAAGTACATGATTAGTAATGCTTCATAATCATCAAATCATATTGACATGATAACCTATTATGCATACAGATATCATTTACATAGTTATGCAACTATTTTGACCAATACTTTGGCACAACACTTTTCCATATCCTGTATGCATACAGTGGCTATCTAGATGCCTTCCATCTCTACCAGAACATACTATCGAGAGTGTGCACAGCTCTCAGGATGTCATCAAAGAGGTTTCATTCTAGACAAGCAACAATGGAATGTTTGTCCAACTTACCAATCATATGCATATTAGTAGTATACTGTTCAATGCTCTATGAATGTTTACACTCAGCATGATATATTCTAGGAATACAAATATGCATACAAGCAATATCATTTACTATTTCAAATAACAACTCAAATACTTATCTTTTATGTTTGTGTGGTTGCCTCCCGCTTGATCTTCTATGTGTATTTTGAACTTCTATTCATTCTGTACCACTGCGCATGCTCAAGTGTGCACTAGTGTCATCCTCATGATCTCATACACAAACATACATTCATTAGTATATTATCAATATTATCAAAACATTCTAATTCTAAATAATCTTGAATATGTATAGTCATGATCATTAGTATTCAGGGTTTCAAGGAAGTCTTCTTTTACTAATGCATATTCTTGTTTGATCATAGTACTCTTCTGGTTAATCAAGATAAGAGACATAATATGCATAAACCCTTGATTACTAACTTTATGAATAAGCATAACCGATCATACCAAGTATACTTATATAAGGGTTCCTAACACAAGGTAAGATTCTAACTTGACATAGGAAAACATACCTGGATTAGTATACCTAATTAGTTATGTACAACATACCTAAACAATCTCTTCAATGATTTAGAGATCCTGAGCTAGAACCTGCATGTCTCATAGGTTAAGCATAATATAACAAAGTCATACATACCTCATAAGTAGAACAAAGATTATGGATGAGTCTTTGTCTTCATGATGTCATGGTCATGGAACTTGATTTGTCTTTTGTGATGTACCTGTATCCTGTTAGCAGACAACATCAACCTCACACAACACCATAATGCATTAGTACAATCATATATCCCTAATCAATGAATGTCTTCGATCATTCACATGCATTTAAACTGTTACTAGGGTGATAGGACAATTCTAACATTAATCAAGATTGTACTAATAAATAACATGAAGACAAACACATTATGAACTTAATCAAGAACCAGATTTCAAGACATACCTGAACCTCCTTAATTCATACCTATTGAGACTTCTTGTAGTCTTCTTATGTAAGGCCTTAGCCTCAACTCCCCCTGAAACTTGATCTGGAGCTTGATTAGGGTATGCTAGAGAAACCCTAAAAATTCAATCTTTGACTTTCACACTTCTGAATGGATGGAAGGATGTGTCTTGCTGAGCTGATCAAACTAGCATACTTCAATTTTGAAATCTCCAAAATTTGACCCCTCAAAATTGCCTTCAAAACTTCTGGATCTTGTGGACAGGATCCAAACTAGGGTTTGATGAAGCCCACCCTTCTACCCAATCAAAAGTTTTGATCCAAGGCTCTAAACTCTTATTTTTTTGAAGAGCTTCCAGCCGTGGTTACAGACTTCAAAAAAATTCCAACTTTTTGCTGAAGCCCTAATTTTCCATCTTTCCAATCAAAATCCCGAACTGGGGTTTGATCAAGCCCGGTCTTCTACCCAACCAAAAAATTTGATCTTGGACTCTAAACTTCAATTTTATTGAGTAGCATTCAGCCGTGGATTCTGTTTCCAAAAATTCTAACTTTCTCCGAAACCCTAAATTCCGGAAGCCATGAATGAAGGTGCTCCAAAAATAATTCTGTTTTGGCAGAAATATGTACCTAATTGTTTATGCTGTAACTCTGAACTTTTCACTCCACAGGGTCTGAAAATGTTTTTTGTGGTAGCCTGACCTATCATATTTCCATCCCAACAGGTCTGACCTCAATTGGATTTTCTGAGAGAGAGTTATGCTAAGTGTCGCAACGTGACCTGTTTATGGGATAAAACAGGAGAGCGAACTTGTACGACATTCCACGTGTCACTGGTTCAACTTCGGCCTCTAAAAAAGTTTCCTGAGATAGTACAATCTGTGTACTACCTGTCACTTTTTCTGAAATTTCATTTGGAGCTTCCTATCCCAAGTTATGCCAAGTGTCGCAGCGTGACCTGTTTATGGGATAAGACAGGAGAGCGCACTTGTACGGCGTGCCACGTGTCACTGGTTAAGTTTCGGCCTCTGAAAAAGTTTCCTGAGATAGTACAGTCTGTGTACTACTTGTCACTTTTTACTAAATTTCATTTGGAGCTTCCTATCCCAAGTTATGACCTTTTTTCCTAGGTCACCTGATTTTGACTGAGATATGGAAGAGGCAGAAACCCTAACTTGTACTGATCATAACTCACAAATTAAAACGAATCTGAGGGTGTCCTTTGGACACAAGGTACCTGGGGATGTTATCTACGACCTGTGAACTTTTCAGATCCTAAACCTTCGCAGGAATGGATTTATAGCGAAAGTTCCACGATGACTGGTTTTTGCTATGTAAAACCAAAACCTTCAAATTGTCGCAAGTGAAGCAAGTGTCGTAAGTGCCATACATTGCCTTCCTTCAGGTTAGCTCTAATACCATGTTAAGATTTAATATGCTAAGACAGAAAATAGCAGCATCACATTCCATTTCACAATAATAGCATATACAGGATCACTGAAGAAACAACAAGCATAGCATAAACACAAGAGACACAAATTTATCCTGGGAAACCCTCATGGGGTAGAAAACCCAGCAAAGCTTCCTCAATATAGATGACCAGCAATATACAAAGATGCAAACCAAAGACATGATCTCCTTCTCCACCATAGCAGACCTCTTCTCCACAAGTGCGCTACTCTCAAGTGAGTGAGTGTGTGTAAAATGAGGAATCAACTCCTCTATTTATACACTACTCCAACTTGTCTTTTACACAAGTCATGTAGTCTCGTATTTAACCATTGGGTTAAATACCCCATTACAACTGACTAGGCCGACCCCTCTAGGGTGGTCTAATAACCCTTTGACCCACATAACACATATAGGGCCTACCCCCACTAGGGAAGTCTAATAACCCAAGTTACCACATTCCGACGGAGGAATAAACATCTCCGGATATACAATAAGGTCTTCACAGAGGAATGAAACATCTCCGGAATAATAAAGTACAAATATAATATTCTTTCAAGTTAAAATATCTCAATAGAACTCAAACATATTGACCTGTTTAGGAAGGTCATGAGAAAAGATGGTACCAAGAAAGTTGGATTCCGAAATGTTTCAACACACGAACAGCTTCAGGAGATATGACTAATATCTGAAATGCTTCAACTGGTTGAAATTCACCAACTGGCCATGAATCGCTTCAGCTAGGAATTCATCAAAATTAAAACAACACACCAAATTTGACTGTGACTCTGGTGAAATTACTTGGAGAAGGAAAATTAACATAACTTCCGTGATTAACTTATCACTATATAGACCTAAAATTTGACTCAACAAGGACAAAACTAACTGGGTATCTTGCTGGAAGACATCAATACTCAAAGGGAACGATAGGTTTTCATGCGACTAACCATCTTTCAAGACTTGTAATAAAAACTTGTCTTTTTCTGCAGGACTACAGTTTCTATAAAACTTTGCCAAATTTTCTTCGTTAAACAACTCAGGGCTTTTGGGAAATGTTTCAAGTAAACGTAGAACCTCACGGACAGTCTGTGCATTTACTCCGCATAGAATTTTGGTGATTTTTACATTAATGATTACGCTTTGGCCCTGTGAATAATTTGTCGCACACCAACAAAAAAATTCGGGAAGTGCAGGGTTTGTTCGACACAAAAATAGTACAGAAAAGAACCAAAAAAATTTAATGCATCCTTTCGCTGTGACTTAAACTCCATTAATTTCTCCTTAGACTACGAAATACTACACACAAACAAAAGAGGATCGAAAATATCCCTTTCCCTGTCAAATACAAGCTTCTGGTTTTCATATGAACTTTCATTGAAGGGAAGAAGGTCTTGGGTTTTCTCTGATTTGGGACACAAAATCAAAACACTGAGGGTTTCGAGCTACCTGTGAAGTGAGATTCTTGGGTGCTGTTCCAGTTAATGAAGACAACGACGTTCCCGTGGGTTCTTTTCCTCCAGGAAATAAGCGACAAAAACATTTTTTAAAACTTCAAACAAACCTTTTATAGAACATATGCTTAGGTGGTTTCGGAACTTGCGATGAGCGGTTTAAATTTAACCACTTTTCATAGCGGACTCCACCAACGCTTGCCACATGGTTACCGGTTTAATTTCCGCTCCTCCTTTTCCAAGTTTAACCACCATGCACTTTCTAGCGCGGGAACCCATTTCCACCATCGATTTGCTTTTGGGTGGGTCTGCATCATAATTCCGCCACTTTGCTACACGTTTGTCCATTTTGGTGTGAGATGTCCAATTTTTTAGTGGCCTTTCCACCTCCGCCCTTGGAGTGAGAGACCTTAGAATAGTGACAATATTTGCATTGTTCTTCTCTATAAACATTAACAATGTTATATTAATGTTAAATAACCCAAGAATCCTTATAGAATAAATTTAAAAAACATAAAGACAAAAATGCTAACAATGTGAAGAGATCACTTGTTTGATCAATTATACCAATTCTAGACATTGTTTGTAGATGCGTTTGTAGAAGATCTAGTGTAACATGGGAAGAAGTCGATGAAGTAGAGGGATAGATGACCATAAGAGATAAGAGAAGTCTAAACAACAAGATCAATCTTCCAAGATGGCATTGAGATGAAACATTAAATTAGGAAAAAGAGAGATCACATGTCATAGCAATAACATCTAAGGTTGGTGTTTTTTTTTTACACAACCCATTTCATATTAGCTGCATAATTCTATTGTTCATGTAGTGTCCCTTTTTAATAAATTTGTAAAATTTAATTGGAAAATTGCAATTTTTGGCCATTAATTCGAACCTTAGACTATTAATGACTCGAATACTTCCAAATGGCTTCAAATGCATCTATTATTTTGGATACGATCTCTATCAGTCTTTCTTTTTAGAGAGATCCCTGTAGACCACACGAAGCTTCAAACTTCACACGAGCCAGAGGCTTAGTCAACACATCAAGAACTTGTTCCTCTGTAGGAACATAATCGAGCTTCACAGCTCCCTTCTGCACCATATCCCGGATATAGTGGAACATAATCTCGATGTGCTTCGATCTATCATGAAACACAAGATTTTATGTCAACCTGATGCAACTCTGGTTGTCACAGAGTATCTCTGTAGCATCAATCTCTACATCGAACAATACTATCAACATCTTGCGAAGCCACACTACTTCACCACAAGCTGAAGAAGTTGCTACATGTTCAAATTCCACTATATTGAGTGCAACACAGGGTTTCTTTCTACTGAGCCATGAGATCACGCCTGATCCGAAACTAAAGTAACATGATCCTAAGGTACTCTTTCTGTATTTAGCACTTCCATCCAAATTTGAGTCTGTGTACCCATACAGTCTGAACTCACTATCTGAGGCATATCTGAGTCCATAATCCAATGTACCCTTCAGATATCTCATCACATGTTTTGCCGCAATCAGGTGAAATTTCTTGGGTTCAACCATAATATACTAACTCAATGTGTTATTTATCCGGTCTCGTATAATTCAAATACTTATCTTTTTTTGGTTGTTGGGTGGACTCCCTCTCAATCTTTGCTTCCTTGCAGGAACTACTAGAGTCTCTAACAGAGTGTTCTTCTTCTTATGGGAGCTACTTTTGTTTCTAGGACAATCGAGTCCTTCTTGTGATGAGGATGCTCCCTCTTGGTGTGTGCTGTGAGAGCCTGGTCTTCACTACCCATGTTTTCGTTTCGAGCTACAATTCGAGCTTCTTCTTGTGAGCATTCCTCCCACAACATACTGAATGTGATGAGATTCTTCCTAGCACAAATTCCTTGGAGGAAGGAATCCCATGACCTAGGAGGACCATTCAAGGTTGTCATCACTATTTCTCCATTCTCTATAATATCTTCTTCAATGGCTTCAAGTTGTTCTTTTATCTGAGAGACCCTTGTAAAGTGTGATTGCATGGTCTCTGCATTTTGTATCTTGGCATTCTTTAATTGATTCCTCAAATTCATCTTCTGATTTATGTTCTTTCCTTCAAACAGCTTGGTCAAGGAATAAAACATCTCTTTGGGTGTCTTTAGGGATGACACATGTGGTATGAGATGGTCCTTGATAGAATCTGCAATGATCCTCTGGGCCTTGACCAAGTTATTCTTATGTAAGGCCTTAGCCTCATCTCCCTCTGCGACTGGAACCTCTTCACTTATGTAGGTATCCATTTCATTCTCCTGTAGGATTAACCCAATCCTATACTTCCATGTTCAGAAGTTGTCATCCCCTTCAAGATTAATATCCTCAAGCTTGGTGTGGTGAGACATCTTAATGAGAAACTCAAATGGAAATAAAAGATTTAGATCTTACCACTAGATTTGGAGCTAGCTAGGGTTTGATAGAGAAACCCTAAAAATCCAAACTTGGAATTTAAAACTTTTGATTGGATAGGGAGATGCAATTGACTGAGGCGAGAAAGCTGGTGTGCTCAGATTTTGAAAACTCCAAAAATTTACCCCTCAAAAGTGACCTGCGAATTTCGGATCTGCAATTTCTGTCAAATTATAGTTTTCTAGTTTTCTGTCCAATGCACAATGGCCTCTCCAATTTTTGTCCAATGCACAATGGCCTCTGCAATTCCCAATTAGAGTAAACACTCCACTAGCATGACAAGGTACAAGCTCTCCAAATTGCAAAGATATTGCAAATAAAAATGATCAAAAGCTTCTCTCCTTCTTTGTTCTTGTGACCTTTATAAACTTCTCAAGTCCACCATGGGTCGAATTCCTTCCAAAGGATTCATTCCAACTCAATTTGGGAAGAGATTCTAATGTGTGCCACTTGTCCAACAATTCCTAGTCTCCTTAATAATCCCTTGGCTGCACTAACTCCCTTGTGTACCTTGAACTTGGAGGCTATTTTTATCCCTAACATGTCATATATTTCAAATGTCGGCATTCAGGTCTGATTTGTGTCATAGGTGTCATAGCATCTTCATCATTGTTGTCACAGTAGAGGCTATGGAATCTAGCCCAATTGTCACAATTCTTCTAAGATGCCTCTTCCTCTTCCATGGGACTTATTCTTCCACTCCAATTCAACCTTACATGACTCATGCCATGAATAATACCTCTTAAACTATCCCCAGTATGTTACCCTTCATCTTGAACTCGAATTGGTGAGAGAATCAGGCCAAGTGTAGTGGGAAATATTGCCATAAATGGGTGCCACAACCTCTTAATATGTGTCCTCATGGTCCAATGCACAATGGCCTCTCCAATTCCCAATTAGGATGCCAAGTAGATTAAACACTCCACAAGCATGGACAAGCTATGCTCTCCAATCCGCAAAATGAGAAATGACCAAAAACCACTCTCCAATGGCATAGATATTATTGGTGATTGTATTGGAATAGTCCATGGTAATGATATTGGCATGAGATCCCTCTAAGCTTTTGGAATGTACTATGAGGTCTATGATGTAAGGGTTTGAAGGTGAAAATAGATGAAGTCTATTGGTGATTATTTCTGGGATTTGATTACACTCTTTGGAGGCATCTTTATGGTCTTTCTATACATCTGAATTATATCTTGGAAGAAGTTGTTTCCATTCTTGGACGATAGACTTGTGGCATGTACAAGTTGACATTGTGACATCGATATTTTTTGTGGCCTTCTGACAGAGACAATGATTGTGTCCTTGTGACGAACATAGATTGTGATAGTGACATCCATACAATGCTACATGGATAGTTATACAGGTACAAGGACATAGATACACGTATAGGTTGATGGAAATCGTGATACAATGGCAGTGGAATATTGTTCTTCTTATTCATATTAGGGTGGCAAGATCGAGCAAGGATAGGAGATTGAAGTCTCCTTTCAGTTGGTGCTCATGATCTCAATGAGTTGGGGATTCCATCCAGTTGGTGCTAGTAAAACTATTGAGTTGGACTTTACTGAGGTCTGGAGTCCTATCTATAGGTTGGAAATTATGAAAACCAAGGGGTTGTAGCCTCGTTCTAGATGGAGCTAGTAAATCGAGGAGTTGGAGCTTCCTTAGGTTTCGAGCCTCCTTCCAGTTGTGCAGTTAAATCAGGGAGTCATTTCCTTCAAGAGAGTCAGATAGCTGGACCGAACATCTCTAAAGCACATGGACGAACATGAAAGTCTCTACTCCGCAGATGGGGTTTGACTGTTCTATGGATCAAATTCTGATCTGATTGGATTATAAGAATGAGACTCCATTTAAATGCACAAGGTTTTGATATCTAGAAATCTGTTCGAAATGCTTACATCGCTCTAAAAAGACTACAAAAAACTGCATCCATGAAGGAGCTAACAAATAATAATGCAATGGAAATGGATATCCTATTGCATGGAATACATGATCATGTGAAAGATAAATTTGGAAGGTGTTCATCAGGTGGGAAAAGGTACAAAATCTCTGCACAAAGGGATCCCATTCTTAATAGCATTATTTTTGTCCCAAGTACCTACAAATATCGGGTAAATATTTCATGAGCTTTGGAGTCCAAAGAAGGCTTAAAAAGTATAAGGGAAGTAAGCTTACCTTAGGGGGCCTACAAACTTATGCTAATAGGCCCAAGCGCTTAAAATATTAAGCAGAGGTGGTAGAGCATCAACTACACAAGACGTTAGGCAACGATGAGGCCACTATGCGGTAGGTGTTGGCCCATCCAACAATACTAAGAGGTGGGGGGGAATTAGTATTGCCTTTTTCAACCCTTTTATATAAAATTAGTATTAAGCACAAGTTAAATAATCTTTCCCAATGTGAATAGGACAATTAAAAATTTGAACACACCGATTTATCATGGAAACCTCAAAGGTAAAACCAACAAATCCTTCCTACTAATGAGGGAATTGTATACAAAATTGTTCTACAAGCACCAACTTGATGGAGAACTTGTTCGGGTACACAGGGTACTACCAAAAGACCGAAGACCAAGAGCAACCACTTCACACAAACAGATCACATATCAACACACCGATGTTTTGACGTGGTTTAAACCTTCTTGAGGGAAACACTCCACGACCCCGGCCAAATAGCTTCTACGGGACAATTTATTATGCAAAGAAAGAAAGTTACAAATGAGCTTCTCATAATCGATCAACTAAACAATGACCCTCCATGCTCTTTAAATAGAGATCATGGACCAATCGGGTGTTAAGCCACGGATCAAGGTTAGGTTTGATCTAAGAGAAGTTGAGCCGTCGGATCACTCTATGTTGGGAACATATCGTGACCGTCAGATTAAGTATTTACAAATGCATACTAAAGAAACACACTATCCCTAATGGATATATTACACAAGTTGATCTTAACTAACTCCTAAGTGTCTAAATATCCTAACACCCCCCCTTAAGAACAACTTGGGATAGGATTGAAGGATTTACAAAAGTGACACTATTAGGAGAAGGAAGGAGGCATTAGAGCCTATCCCCCCTTAATGACAAGTTCCTGAACTCCTAACATAGATCGAAGTTTAGAAAACTTCGCTTCTGTAAGAGACTTGGTGAAGATGTCTGCAACTTGATCATCTGTAGGGAAAAAGAACACTTCAAGAACACGATCATGAACAAGATTTCTGATGAAGTGCATATGTAGCTCAATGTGTTTGCTGCGTTGATGTAGAACTAGATCTTTGGCAAGCTTGATGGCACTTTGATTGTCGCACCAAAGTGGAGTAGGTTGCTGCTACTCGAATCCAAACTCTGAAAGGATCTGTCGAATCCATAAAGCTTCCTGACTGGCATTAACTGCTGCTCGATATTCTGTCTCTGCTGAAGAAAGAGCAAGAGCTTGTTGTTTCTTACAAGCCCAAGTAATAGGTCCAGATCCCAGACTGAAAACATAACTTGCAGTAGACTTTCGATCATCAGGATTGCCGGCCCAATCTGAATCAGTGAAACCAACCAACAAAGGTTTCCCCCCTGTACTGTAATGAATCCCAAACTGAACTGTACCTAGAATATATCGAAGTATTCTTTTAGCTGCTTTCCAGTGACTTTCATGAGGTGTCTTCATATAACGGGCAACACGAACAACGGTAAAGGAAAGGTTAGGACGAGAATGAGTCAGGTATAAGAGACTACCAACAAGCTGACGATACAAGGTGGCATCGAATTCAGGTGAAATACAAGTGGCAGAAAGTTTGACTCCAGACTGGAAGGGAGAAGGGGTTGGTGTACAATCTTCCATGTGAAAGCGATGAAGAAGGTCACAAGCATACTTAGACTGAGAAAGAAAGATTCCTTTTTTGGTTTGCAGGACTTGGAGACCAAGAAAATAATGCAAATGTCCTAAGTCTGACATTTCAAAATTTTGTTTAAGACTGGATTTCACATGGGTTATAAGCTTATGGTCACTACAAGTAAGAATAAGGTCATCAACATATAGAACAAGTATGATGAGATGGCTTCCTACTTTCTTGGTATAGACATTGGGGTCAGAATGGCATCTAGAAAAACCAGTGTCAAGGAGAAAGTTATCCATTTTGGCATACCAAGCTCTAGGAGCTTGCTTAAGGCCATATAAGGATTTCTTAAGGCGGCAGACAAGGCTAGAGTTATTCTGAACATAGCCAGGAGGTTGTTCCACGTAAATTTTCTCCTGTAAATCACCATGTAAGAAGGCAGACTTGACATCCATTTGATGGAATTCCCAGTTGTGTAAGGCTGCAAGGGAAAGAACAAGGCGGATGGAGTTCATTTTTGCGACGGGAGCAAAGGTTTCATTGTAGTCAATCCCTTCAACTTGGGAAAAACCTTTGGAAACTAACCTTGCCTTAAGTCTTTCAACACTTCCATCTGATGCATACTTAGTTATGTAGACCCATTTACATCTGACAAGTTTTCTTCCTTTTGGAAGAGGTACAAGATCCCAAGTATCATTCACCATTAAGGAACGATATTCTTCATCCATGGCTGCATCCCAATCTGGATTCCCTGAAGATTCTGCAAAAGTTTATGGATCATGATTCTCGGAAACTTGAGCCAAAAGAGAAGTGGCTCGCTAAAACTGAGAACGTGTTCGACGTTGATCTCTAGGATCACCGGTAAGATCACCAGCTGCTTCACATGTTGAACGGACCCATTGAGGAAGCACTTGTGGTGGTGCAACTGGAGGAACATGAGCAGGCGGAGGTGGATTTTCATCCTCATTGTCATCAGAAACTGGAGTTGGAAACCTGTCAAGGAAGTTGGAAGAAGAAGAAGAAGAAGAAGGCACAAACGCCGAATCAGGCTCGCAGGCCAAAGATGGCACAATCGTCGAGTTAGGCTCATAGGCCAAGAGATTTTCATCAAATTTAACATCTCTTATAATGATTATATCATGAGAATGTGGTTGAAGAAGTCTATAACCTTTTACATCTTCAGAATATCCAACAAATATGCACTTTTCACTTTTAGGATGCAATGCTTTCGGTTTTTTATCCTGAATGTGAGCCCATGCTTCACTACCAAACACACGAAAGTGACTTACATCAGGTTTAGTTTTACTCCATGCTTCTTCCGGTGTTATACCTTGTAATTCTTTTGTGGGGGTGTGATTAACTATGTAATTTGCAAAATTTATGGCTTCAACCCAAAATTGAAGACTTAGTCCCTTAGATTGGATCATACAATTAGCCATTTCTTTTAAAGTGCGGTTCTTCCGCTCAGCTACACCATTTTGTTGTGGTGTATATGGAACAGTGTGCTGTTGTTGGATGCCTTGTTCAGTGCAGAAAGTAGTGAATTGTTTGTTAACATATTCTCCTGCATTGTCAGATCTTAACTTAATAATTTGATGACCAGATTGTTTTTCAACAAGGGCCTTCTAGGCCAAGAACATGTCAAATACTTCGCTCTTAAGTTTTAGGAAATAAACCCAAGTGCGTCTGGTGTAATCATCAATGAAAGTTAAGAAATATTTGAAACCAGAAAAGGAAGCAGATGGAAGAGGAGCACACAAGTCACTGTGCACAAGCTCCAAGGGAACCGAGGCGTGCCAAGAGGTACGTTTATCAAAACTGTCCCGATGATGTTTTCCGAGTACACAACCGGAACAAACACCATCTCTGCAAGATACCATCGGAAGACCTGTCACCATATTTTCTTTACATAGTTGTTGCAATGAGCGATAATTTAGTGACCAAATCGCTCATGCCAAAGTTTGCTCAAGTTATCACTATGAGCAACAAAAACTGAAGGGAAAGGTGATGACCCAAAGTTGTTAAACTTGTACAACCTGGTAATATCATCAACAATTCCGGTAGCTAGGACCTGTTGAGGATCTTTAAAATCCTTGATTACAACTTGGTGAGGTGTAAAGGTCACAGTTTTACCTTCACCAGAATGAGTGATCTGATAGACTGATAACAAATTGCAGGAAATTCTTGGAACACATAGTACATCACTGAAATGACCATTATCTACTGGAACTGTTCCAGCTCCTACAACACTTAGAGATCTATCATCACCAACAAATATTTGTTTGGTGTTACATTCATGCATAGTAGAAAAGATGGCTTGATCCTTAGCCATATGATAAGATGCTCCAGAATCAATGAGCCATTCATTTGAAGTAGAAGAAGAAGATGCATTATAAGAATAACCAGAAGCACAAAGTGCATGTCCATGAGAGGAATATTCTGAAGGCGAAACTAGGCTGATGTGGTGCTTCTTCATTGCTGCTTCCAAGGCTGCCATCTTCTTGAAACACTTAGATTCATCATGATTATCTTTCCCGCAATAGTTGCAATGACGCTCAGTCTTCTTGCCTTTTGGTTTGGATCCTTTGTCATTTTTTAAAGAAGGAGCTGACTGAGAGGGTTTGGGACCCTTGTTTGACTTATTATTGCGAAAATTTTGTTTCTTGGGAGGCTTGGACTTTTCTTTCTGTTGGGACAATAAGGCTTTCCCAGATGTATCTGCATTGTTGATTATTCTAAGATGAATGGGTTTATCTTATTCTTTAATCAAGGAATCACAAAAGGATTCAAGACTAGGCTCTTGATAGCTAGCTGCATTCAAGGATGCTTTCATGGAGTAAAATGTAGATACAAAAACAGAATATGCACATCCAAGTTTGGAAAGAATATGATAAATACAGTGTTTGTCTTCCCTCTCAATCTTACATTCTGCACATAAGATTTTAAGAGTTTTGTACTTAGATAAATAATCTTGAATGCATGAAAAGTCACTTGGATTTAAAGAAATCAACTCATTTTCGAGTTGGTGACCTCGAATTTCATTGTGTTTACCAAACACAGATTCCAACTTGTCCCAAGCAGCATTAGGTTCATCAATTCTAGATATGTGGAATCGCAAATCAGTAGAGATTGACATCCCAATCAATCCACGAGCTTCATCACATCTATTTGCCCATTTTATTTTCTTATCATCATCAGTGGGTTCTTTTTCTTTCCCTGAGGTAATTCTGAAAAGTCCCCTACTTCGTAGAACATCCTCCATACGAGATTTCTATTAGAAATAGTTGGAACTGTTAAGTAGAATATCACAAGGGGCGGCCATATTTGTAAATTAATGGCTGTAAAAGAAGAAATCAATAGTATGGATGTGAAGAGCTCGAAAAAATAGGCGGTTTAAAAAAAATGGCACTGAAAACTGACTCTGTATGATGAAGTTATGCTTGAACAAAGAAACTGTTGAAGATGTCTCCAATAGTGACGTGACAGCTAGAGAATGTCCAGCAAAAAAAAGAACCCCCCTCTTCCCAAGATGACCTTTTGACAATCACTTTACAAGAAAGTTGCTTTAAGTGAACCACTTTTGTAAAATAAGTGATTTCACTTTTACAATGATATTACTTTTAAATAGTGCAACAATAAATAAAAAACTTAAGTGACTCACTTGTATTTTTATTTTTTATTATTTAAGTGAGATGCACTTTTACAATAAAGTAACTTGAAAATAGAAATTGCATGCACTTTTCCTTTTAAAAGTAGCTTCCTAAGACTTGAACTCAAGACCTATTAAGGAATAAAACAACTTTGAACCAAGTAAGCTAGATTAAAAGTTATGTAAAATATGAGAATGAGGAAGGGGGCTTTTTTATTTTTATTTACTCTTCTTGCTCGGTTTGCGTGCTTGCCCTTTTTCCTGCAAAACAAACCACAAATCGAAACAAAAAAACTTTTTCACACTTGTGGAGTTAGATCTTGTTAGCTTGCCCGGAAAGTCTACGTTTTCTCTCTGTTTCTGATTTGCCGAGATCGCGCAAGGTGCACGACAAAGAGCATACGCAGCCAAGAAAAACCCTTTCCCTTTCTGTTTCTGATTTGCCGAGATCGCTCAAGGTGCACGGCAAAGAGCATACGCAGACGGGAAAAAAACAATCCGAACCCAAAAAAAATCTAACAGTAAAAAAATGATAAAATATGAGATTTTTTCTTTTAAAACAGAAAAATAAAAAAATGCGTCACTGTAACGTTATACCTTCAGATCTGATGAAATATGTGTTTCTGGAGCAACCGGGAACCGTTTTCGATCAAACGAAAACTATTTCCCAATGGAAATGACGCTCCGGACGCAATGGAACACCTCCCACAGCCTAAAAATGTACAGAAATACCAGAACTAGAAACCCCTTCGAGTTTCGGCAACAACAGTTCAAGATCTAGATCACAACTGGAAGCGGCACTTCATAAAAGCTCTGATACCATGTTCGGGTACACAGGGTACTACCAAAGGACTGAACACCAAGAGAAACCACTTCACACAAACAGATCACAGATCAACACACCGATTTTTTGACGTGGTTTAAATCCTCTTAAGGGAAACACTCCACGGCCCCGGCCAAATAGCTTCTACGTGACAATTTATTATGCAAAGAAAGAAAGTTACAAATGAGCTTCTCATAATCGATAAACTAAACAATGACCCTCCATGCTCTTTAAATAGAGATCATGGACCAATCGGATGTTAAGCCACAGATCAAGGTTAGGTTTGATCTAAAAGAAGTTGAGCCGTCGGATCACTCTATGTCGGGAACATATCGTGACCGTCGGATTAAGTATTTACAAATGCATACTAATGCATACTAAAGAAACACACTATCCCTAACGGATATATTACACAAGTTGATCTTAACTAACTCCTAAGTGTCTAAATATCCTAACAGAACTTAATCCCATGGATTCTTCTGTCACTACAGAAAGGATGATCCTACACCCCTGGTTTTCTACCTGCTAAATAGACAAGGATGCCCCACCACCCTAAATCTCTACCCACGACTGGAAGGAGGCAAGAATTCCCTTAGAAGGCTTGAACCTGCACCAAGAAGCACCCAACAACCCTCTAATTTATAATAGTTTTAACTTCGATTTTTCAGATCTTGCTTTTGATACGCAATTACCAAAACTTCATAGACACCTATGGTCCTCTTCATATATTTGACTTGTATGGTTATATATATTTTCAAAGAACTTTATTATTTGAGAACTTTATTAAGGAAAATCATGCCTCTTCATAAAAAAAATATTGGATCCTTATAATGGCATCGATTCATAATTGATCTTCATAGTCTTTCAATCTTGTTTTAATTAGTAAGGAATTACTATTTTGAAAATTTAACCAATTTTGGCAATTTGGCCAAATTGTTCTCCAAATATACCATTTCCAAACGTCTCTTCAACAGAGTGGACGTCAAACTGGCGGTCAACTAAGATTTACAAATATTTCGCGTCCGATCCTTTAAATTAACCCTCCAGCATCTCTCAACGGTTGAATGATTCAAACCCGTTGGATCTTCGTCAATCCACATCGACGATGGACTTCAACATGCACCTAGCTAGATTTCATAAAGAATCCGCACCGTATCCTATGATTTAAATGCTGCACAACTTAACCCAGCGTAACTATCCTGTAGCATTGGTGTAAGTTTTAAACCTTAACAGTGAAGTACAAACTCATATGATTCTTAAGCATTAACAGAAAATACACAATGGCACACACATTACACAGAGATTTTCACCTGGAAACCCTTAACCGGGAAAAAAAACCAGCCAAACTTAGAGCCGCATAGCTCCTTTTTCATTATATGTTTATTTTACATGTACAATACAATAAATGGTATTCTGCAGCATCTAAAACCCTAATTCGTTTACCCAAATTAGGTTACAACCCTAATTCCTTTTACCGGAATTAGATTAGAGTACAATGGGTCGAAAATCGCGAAAAAGCAAAAAGCAACCCAAAAAATTTTGCACTCCGCGCGGACTCCGGGGGCCTAATGGCCCCCTCCGTAGGGATCGTGTTGTACACGCAGCGACCATGTGAAGAGATATAACATACCCAACATTCTCCCACTTGTTGTTCTCTTCACATACAGGAGAAATTTATGACTTCAACAATTCAGGGCAACAATGCCCATGTTCTCTTTACACCAAGAGAACTTCTGAGTACTTACAGACTTTGTCAAAGAGTCTGCAACATTTACCAAAGTGTCAACCTTCTCCAGCAACACTTTGTTTTGTTCAACCATGTCTCTGACGAAATGGTACTGCACATCAATGTGCTTTGTCCTTGAGTGATAAGCAGGGTTCTTTGCTAGAAATATTGCACTTGAGCTATCACAGCCAATCTTTACTGCATCCTGAACAAAACCAATACCTGAACACAATATTTGCAACCATACAGCTTCCTTACTTGCATGGGTAGCTGCCATGTATTCAGCTTCTGTAGTTGAGAGTGCAACTACAGCTTGTCTTCTACTCATCCAACTGATTGCTCCTCCAAATAGATTAAAAACGTAGCCACTTGTAGATCTTCTGTGATCAAGATCTCCAGCCCAGTCAGCATCAGCAAATCCTTGTATATTTATCTCTCTATTTAGACCGGGTCTTCCTTGGTAGCAGATTGCAGAATCTGTAGTGCCACGCAAATACCTGAAGACCCTTTTTACTGCAGTCCAATGTTCCTTACCTGGTTTTGACATGTATCTACTCAAAACTCCCACTGCATGGGCTATATCTGGTCTAGTACAGACCATGGCATACATCAGACTGCCAACTGCACTAGCATAGGGAACATGAGACATGTCCTCTACCTCTTCTTGTGTAGTGGGACACTGTTCTGCAGATAACCTTACACCTACAGGAATGGGCACCTTCACTGGTTTGCTTTCCTGCATATTAAATCTCTTCAATATCGTTTCAACATATTTCCTCTGATTTAACCAGAGTTTCCTGTTTTCACGATCTCTTTTTATTTCCATGCCCAAAATGAAATTTGCAGCACCAAGATCTTTCATGTCAAATTCAGATGACAGCTGATTCTTGACATCCTTGATGATTTCTTTGTTGTTTCCAATTAGCAACATATCATCAACATACAATATTACATAAATAAAATGATCACCAATTAGCTTAAAATAAACACAGTGATCAGCTTTGCTTCTTGAGAAACCAAGTCCCAGTATATAAGTATCAAATTTTTGATACCACATTCTGGGAGATTGTTTCAAATCGTAGAGAGACTTTTTCAGCTTACAGACAAGCTCCTTTCTTCCTTTCACCACAAACCGTTCTGGTTGCTTCATATAGATCTCTTCATTAAGATTTCCATGTAGGAAAGCCGTCTTTACATCCATCTGTTCTACCTCAAGATCAAAAGCAGCAGAAATAGATAAAAGAAATCTAATAGAAGTCAATTTTGCAACAGGTGAAAAAATCTCACCAAAATCGATGCCCTCAATTTGGGAGTAACCTTTCGCAACTAGTCGAGCCTTGTACTTCTCCACTTTACCTGCTGCATTTAACTTCTTCTTGAATACCCATTTGCTTCCAATAGGCTTTCTTCCTTCTGGCAACTCAACCAGATCCCATGCCTCATTTTTGTCCAAGGCATCCATTTCTTCTATCATGGCCTTCTTCCATAGTTTACTATCTTCTGAATCCATTGCCTCTTTAGCAGTTCTAGGATCATCATCAGTAATAGATAACACAAAATTAGAACGAAAATCAGGGGGACTGTACCTTTCAACTTGCCTTCTTTCTCGGTCAGATCTCCTCAATACCGGAGTCTGTGGATTCGCCTCTTCATCTGATTCAGACGATTCTACCTCCTCATCTGATTCAGACGAAACTGGTTCCTCAAAAGAGTCACCTCTTTCATCCTTGATATCAAAGTGTAGCTTCTCTGAATCCTTTTCCTTTGGTACATCCTCAATATTGGAAGTGCTTTCAACTTCTCTGAAGATCACATCTCGACTGTAAACTGTTTGCCTTTTTACTGGGTTCCACAGCTTGTAACCTTTCACTCCATCCTTGTAACCAATGAAGATACATTTTTTTGCTTTATTATCCAACTTGCTCCTTTTCTCCTTTGGAACATGTACAAAAGCATCACACCCAAACACTCTGAGATGAGAGAGAGAGGGTTTCTTACCAGTCCAAACCTCATGAGGTGTCTTGTCAACCAACGCTGATGTGGGTGTCCTATTCACTAGGTAACACGCAGTGTCAACAGCTTCTGCCCAGAATTGTTGTGCTAGCCCTGCACCACTGAGCATACTCCTTGCCTTTTCCATCAATGTCCTGTTCATCCTTTCTGCAACCCCATTCTGTTGAGGTGTGTATGGAGTAGTCTTTTGCCTTGCTATTCCACACGTTTTACAGAACTCCTCAAATTCACTTTCACAGAATTCTCCACCGTTATCTGTTCTGAGTACTTTTATTTTCTTCTCAGTTTGATTCTCTACAAGAGCCTTAAATTCTTTGAATCTATTAAAAACCTCAGATTTCTTACGCAGGAAATAAATCCAAGTTTTCCTTGAGAAATCATCTATAAATGAAACATAATACACAGATTTACCAAGTGATGGAACATGCACAGGTCCAAAAACATCATTGTGTATTAACTCTAAGATTCCTTTAGCTCTTACAACACCAGATGAGAATCTTACTCGATTCTGTTTACCATATAAGCAATGTTCACAGAAATCAAAATCTAATGTGAAATCAGACATGCCTTCAGCCATACTTTTACCTTGTAATAGTCGAAGACCCTTTTCTCCAATATGTCCCAGCCTTCGATGCCATAGCGATGTCTTCTCACTAGAGACAGTAAGGACTCTGTCTCCTTCATTTTTACCCTCAGAAACAATAGTGCTGTTATATCCATTTTTGAAGGTGCTTCCCAACAACTTGTATAGAGTTCCAATCCAAACTCCCGTCATCAGCACCAATGACTCTCGAACCATCTTGCATGTGTTCTTTTCAAATAGAGTTTTCACACCTGCATCATCCATTTTACTTACAAATATAAGGTTTCTAGCCAACTTTGGAATGTGCAGAACCCCGGGAAGAGTTTTAACCCTTCCATCTTTGAGCAGTAGCTTGACCTTTCCTCGACCTATGATTTTCGCTACCGAGTTGTCTCCCAGAAATACATTTCCTCCATCATACTTTTCGTATTCAGAAAACCACTCCCTGTGAGGAGTCATATGATAAGACGCACCTGAGTCAATCAACCACGAATCATGCTCTGCATGTGTACTTGAAGATGCCAGATACACATCTCCTCCTTCCTCTGTAGATTCTTTCCCATCTGCGGATGGAGCGTCATTAGGTCCTCTGCTTTTATCAGTAATTTTCGATTTACAATCCTTCTTGTAATGCCCATCTTTTCCGCACTTCCAGCATTTTCTTACAGAAGGTCCTGGAGATTTAGATCTCCCTCTAGATTTAGATCTACCACCTGAAGACTTATTTTTAGATCTGTCTCCAGGGCGACCTCTGACAAATAAGGCATCCTTGGATGAACTATCTATGGATCTCCGCCTCATTTCCTCCGATAGTAGGGATGCAACCACATCATCGAAGTTTAGCGTGGTTGCATTACTCCCAATAGCTATGACCAGATTATCCCATGAATCTGGCAAAGAGCACAACAGACTAATACACTTTTCATCATCATCAAGTGTAATACCAACAGATGTCAACTGACTTACCAGAGTATTGAAGGCGTTTAGATGCTCTGATACAGAGTCTCCATCAGTCATCCTCAGAAGGTACAATTTCTTTCGCAGAAATAACTTATTTACCAGGGACTTTGACTGATACAGATTTCCCAGTTTGTCCCATAGCTTCTTTGCACTGTCTTCTCCAGCTACGTTCACCAATACCGAATCTGCGAGGCAAAGACGAATGGTGCTCCTTGCTTTTCTTTCCAGCTTTTCCCATTCTTCTTTTACCGCTCCAGAAGGCATGGTACCTGGATCTACTGCGATCCATTGTTCTCTATCTACCAGAAGATCTTCCATCTTGAGCTTCCATAGCTCAAAGCTCTGACCATTAAATTTCTCAATCTCGAATCTAGAACTGCTCGCCATTCTTTAAAGAAAAATAAAACACCGCTGCAAAGCTCCCACTGAAACCAGGTTTATCACAAATCCAAGATCGAGCCAAACCCTTGGAAACAAAGGCGTCCCTCTGAACCCAAAAATGCTCTGATACCAAATGTAAGTTTTAAACCTTAACAGTGAAGTACAAACTCATATGATTCTTAAGCATTAACAGAAAATACACAATGGCACACACATTACACAGAGATTTTCACCTGGAAACCCTTAACCGGGAAAAAAACCCAGCCAAACTTAGAGCCGCATAGCTCCTTTTTCATTATATGTTTATTTTACATGTACAATACAATAAATGGTATTCTGCAGCATCTAAAACCCTAATTCGTTTACCCAAATTAGGTTACAACCCTAATTCCTTTTACCGGAATTAGATTAGAGTACAATGGGTCGAAAATCGCGAAAAAGCAAAAAGCAACCCAAAAAATTTTGCGCTCCGCGCGGACTCCGGGGGCCTAACGGCCCCCTCCGTAGGGATCGTGTTGTACACGCAGCGACCATGTGAAGAGATATAACATACCCAACAATTGGATCGCCCCATCCAAGATCGACGATGGACTTCAAAAGTTTATGAGACCAATTATGAACCCTTGTCGTCAATATGTCCCATCAGTTAAATCAAAGGGTAACGTCTTTGACCCTTAATGTCCTATAATGCGCTATAATAGTCTTTCAATTACTTTGATCTTCAGTTCCGAAGGCTCTGTAGATTTACTGCGATCCGTGTTCCGGTTTTTTTAAATCATTTCCGATCTGTGTTTTGGAGTTAAATAGGATCTGCTCCTGTTTGATACAGCTTGTCGATTTTTTTTTCTAAATTAGCTCTCTGTTCGACTCTTTCTTCGTCCACTGGCCCTCATCAATGTCAGGTTGTTGGAGTCAGAGAACAGGAAAGTCTGAGGATTCTGACCACTGCTCTGCTCAGCAGTCGCGAGATCCTGTATGAGAAGCTTTCTTGCAGGAGTTCTCTAGGCCTGTCTCCTTGTTTAATGGCGGAAGGTAGCAGTCGAGGAAGGACCAGCATCAGGGAAAATTTTAAGGATCCGTACTTATTTAAAAGTATATAAACGTTGGCGAATCTTACCAATTCTTAAAATGTCAACTATAAAATATTTGGCGATATTTTTCTAAAAATATTTCAATTTCTAAGGATTTTATATAGTTTGTATAATCATTTGGTGATTTTTAGAGTGAAAAAATTTTACCCCATCAAAATTGGACGAAACAGGGTTTCAAAAAATGTAAATTGGCGAATCTTATTTTGGAAAAAAATATGGAAAAATAGCCCATGGGCTAAATTTCGCCCCTAAAATTTTCCTTGACCAGCATCACCGATGCTTACACCTGAAGACAAGTCGAGAAGTTGGATAAGGAAATGGCAGAGCTTTGGCAGAAATTAGACTCCTTGGAGCAAACCATGGCAAACGGCAAAATTGAAATAATGCAAACCATGGCAAATGACAAAGCCGAAATGATGGAGAGGAATGCGCAAACACTAGTACAAAATGTGAGATAAGTGACCAGGCGACCAAAAAATTTGGTCACCACAGCTTTTTCATGGGATAAATGACCAAAATTGAGAAATTTTAAGTGAACTAACTAAAAATGACCAATATAAATGACCAATTTGGTCATGGGATAAGAATTAAACTAAAAATGACCAACATAAATGACCAATTTGGTCAAGAGATAAGAACTAAACTAAAAATGACCATATAACAATTGGTCATTTATGTAGTCATTTTAGTTGTGACATTCCGACAATGGAAAATTATAATTTTGATAATGAATTTGTACAATTTACTAAATTTTAACACTGCCGATGGATTCGGAGACCCCCTCCGAATCCATCGGCAGTGTTAAAATTTAGTAAATTGTAACATTAAATATAGTACACAACTTGGATTATGAAAATACAACTTTCCAGTGTTAGGCTTGTCAACAAGTAGGACATTTGGACGATTCATGTCCTCAAGCACATGTTTATTCTAAAATGAAAAAATGATATAAACAAAAAGCAAAGGATGACAATCATTCGAGCAACGACTATCAGAAGATGAAGATAAACAAAATGTAGAATACATACACAATAGTCTTAGAGAAGGACACCAATGGATAGCTAGTAGTATGTGATGATGAATTAATGCTCTATTCGATGGATAGAGCAAACAACAAGAATACTAAGATTATCCCCTCGAGGGTGCAGGTAGTTGAAAATGAAGCCCCATCAAGGGGAATGAAGTGACTTTATGAACCTGACAACTTCGATTCCAATAAGGAGTTGTCACACTATCTAAATCGCAAACATCCAAATTCTAGTCTACAATTAGTCCCCATGGAACCTTCACATGATGGTGGATTGAGGACAAAAAAATGAAAAGAGAAAAATGTAGGATCAAAGATTATTTTACTTATTAACTCTTGATTCTCTTTCTTTGACGATTTTGGTTTGTATAAAATAAGTAAATATGTGCTTGCATGCTTATTACATTTTAATTTTATGATTGCTCTCAAAATCTCTATAATAAGTTGTAAGTATGGTATGCACATAAAAAAAAATGTAATTCCATTCATTATATGGATAGAAACAATACATTTTTCTTTAAAAGTTCATTAAAAATAAAATAAAAATTGAAAACCAAACATAAATATAAAAAACAATTTAAA
Source organism: Larix kaempferi (assembly GCA_027924585.1). Classification (NCBI taxonomy): domain Eukaryota; kingdom Viridiplantae; phylum Streptophyta; class Pinopsida; order Pinales; family Pinaceae; genus Larix; species Larix kaempferi. The sequence continues at coordinate 3,010,095 of BSBM01000606.1, read as the reverse complement.
ATTCAACTATCAATTTAAGAAAATAAATTTATACATAATTTTTTTAATAAAAAATTTTAAAACTCAATTTTATACTAATTAAAAATCTATATCAAAATTTTTCATAAAAAAATTTAAAACTCAATTTATACTAATTAAAAATCTATATTAATAAATATAATTACATTATTGCCATAGTCCTATTCACTTTAATAGTGTAATTGTCAAATTCAACCCACTCAAATTTGATCTTATTTAACATTTTAACATAGATGATTATCATAAAGAATTCAATTTCTCAACTACCAATAAAAAACAAAAAAACCCATATATATATTCCAACTTACATTTTTATTATTCTCTCTCTTATGTATTTAATAAATAATAATAATAATAATTCTCAAATATCATCGAAATATGAACACAAGACTTCCAATTTTTCAACTACGAATAGAACACAACACAAAAGACCATACATATGTATATATATTTATATATTCCAATAAATATTAATAATAATAATTCTCAAATTTCATCGAAATATGAACACAAGACTTCCGATAGAACACAATGCAAAAGACCATACATATGTATATATATTTATATATTCCAATATGATTTTTAATTGTCCCCTCTGCTATGTATTTCAATAAGTTTGAAGTCCGCTTAGGTCAGGGAGAACACATTCAATGGCAAAATCCTATACAATACCCACATCACCATTTTTATTATTATGCTCAAAATTTGCCTTTTTAACTGTTAGCAAGGCATATTATGGGTGATTGGATATCAGTATCTCTACTTGAAGTTGACACTATTTGACATGAAAAGCCATAGCTTCAAGGGCTTGAACAGGTAAAACCAGGGTATCAAGGGTTTGATCGCAGAAGATATCAGGTAAGTCTTTTGCTTCAAATCTAGTAACAGATATTGCATATTTAATGATTTTAGTCCTTTCTTTCCTGCCCACTGTTGTCTGGGCAAGGAAATTGATTCCGTGTATTGGAACTCCCTGACATTGGGGCAGATGGTCTTCAATTGCACTTGAAATAGCTCCATGTGATTCGAAATCATGATCTATGTTGATTTTGTTGAAATAGAATGATCGCTTGCGATTTGAACCGGTGATCACCTTGTGGCAACCGAGGCCCTTTTACACTTAGACTAAACCCACTTCCTCATTTTGTGGCTTCGGGTTCTTCTTGCTTTCATAGATCCAATGAGGGCTCCAATTTTTTCCTGAAGGGTTTCAATTTTTAACCTGCAGTGTTGTATTTTTGGGCATATATTTCCCCCACGATATTGGTTGCTGTTAACTTGTTACGTATGTTCTCTGACTTTCATGTTTCCAAAATACATTAATTTCTATCCTTTCATGTTGGTCACATATTTTTTTTGGATTTCTCCTCCTCTTTGATTGCTTCCAAGATAATTCTTCTTGTATTTGCAGACCTATGCCCTTGATTTTCGTTCCTGTAGATATTTTAAGTAAGCTATTAATTTTGATTCTTTTTATGTTGTGTTGCATTCAATATCCTGATCCATCTGTGTCGGGCTGTGTTCAATTTTTTGGCTTTTCCTATTTTTCAATGCTACTGGTCTCCAGGTAGTTGCAGAGTCCTGCCATCGATTATCATCCTTGTACAAATTTAAGCAATTTGCTGAAACTCGGATTGTATATTGTACATATTTAAGTAATTGTATGAAATTAAGTTTGTGTTGTGCTTGTCATGTAATTTGTAACTTTCTACAGTTGATTCCATATTGTACATATTGAAGTAATTGTATGAAACTCGATTTGTAACTTCTACATTTGATTTCTATAGAATTATTTTTAGTAATTATATTTTGTGAATGTTACATAGAATCTTTGAGACCAAGAAGAAGATAATGCAATGCTTGAATTAAAAGGATTAGAACTGATGACTCTTCAATATTCAGGCTTAACTGACTCTGTTGAATATAGTTTGATTCTTTCTCACTCAAGAAACTTGATAGCACTATTAGTCTATTTCCCTAATCACATTGAACCTTTGAAGATTCCTACAACATGTGTAAGTTAAAATTTCATTAATGGCGAGACAGATAAGGTGCACTATTACAGAAGCCATGTTTTACATGAACAGCTTGGAGAATATGTTACTTGTTGAAAAACATTATCTGAAAGAGGGTGATTAGTTTGAAGTCTTTTTCTTTAAGCTTGGAAAAGTATATGTTTGAAAAACTTAAGATCATGCATCTTTAATTCAAATTCAATATTCAGGATTCTTGCTGCTGGTAACGTCTTACTCCATTATACTTTATCATGATCAAATACTTTAATTTTTTCCTTTTTACGGGCAGTGACATGACAAAGTTTTAAATATATTACAAAATTTATAAGCATATTGTAGCAAAAACACTGAATGTTGCAAGTATCCTCCATAACCTTTTTAGCTTGTTGTGTTACCATCGGGGGGAACCTCTTCAAGAATCAGACAACTGAAATTGTCCTCCTCCTTCGCTTACTAAGCCGGTAGCTTGACAGGCTGAGGTTCCACCTTGCGCCAGGGAAGAACAATATTCTCATTCTCGCCGCAGACCCTTTTAACAACCATCTGTCAAGTCGTGGATGGGATGGGGAAGGTATTTGTGGCGATATCCTTTCCACGTGGCACCGAGGTCGCTGGACCAGTTTCACCTCCCCCAGCCGCTGCAGCATTCTCCCCAGGGGCTCCTATTGCACCAATGTTGCTGCCACCAACATGGCTACCATCGACATGGATACCAGCAACATGGTTGCCACCAGCGTAGGTCTGCCCACCAAAGATGGTTTCCATATTTCTCGACAATCCTTCCAATTGAGCGAAGTGATCCTTCATGGTCTGAGTCATGTCCCTGGCCTTGGTGTCTTCCATAAGAGCACCCAGCATATTCTTGACGACCCAGTAGTGGTTGATGTGACCCTCCTTCTTTCCAGAAGAGAGGTGGTCTGCGAGCAGGCGGGCTTCCCAATTGTCGATTAGAAGCTGAACAGGAATGGAGACCCCCTCCCCATAACCGTCTCTTGCAACCCAGTGCTGGTTGTTAGAAATTCAACCGACCCTCCCTCTTCTGGGCTTTTCCCGCTGCTTCGACATAGTTACAGAGAACCAGGAGCCTGTGTTGGAATCACAATGCGCGGGTGAAATCGAAGTGTCAAGGGACACAAAATTGCTTGCAGTGAGCCAAGACTCCCACACTATCATCTTAAATAGTCCATAAGACTTCCCCGCAATCACTTTAAATGTGTGCATGATGGAAGCCATTAAATCCACACACATGAGCAACATGGTGGTGGTACGTCCTAGAGGACAAAATTACTAGGTTGGCGGACACGACATGAAATCTACCAGAGTGAATGTGTCGGGGTGGAATCCCCATGACACATTAAATTTGCTTCCTCGCTCCTACCACGGGTCGAGCACACTGGCTGGTGTTCCATGGGCTCGCCATGTGCCAAGTATGCCATGATAACATTTTAGTTAAAAATTTATATCACAATGAGTTAGTATTGAGGTCCAATAATTAATTTTCTTTGCCAATCATTAAAAAGAAACTCAAAACTAAAGCCCGGGTAACAAATGTTTAGAATTTTTCACATTTAAGGCTTAAATTCCGAAAGATGGTCGGTTCGACAAGTCACCCCACCCCACCCCACCCCACCCCACCGTGGATGACTTAACTAACAACAGGTTAACAAAACCGAGGCAGTAGTATATAAATAACCCCTGGTAAACAAACTCGATCAAGGCAAGGGTCGGAGTCAGACCGTGGGCAGAGGGGTCAGCAAAGTCTGTAGTCCTCTATACCATTCATCCAACCCTCTTTTTGTCATAAATAGTTCACATCCATCTTCCTTCCATTTTCTCTGCAATTCGATTTCCGCTGGCCGAAGTCACCGGATCGAATCCCCTCACCAAATCCGTAAAAGCATCGACCAAGACCTTGCGGGGTCTTTATATTCACATTCATATCTAAATTCTACAACAACCCAAAGATTTTTGCTGTAATTTATGACTTGTATTGGCTCCAATTGAGTTTCAAGATCATTTATAGCAATTTTTGCATCTTCGAGCTGGCCAAAACAAGATCCGCTGTGCAGGAGTGCAGCCGCTGGAAAATTTTGTAGGTTTTCATAGAGGGCATTAAAGGGATCGCTTAGTTTTGATCGATCGCGAGAAAATGAGCTTTCAGGATTTAGAATCGGGCCACCCGCTGTCCGTAAGGAGAGAGGCCATCAATGGGAAGCAAAACCCGTCTCAGGCTGTAGCTGCCGGTGTTTTCCAAATCAATATAGCTATTTCGACGTTTCAGAGGCTTGTCAGTACCCTCAGAACGCCTAAGGATACTCCAGAGCTCAGGGAGTGATTGTAAGTTATCTTTATTTTAATCTTGAAAATAATGATTTAATTTGTGAAAATTAGCTGCCTGCGTTAACAAACTGCTGCATAAAATTTTGGGGTTGTCTGATCCATTGAAAATGTTATCGAGGTCAATTGGGTTTTAACCAAGTGTTTTTTTTTGTATTTTGTTAAGTTCGATTATGGAGTAGTGTTTTGTGATTAATTTTCATTAATAGATAAAAAAATCGGAATTAACTATGCCATCTTGTTTGAATTTTGTTATTTAAAATCTCTTGGCATGCATTGGCTTGCATGCCGTGTTAACAATGCCGAACAACAGACGTGTGAATTCGATCAGATCAGCATTGTTGAGGTTCTTATCTACGGAAATAATATTTTGGGATTTGATTTCATGGGGTTGTCTTTTGGGCTGGGAAAACATGCAATTTATCTGTTGGATTCTGCAATGTACCGTTGTCTGTGTTAATTAATTGACATATTCTTTCTGGAGCTTTTGCCTGGATTTGATGGAGTATGGTACTGACTGTCGATTACCAAGAGGATTTAGAAAATGATGGGGAAACGTTCTTGCAAGGTGTCTGAGGCCTCTGTTCCCTGTTCCCAGATCTATTTTCTCGGCTACCGCTCCCTCGTTTTAGTGCATTTGCATGTGTTGATGCCATGGCCTATGGGGAAATGAAAAGTCACAATTGGCCGAAAGACGCCACTGCATTATCTTTAAATTGCTGCGATATTTAACAGCACTATCATATTCATGCAATATCTTGCATGGGTGGGCTTGGTTTCTGCCAAATAAATGACAACATATTCTTTATAACTAAATCTAGCAAATTGTGCCTTCATCATATTCCCTACTCACACGAAGTCCAAATCTAATTTTTCCTGTCAGCTTGATGGAATTTCTTAACAAGCACTGTGAAACATTTCCCCAAGTTGTGCTTTTCATCCCTACTAGACTTAATCCCACAGTCATGGCCAGTGCTGCTTTTTCCTCAATCACTTCCATCTTTTCTTCTATCATCCTCGTGTGCACAGCTTGGTTGTAACAACTCCTTGGTTGCTTCTAGTTTGTTCAGAGTCCTGTCTCACCCCAGTTAGGAATAGACCTTTCCTTTTCCCTCATTTCTTGGGGGAGGATGATTGCATCTTTAGTTTTTAATATTAACACTAAGAAACTTTGTAACAAGTAGTATTTGAAGTGATAGACTGAAAAAAGTCTCCCCTGGCATGCTATCGCTGCAATGCACTAACCTAATATGCTTATGGAAAGTGTCCTTAAGCTCTGTCTTCCACTCGTTACCTAATTGAGTTGTAGGGATCTGGATGTATTTATACTCTAGAAGGCATTCTTCCAGTGCTAGTGTTCAATGTCTCTAGAAACTACTGTGGGATATGAAGAGAATTAACGATATCAACTGCATGCTATTTCTCTACATTTGGATGGGGACATTGCAGACTGTCCTGTTTTTAGCCACAGAAAGAATTAGTCTGCACATTTGGATTGGAGTGTGTTCTTGCATTTCGTGTGGCAATCATGTATTAAAGAATTATGCGGGTCGTGCATTGTGATATGGGTTCTAGGGAACATTGTTTCTGCCATTCATGTATGACTATGAAGAAATCCAAATTTGTCCATTTGATGAGAATATGTTCCTTCTAGCACTGAGGTTTAAGATTTAAACAAACCCAACGGGCGAGTCCTAATAGAAATATCAAAGAAGTTTATATCTAACAATGTCAGCAATTACATGCATTCTGAAGATTGATGGAAATTTTGCAAATATCTCAAGGGCATAGTACTGACAAGATATGTGTTTGATGCGTTCGCAACTATATATTTTAATTTTTTTATTAAGGTGGATGGATGGCGACCATGTCGAATGAAACTGAGGCAGTGCCTGGCTCTCAAGTCATTATACAACAACGTTTTAACCAGGTCGCGTTTAGCATTAGTGTTCCTGTTCTTATGTTTTGTTGGCATGTCTTTTCTTTCTTGTTTGCATGGTTTTATTTTCTGGTTACAGTGTTGTTTATTCACTTAGCAGAGTGCCAGAAATCATTGTTGTTTCAGTCATGGTTGATTCCCTCAGCTGATCATGGGAAAATAGACATCAGGTGCAGTTTCACGGATGAGACTTTTGGCAAACAATCACTGTTTATTGACTATAACCATTTGTGTGAATCCTGATTTTACCAATCCAAGGATAGTGAATGACTTCAATTTTTTGGTCTTGTAGGCTATAGAGCTAGAAAAACAACTGTGTGCTCTGATTGAATCCAGTGGGATTTTTTAGCATTCAATATGCCATTAAACCTACAAATAATGTCAAATTTAGTTGAATAACACACCACCTCTTTAATTGTGGGGTTAACCACCTCCAAAGAGGATATTTCTATAGCCAAGTACATATAATGTGCATGTTGATTTAAGATTGTTGAATGCCTAAAGTCATCCCTACCAGGAAGAAATCCCGCATTAACTGGTGAGTTCTTTTTTCCCTTATCCTAAGGATGATACCCAAGGTAAACTGTATATTCTTCAAGACACAAGGCCAGGTTAACAACTCATGAATTGATCATATATAGATCAATATCATTTCACTAAGAGCAAACATGTCACAAAATGGGATTTGAACCCAGGTGGGGATAATCACTTCTCCTCACAACCACTTGAGCTACCCCTGATGTATGTATTGCTTTAAACTCTTGTAATGAAGGGAACATTTACCTGTGTCCATCATCTGGACTTCCTGGAAAGGAGAAATTACAGTGAGCTCAATAATTCAATTTGTCTTGAAAACAATGTTTATAGGTTATATATCACAGGTGTATTGATGTTTGATTTTCTTTGTAATTGCTTTAAAGTGCTAATTATGTTATCTGCCAAAAACAGTTGGAACACATTTTAAAGACTCTTGGAGAAAACCAATAACATCCCCCATCAAAGTGGTTGGAAAGATGGTTCTCTTATGCATGTTTGAACCTCAACAACATAATATATTTGTATTATTGTTCACATCAATGTAATTTAAAGAATGCCTACAATGTGTTTTTTAAACATGTATTTTCAAATCTTCAGATGCTTTTTGTCATTTCAAAATCTGCTATCTATAAATTGTGACAATGTTTGATTTTTTCAATCATCAACACTTCAATTTTAATGGTCTCTTTGCTTTGTGTTGAAAATGAGAATTGCATCCTTGTTACATTGCTGTTGTTCTTATGCTGGAGATGGATCTTTGTAGGTGTTTAAACACAACTTGCACTAGGTTAAGGGCTTCATAGGATATAATTTCTTCTTTCTTTACCAAAATTACCTCAAAAGAGTAATGGATCAAATTTATAACTATCTTTGTTGAAGCAGTATATTCTCACGTTATTGTAGTCGTTGGTCATCATTTACCATGGTTATAGAGTTTGTAGTGCCAACTGATTGTTGGGAATATTTCATACCGTACTCTACACTTCTAGAGGTTTTTTTTGCTCCCTTATGGGGCTAATTTCACTTTAGTAGTTGTTTTCTTCAAATTGGGAAGCAAACGTACTCATTGTTCGACACTTTGTGAGATCGAGGTCCTTGTTTTGGTTGGAAATTGATATTAAATTTGTTTTGGCAGTGGATTGATAGTAAATTTAGGTGTTTTTCAGGCTGTACCCTTATTGAACAATATTTAGCTTGGCTCCAGTGTAAGTTGATATGAATAGATATTTTATTGTTTCCATGATTTCATTTTTGTGCAGTACCCGAGAGAAAGTTGTTAGATAAGAATATTCTATGTTTTGGGTGTATGGTTGAAACCTATACTATGTTGTGGAAGTTAGTTTACTGGAAAGTATGTATTGCTTGGTTGTTTGATTATTTCATTAGTTTCACCTATCATTTACAGATAGAAGCCAACAAGATAGTATTATTATAAAATGTATCATCTAAGAAATTGTAGGGGCGTTGGAAGAATTTTTTTAATATTTGAAATTTTTGATTTTTTTTTTTTGAATTTTTTATTGTATGGAGGACCCCCAAATCATATATTGACGTAGCATGGATAGATAATTGATAGCATGGGAATTATTCATTGCTGCACAGGAGAGAGAACTAACAATGTACCATTTAGAAGTTAACTTACCTTTTGAATATGACAGTAGCTTGAGTTAAAAAGCTCATATACGCTGGTGAGAGGTTATGGTTAGTTTCCTTGGTTTATGTATGTTACAAGTTGGTGACTTTACTTGGTGATGTTTGGTATTGGTACCATTAACAGTTGGGTTTGTAAGTGTCATAGCAAGCATTGATCCTCCATAAGGCAGGTTATTTGCGTACTATCTTTAGAAAAATATAATATTGTTGCTTGATCATGGTAAGTTGGGTTAATTAGGTTCAAGATTTGAATGAGTGAATAGATAATTCACAGCAGGAAAACTTTCTTGACATGAAGACCATTGTATTAGGGAAACATTTGATTCAATGTTGAACATTGGCATTCCCTCCCTTTACAAACATAGTATGGAAATGACAAATATGAAATTATGAAACTTGGAACTTGATGAAAATGAAATGTGGTGCTTGGCGAGTGAAGTCTGGTCACATAATGTTGAATCATGCTTAATGTTGAACTACTGGTCTGGACAACAATTTCTTGAAAACTTCTAGTCTGGAAACCAAATGTTGAATCATGTTTAATGTTGAACTGCTAGTCTAGTCTCTTCCAAGCTCACATAGGCCTTCCTTGAATTGAATCTAACTTGAGGATGGATCAATGGCCTTCCTGCTTAGAAGATCGTGGCCCTCCATCATCTAGTCCTTAAGATGTGGATAGTCACATAGGAGTTGTTCTTCAGTCAACATTTTGTTTTTTAGAGAAAGTTGTCCTTTATGATAAGGATACAATTGTTTTATTAATGGAAATCCGAAACGCCTTTGAGAAAGTCCATGGAGATACATTTCCGTGGCTTGTTTGAAAGTGGAAGAAACATGTATAATCCTAGCCTTCTGTTAGATTTTAGGTGCGAGTATAAGTACCTCTTCAGATTGTCCACCATCTTTCCCACTCCAAATTGGCTAGCAATCTTGGAATGTTGTGGTGTGATTTTTTATCAACTCCACTCTTCATAGTCGTGGATTACATAACACGTCGAGACAGTACAACATTCCCTTGTTGAGTTGAACACCTTTGCACTCTTCTTCGACTTTGCTTCTATTTGACTTATTCAGGTTTGCAAAGATGTCTCAAAAATATTTATTGATAGGGTAGAGGGTGTTGCAGTCATTAGAATTACTCCATCTTGCCTCATTTAGTGTGCTGGCTATATTTATTTTTGATTGATATAGGAAATCATTAGTCTATTTTTTTCTCCTTTCTTGTACTTTATGACTGAGTTGAATTGCTGAATATGTCACCCATTTGAGTTGTCAAGTTTCCTACAACTTACGATAAGTTTGCAAGTATTGCACCAATTTATGGTTAGTATGCACAATGGTTTCTTTACCTTGCAAGTAATGTTGATTTGATTGTAGGATGATAATTGGAGGTCTGGAGGATAACTAAAACTCTAAAACAGATGGGACTAAAAAAGTGATGGGTACAGAAGCTTGAACAAATATAAGCAGTTAATAAATGAGACATGCACAATGAATATTGGACTGCAACAGTGTTTGCATTACTGTGCAAAAGTTCTGTACATTACTAGATGATGGAAAGTGTAGAAGCTGTGGTTGTCCTAAGATATTCGCTGTGATCAGCAACAATAAGATCTTGCATTGGTCCTGGGTCCTAGAATGTTTTTGAGTTGGCTCGTTGGTCTAGGGCTGTCATCCTTCTTCACTGCTGCCATTGAGGTTTTATGTCTTCCTTTCACTGCTCGGCAATTGCCAACCATTGGTTAATATTTTTTTGGGGGAAACTAGTTAATGTCTTTGGACCTATGCACTCTCTTCTAAGCTACAACACATATTCTCTCTCTCTCATGTATGTTTATGCCCACAGTTAAGGGCTAGACATGTTCCTTTTGAGAGATCTGCCTCTAAGAGGCTAGATCTGATCTAGAAGTCAATTTTTCTGAGTACATGCTAGTACATTTCTAGTACCTATTAGACACAATCTCCATAGAACACTTGCACCAAAAGAAAACGTTAATATTGAGTCCATGCTGCGCTATTTAGCAACTGGTCTTTAGGTTAATTCATCATTAAGTCAAATAGATTTGTTCATTTTTGTATATGGGTTGATTGAGGATGGTTTGGAGGAAGAAAAAATGGTTACGAAGATAGATTTGTTTAGTAAATCTGGTGTAGCATCTTCAAAATCATTAGTCTCATCTAAAAATTCAATGGAGATACGTGTTGATCATATGCTAGATGCACCCAATAGTTATCTAATTACAGTGTTTGCACTGAGACTTCTTGAAAATCATCTGAAAAAATTCAAAGTAGATAAGAGTGATCACTATTTAATAACTATGCTAGACCACAGAATCAGAAGAATTTGAGGTGTTAGTGGATTGTGTAGAATAAAAAAGGAATCAAGGGATTATAAGTTGGATAAGGATCGCCATATTAAACTCCTAACATATTGTTGGTGGCAAGGTTGATGTACATAATGTAAATGGTGATCGAAATTTATGAGATGGTGGTGATGATCCAAAAACTTGAATTGGGTTTTGTGTGACAAATGGAACCCCTTCATACAACTGTAAGCACAACAAAGCGACAATTGATATGACTTCATTTTGGGTCATCTTTGCCATATCAAGAAAATAGAAAGTATGCTCTGAGTGTCACTCTTCCACCAAGTTTACCTCTAAGATTGTTTATCATTCTGAGGGACACTAGATGTTTCACTTTCCATCATTTCAGGATGTACAGTCTTTTGAAGATTAGTGGTGAAGACTATTATAAGATATAAACACAAGATTGCAAGTTTATAATATATTCAACCTTGAATTGTTACAATCGAGATGGTATGTTATGAGGAGGCCATATTCAATTTGTGGAAATATATAAATATTAAATTTTTAATACCATTATGGCTAGTTATCCAGCCGAACTAATTAATAGCAAGATTTTTGGAGGCTCTTTCATCTTAAGCTGTGACTAAGTTTATCATGCCTTGCTATTTTCCAATGTAATTCTTTGTGGTTCTTAACCAATTCAGGATGCCTACTTTCTCCATTGTATCGCCTCCCAAGGGACAGTGGGAAGTGTGAGTGCCCAATACGAACAGAGTCATGTTTGAGCCATGAGCTTTACCAGCTCAAAAACATCTATATATATTTTAAAAAAAACAAATAATAGACAATAATTTTGTTTTGATCATTTTCGAAATTGGTTAATGTTACAGGCCCATACTAAGGAATTATAAACTTCAAATGGTACAAAATACAGAGGGAAGTGGAAGAAATGTCAAGTATTTTGCACAACAATTATCTATTTATTACCTTTCTTCATCAAGCCATGGACCCAGAAGTAAGAACAAAAAAAATTAGTTTTAGTGAACTTACACTATTCCTTAATACAAAATACATTATGAGTTAGGACTTTTGATTGTTTAATCATCTTGATAATTTGCATGAAACATGTTATACCCTCTCTTATAACATGTCAAATTTTATTTTTTGGTTCATACCTATTTCTTCTTTCTAGCACTAAATGGCTTCCACTTTCGCATCTAGTTTTTCAGTGGGAAGAGTGTACATGAACATACTTTTGTTGCTTATAGAGAAAGAAAACAGGCTATGCCAAATGGTAATAGTACACATTAAAAAATTTAAATAACTTGTTTCTAATTGAAGGAAGAGCTACACAATCATTCAGACCATATGTTCCCTTTCCACTTTAGAAAGTGATCAAAAAGCATAAAAGATTTGAGTGCAATTACAATCAAGCAACTATGTACTCTCAGAAGTTGATTAATATGATATTATCTCCATTTGACACTAAATTTAGGTCAACTCATCCAAATCAGACCAAAATAACTCAGGTTTTACCTGGGATAAAAAGGAGTGTTTTAGGTCCACACCAAAATATGTTTTTCACGGGCAATCCATTTAGTTCTATCCTAAAATCCCATTCAACATTTTCAGGTCTGGAACAGAATGTCCTGATGTGTTAGCTTTTCATTCTGCACACCATATTTGATACTTTATTTGACAAGGGAGCCTATTCGACTTAGTAATGTTTTAAAGAAATTTTGCATATATTCATCACGACAAATCCATGTCTATATTGAGAACTCTTGGCATTATTACCTGCTTTTCAACATTCATCAACTTTCTCTCCTTGTTTGAGAACAATGGTGGTAAGTAACTTTTGAAGATGGGAAGAACCATTATTCTCCTTTTATCCCGTGTTCACAAATTTGTATTTGTCATATATGCATGTAAATCGTATCCTATTCGTAGATGTTACGGACCTGAAAAGGAAAGGGAAACAACTGAAGCAGCTTGCAGTAGAAAAAAGATATAATGTTCATCATTGGACAAATTATTGTTTGATGGAAGAATTGATCTTTGCAATTTGTCTCATGGAAGCATTAATGTTTGCAGTTTGTCTACTTTGGATCCCTATGACTGAATATCGGTTTGGATCCCTTAGTGATATTATCATTGGAGTTAATCAATGTTTTCTTTGCTTGCTATGTATCCCTGTGATTCAATAACAGTTTTTATTTTACTTGTGCAGGTCTTTGCTTCTCCTTTTAGTTTGCGTTTCCCTCGCATATGCAGGGTGTGATATGACAATCCTTCATATGAATGCCTTGATGTACAGAGCAAGGTCTCTTTGACTATAATTTTACAAAAGCTATCGTTGTTTATGTAACATGTTTATTTTAGAAAAAGTGTCATGGGTGGGTTTCACATCATTCAAGAACAATACTTATTTTAACATAAGCTTGTGATTGTGATAGCATTTACAAACATGATACAGTCGAGAAGTGGTACTACAGAGACTATTGATTACCAAGCAGATTTGGATCAACTCAAAACAAAACGTAAAAGGCATGCTTCCGAGGGAGTGAAGAAGATTCTTACTATTGTACCATCTCATATGCTTAGAACATATGCATCTAATGTTAAAAGGGAGACATTGATATTTACAAATCTGATGTTCTGTATTTTTAGTAAGTTGCTTTACTATGGAGGTTCTCTTTTTTTATATAGTAATTTTTCTCTAGTACATTACCTGATTTTCCTGCCAGCAAAAAGGTATTTGAAATTTTGACATTCTCATCATCTAGAATGATTATGAATAAAAGAATCAAAGAACCGAGGCAAAATTAAATTAGTAGATGCTACGAGATGCCTTTCTTCCCTTATTTCCAACCTATCATTTATCTATATGCAAATATGCCATATTTTGTGGTGAAGTATGTTATCTTGATATAGTGGTTTATATGATGGGCTTCTATGTGTGAACTTGTGTTCATGGAAAACATGAACATATTTTTTTTTTTTTTTATGTTGTTTGCACCTTTACTTTTACAGACTTTGTAAATGTCCCTTCAAACTATTCCCTGGAGCATTTTCACAAAATGGTGGTGGAACATGGGGGCTCATTCTCAATGAACTTAAACGACTCTGTTACTCATAATGTTGCAGTTGATAAAAGAGATGGCTCTTACTTTAGTATTGTGTCTTTGTTTGTTCTAGTTGTTTTTGGGAAACAATAACTAGGTAGTAATTTCTTTTGCTGCATTGGTTTTGAAGACTAACAACTAATATTAGGAACTTCATTTATTTTCTTCGAACAAAACTGAGTTCTAGAAACTGCAGGAATCAAGTACCAGGCTGTTGTGAAGCATGGAGATGTCATTCATTACTCTTGGGTGATTGATTGCTGTAAAGAAAAGACCCTCTTGCCATTACGACCAAAGTTAGTATAAGTTACCTATGAAAAGTTGATGTGTAATGTCTTTATTCTTGTTTTTATGTTTTTTCTTTATTTGCTTATTTTCAAGATCTTGACAATTGGTTATAAATGCAGGTACTTTCTTAGGCTTTCAAAATTATCCAAGGAGAATATGAAAGAGGATATTGATGTGTTTGGGGATCACTACTTTTGGGATCTGGATGTTTCAGATCTGAGACAGGTGAGTGATTTCTTGTAGGTTTTAGCTTCATATATTTTGTTGGACAACAAATCTAAAAGCAAGGTTTATAGAAGGAAAACCAAAAGTATGTATTACTTCTGAATGAAAGTCAGGCATCTAGTTTTGTTTTGATAAATTGCCTACGAGGCATATCTTACTCTTTAATTCATGAGGTTGTGATTCGACATTAATCTCAAATCTATGTAACAAATTATTTCTAACTTGCAAAGCACCCTTACAACCTAAGCATTTGCACTATCTGGATCGTGTGTATATGTACAAGTAGGTATTAGTTCATATATACAAACATGAATTCTGCTAATATGTGAGACTGATTGATTATTATTTGACTCTAATTATGACTAAATTTTTTATTGCTTGAATTCCATTGGTGGACCTTTTCCTATTCTTAATTTGTTAGCTCTTACTCAAGGATTTTTGTCACTGTTGTGGGAGTGGTTAGAGAGATTTCTTATCTTCAAGAAAGATGGATTGTCAAGAGTTCATAAACAATCACAGACTAGTCTAAGTATTGGTGAGAACCAAATTCATGGTACAGTTAGCAGAATAGAGGAAAATTTGATTAGAAATGTAAGCAATAAATGGGCCTCAACATTTCTAAGAACGAAAGGAAAGTCATCAAATAGAGAGCAGTATTGATATGCGCAAGGATAACTCTCTTCAGAAATATAGTGATAGAGATGATGCATGTACAGTATGATAATTGGAGGCTATGAAGAAGGGTCCTCAAGGCATTTCAAAAGATACTTCAACAATGTTACTTCTATTTTGTGCAACTTATGCCCATTTACTTATGGTTCTTGATGATGAAGAGTTCTATGCAAAACAGGTTTGCTTCCATTTTTCATTTGATTTTTGTATAGTTGCTATGGCTATGATCTTTCATTTGTTGCTTGTTCATCCACATCCCTTTATGTTTTTCTTTTACTCTTCAAACAGGTTCCTTTCACATTGGAACAACAAAGAACAATTGCGTCAATGTTTAATGTATACAATAGTTTTTGAATAATTCTAGGCATCATAACAATCCTTTGATGGATGCAGCTGTTAGATGTTTGTAATTTTTATATGAAAGAGATTGTAGATGTAGTTTATGTCCCCCATCTCCATGGCTTTCTCTTGCTGTCAAATATCATTCTCCAATTGCTGCAGCAGTTAGAGCACATGAAGCTGTGTCAACTTGCTTGATGTTGGGAGATTCATCAGTGGCTTCAACGACTGGTTCTTTGGTTAGGACTACTCCATATGTGTTTCCATTTGAAGAAAGGTATTGAAATATTACCATTCTTTGTCTGGATTTTATTTCTATTCTTTATGGTTCCAGCTAAGAATATCTTATTATGCTACAAACACATCATTTCTTAGATTGCAGAATCAGAAGAATTTGAGGTGTTAGTGGATTGTGTAGAATTAAAAAGGAATCAGGGGATTATAACTTGGATAAGGATTGCCATATTGAACTCCTAACATATTGCTGGCGGCAAGGCTGATGTACATAATGTAAATGGTGATCAAAAGTTATGAGATGGTGGTGATGATCTAGAAACTTGAATTGGGTTTTGTGTGACAAATGGAACCCCTTCATACAACTGTCATCAATAACAATAACTAACAATGCTATGTAATCTATTCCAAGAGGAGATGTACGCTAGTATGATGAAGTAATGGAATTAATCAATACCAAGGGAGTTTTTTTTAGAGATTTTTGGTAGCAATACAAAAAAGAAACATGGATATCTATGGTTGTCTCTGGTTTGAATCTTATAAATATGCATTGATTAATGCTAAAAAATATGTAGGGGTGAATTCTTCTGACTCTTGAGTGTATAATACAGGGATGGTGCAGAGGACTGCATTAAAACCACATACATTTGTACATATATAGTGAAAACTACATTCATAAGTCAGCTAGTAGATAATGATTGAGGACAGTGAGGGACTTTAAGGGTGCTAGCTCAATGGTAGAGCAATTGCCTTTTAGGTAGGAGGTTGGTGGTTCGATTCCACCATGCCCTATTTATATTATGAAATCACTAAAAAGAGATAAATGACCAAAATTTGCATATAAATGACCACCAATACAATATGAGAGATAAGTGACCAAAAAAAGGAACAAAATATGCATATAAATGACCACTTTTGAGTTGGCGATCGATGGTAGCAAATTAGCGGTCATTTATCACGTGACAAAAAATGTGGTCATTAATTGTGACAATTAATGACCAAATATACAAGCAAATATGTGACCACAAGATAAGCTATAAATGACCAAGCTAAATATGGCCACATATTTGCTATCAGTGGTCACCAACTCAAAAATGGTCATTTATATGCGGATTTTGGTCGTTTTTTTGGTCACTTATCTCTCATTTTGTACTAGTGAAGACAAAGCCAACAGAGCCGAAATGATGGAGAGGAATGTGCAAGACAGAGCCAACAGAGCCGAAATGTTGAGGCTAATGTGAGCCCTCGGCCGTGAGCGGGATGAAGCCATTCAAAATCAACCCGAGGGGGGCCCAGCTACTTTGGTAGATTCTAGACAGTCCCTTCCATCCCGTCCAAGTGTCGGAACTCCGTCGACTCCGTTAGAGACTCCCTCAGAGCCAAGATCGGAAAGATCATCAGGAGGGGTCAAACCAATGGATATCGACCCCTGAGGGAACGATGTGGCCTACCCACCACGGTTACATTTTATTCTAGATTTAATTTTCTGTTAGTTTAGGCTAGGGACTTTGTCCTCGGTCCTTATGTTTAGTTTGTATCGGCAACTATTTTAGGTTTACTTTTCTGTAAGTTTAGGGAAGGGATTTTGTTCAATGCTGTTAGAACAGTAATCCACACTTAGTACCATAGTCATAACCATAGTCAAATTTTTATTGCTCATGTGCTTAATTACACCATAGTTTGGACTAGGTGACTTTAGTTGGTCAAATACCCACATTTGAGAGTGTTCACACCCACTTCCAAGCAAACCAGTTCACCCAACCTCCTGTTTTGTCCACAAGTGCGCCCTCATTAATTGCTGGAGCTCCCTCTCTCCTTGATTTGGGGAATTTCAGTTGACTAGGGGCGCTAGGGTGGATTTTGCCCAATTTTGGCTAGATTTGGAGCATTTATTGCTTCCTTGGTCCTCCCAAACTCCTCTACTTGCTCACCCATGCCTGCATTGGCCTCATTAATGACCCAGCATGCTTCAGCCACCTTCACACCTAATTTCGTGACTGTTTGGGATGATTGGGATTGAGTTGGACCCACCTAGGGGGGATTGAGGCCATTTTGGCAATTTTGACTTGTACACTCATCTTGAGCCATCTAATGCTCTCGAATTTCTCATGGATGTAATAAAAACTTGTTACTAACATTTTCACATGTTAGACAGTCAGTTAATGCAAATGTTAAGCTCACATTGTGTGTAAAATTATCTTCTTTTTCAAAATTTTCCACTGGTTTTGCAAATTAATTCGATTTTGTGAGGTTCTCCATAGCTCCTAGATCTTCTGTGATCAAAATAATCACATGGTATCAGAGCCATCATGGATTTAGTGAGTTGCAGGTCAATATTGAGCATTGAACTGCATTCTAGAGAGGATTTCCAGATAAAAATTGAGTGTTTTTTGCAGGTGCTTCAGTAGTTTTCTCACCATTAACGCAGCAGTCATGGAAGCAAACCAAATGTTGCTCACACCCTTCAATTTTTTCGATTGGAAGGCTGAGATGGTTATCAAGCTGAGATCTAAGGGTCTCTATAGAGTAACCATGGGCACAGAAGTGGAGTCGAATTCTGCTGTGGAGAAAGCAAAGTACTACAATCGACTTGATGAAGCTTATGGATTGCTATGCCTGAGCATTTCGAGGGAACTCTTGTTTCATACAGACAGTTTGACAACCCCCAATGAAGTATGGGTGAAGCTAGAATCACTCTTTGGGAAAACTGATGAACTGAGAGGCCACCAGCTTGAAAACGAGCTCATTAGCTTGAGCCCAGTGCATTTTGAAACCATCCAGGAGTTCTTCACGAAGTTCAAGTCACTAGTGCTTCAACTGCAACAATGTGGAATTGCTAAGAAGGAGGAACAACTGATTCTGTCCATCCTTTCGAAGCTAGGCCCAGAATTCTCTGTATTTGCTAGCACATTTCACTCAGCCAAAATGACCCTTCGAAATTGGCAAATGCCATCACTAGCTACCTTCATGGAGTGTCTCACTCAGGAGCAGGACAAACTAGTTCATATGGGTACCATAAAATCAAAGGACCAAGCACTGGCAATGGGTGTTTCAAATGCCAACAAAGGCAAGCAGAAAGCCAAGAATTCGAAGCAGCAAGAGAAGAGGAAGTTTGACAAGACCAAGTCTGCAGATGGAGGTTCGAATCTGTCAAAGGAGAAGGACAAGAAGGGAAAGGAAAAGACCAAATGCACCTATTGTCATAGGGGATGGCATCCAGAGAGCTCATGCATGAAGAAAACCATTAACTCAATGGCGCAGCTGCTGGAGAAGAACAACATCCCAGTCCCTGAGGGCGCAAGGTAGAAAGAGAGCACCTCAAATCCTGACAATAAGGAGAAGTGTCATGCTTTGGTAGCAGGTATTTCGAATCCCTCATCCTTTATCATTGATTCAGGAGCTTCCAGACATATGGTTTCATCCAGAGAACTCTTCTCCTCTATGCATTCGAATGGTGGCCCAACAATTCGAATGGGAGATGATTTAGAAATCCAGACCAAGGGGATTGGTAGGATTGACATGGAGCATGGCTATTTCAGTGATGTGCTCTATGTACCTTCATTGGCTGCAAATTTGCTATCAGTTTATCAAATGACCCATACAAGAGAAGCCAAGAGAGTAACATTTACTCCAGATTTGGTAGAAATCTCATAAATTTCTTCAAATCAAGTTGTGGCAGTAGGGTATGTTGATCATGAAGAGAGAATGTACAAATTCTCAAATTTCATTCCAAGTTCTAGTGACCATGCTCTTGTCTCTCCTGCCAACGAGACCTCCAAGTTGTGGCATGAAAGATTTGGCCACATGAACTACAAATATCTCCAGACACTGCACAAGGACGAGATGGTGGAAGGGCTTCCAGAAATCAAATCTTCAAATGGTGCATGTATTGGTTGTGTAGTTGGAAAGCATCATGAGCGCAGCTATGAGAAGGGAATGGCAAGGAGAGCCACTCAACCACTTGGATTGGTACATTCAGACTTCATTGGTCCTCTTCCCACTCCATCATATGGTGGATCAATGTATGTACTTACATTCATAGATGACTACTCTCGATTCTGCTGGGTTTACTTCCTAAAATTGAAATCAGAAGTGTTTGAGAAATTGAAGATTTGGAAGGCCTTAGTGGAGAATCATAGTGGTCATAAGATAAAGATCCTTAGGACTGATAATGGAAAGGAGTATGTGAATAACAACATTCAGCATCTTTGTGAGGAATGTGGCATCCAAATGCAACATTCAATCCCCTACACACCTCAGCAAAATGGTGTGGCAGAGAGAAAAAATAGCT
The DNA here is from genome assembly GCA_027924585.1 of Larix kaempferi. Lineage (NCBI taxonomy): Eukaryota > Viridiplantae > Streptophyta > Pinopsida > Pinales > Pinaceae > Larix > Larix kaempferi. Next base: position 2,990,113 of record BSBM01000606.1, on the reverse strand, counting down.
CTCAAAGACATGGCCACTTGCATGATTGAAGCTAGGGATCTAAGCCCTAAGCTATGGGTTGAAGCCATCAATTGTGCTGCTCATATTCAGAACAGAGCCTTTCACAAATCAGTCAAAGGAAAAACCCCCTATGAGGCATGGTTTGGCCAAAAATCAAATGTGTCAAATTTCAGGATTTTTGGGTCTAGAGCATGGGCTCGAATTCCATTAGAAAAGAGGAAGGCTTTGGAGCCACAGAGCAGAGAATGTATCATGGTTGGATATGGTGAGGACACAAAGGGCTACAAGATCTTTGACACATCCACACTCAAAACTTTCATTGAGAGAAGTGTGCAATTCGAAGAAGAACCAATTCCAGATTTTGAGCTTGCACCGGGGGAAAGCTCTTCTCCTCCACACCTTAATGAAATTAGTGATGATTCCACTTCTGATTTTTCTGATATTGCTGAAGATGACATTGCTGTACATGAGTCACCATCAAGGCCCAAGTGGGATGAAAAAATCATACAAGCTGCAGGTGAATTGGCAGGCAATCCCCAAGAGCCTAGGAAGACTAGATCTCAAACAATCAATGCTTCCTTTGCAAATGAAAGTGAACTTGCTGATCACTGTTATATGATGATTGGATCTAATCCAACATCATATCAAGAAGCTCATCATGATCCAAGGTGGAGAGCAGCAATGCAAGAAGAATTCCAATCTCTCCAAGAGAACAAAACATGGGATTTGGTGCCTCTTCCTCCCAAGAGGAAACTTGTGCAATGTAAGTGGATTTTTCGAACCAAACTTGTTGCTGATGGTTCTAATTTGAAGTACAAGGCTAGGTTAGTGGCTAAGGGCTACTCACAAATCCATGGTGTGGATTATACAGAGACCTTTGCATCGGTTGCAAAGATGGACTCAATTAGACTAGTTCTAGCCATGGTAGCTAGTAAGGGTTGGGAAGTTCACCACATGGATGTTAAAAGTGCATTCTTGCATGGTGAGCTACAGGAAGAGATTTATATGTAGCAACCTGAAGGATTCCAAGAGGATCCCACACTTGTTTGCAAGTTGAAGAAGTCTCTCTATGGACTCAAGCAAGCCCCCAGGGCTTGGTATGCCAAAATGGATGCTTTTTTGCTCTCAATTGGTTTCTGTCGATGCAAGTCTCATCCAAATGTTTATTTGCAGCAATGTGATGATAATTTGCAGGTCATTGTACTGTATGTTGATGATCTTTTAATTACAGGGAGTTGCAACAAACAAATTGGCTCAATTAAAGCTTCTTTGCACAGTGAATTTGCCATGAGCGACCTAGGATTGCTAAGGCAATTTTTGGGTTTGGAAATTGAGCAATCTGAGAGAGGTATATTGCTGAGTCAACCTAAGTATGCTTCAGACCTGTTATTCAAGTTTAAAATTGCTGAATGTAAGGCAGCCAAGTGCCCATTCCTTTCAGGCATAAAACTAGGTGAATTTGAAGACTCTCCATTGGTGGATTGCACACTCTACAGGCAGCTAGTTGGAAGTTTGCTGTACCTTACACATACAAGACCTGATTTGTCTTATGGTGTAAGTGCTGTAGCAAGGTATATGCAGCAGCCACATGAGATCCATTGGAAGGCAGCCAAGAGGATCCTTCAATATGTCCAAGGAACAAAGAGCTTTGGGGTACACTATGCAGCTGGTTCTTCACTACAACTAGCTAGATTTTCTGATTCCGATTGGGCTGGAGATCCCATCGATAGAAAGTCCACTTCAGGTTTTTTGTTTATGTTTGTTGAAGGTCCCATTTGCTGGTCAAGTAAGAAACAACATACGATTTCTCTTTCATCAGCAGAGGCAGAGTACAGGGTAGCAGTGAATGCAACCACACAGTGTGTTTGGTTGCAACGCATTCTTCGGGAGTTTGGTGTTGCTATTGATTCTCGAACCAATATTTGGGTGGATAATCAAAGTGCCAGCAAGATATCTACTGATCCAGTACAGAGGCAAAGAACAAAGCAGATTGAAATCCATATGCACTACATTCGGTGCTTGGTGCATGACAGGGTGATTTCATTGCAGTATTGCCCATCCACCGAGCAAACTGCAGATATTTTCACCAAGTGCTTTACTGAGAAGACCTTCACTCACTTGAGAGATTTGCTTGGAGTGAGTGATGGATGGTGATTGCTGCAATTTAATTGCAGGTTCAGCCCCATGTCCATTTTAGAGGGAAGTTTGTATCCCATGTGGTTTTACTTCTTGTCCTCAGTTTATATGGACAAATAAAAATTTCTGTTTGTAATGAGGTGACTTGAGCCTTTGTTGCCAAGGCCTCCCACTTATATTTCATGAGTTGTACTAAGTTATGGTTAAGGGGGGGTGTTAGAACAGTAATCCACACTTAGTACCATAGTCCATAACCATAGTCAAATTTTTATTGCTCATGTGCTTAATTACACCATAGTTTGGACTAGGTGACTTTAGTTGGTCAAATACCCACATTTGAGAGTGTTCACACCCACTTCCAAGCAAACCAGTTCACCCAACCTCCTGTTTTGTCCACAAGTGCGCCCTCATTAATTGCTGGAGCACCCTCTCTCCTTGATTTGGGGAATTTCAGTTGACTAGGGGCGCTAGGGTGGATTTTGCCCAATTTTGGCTAGCTTTGGAGCATTTATTGCTCCCTTGGTCCTCCCAAACTCCTCTACTTGCTCACCCACGCCTCCATTGGCCTCATTAATGACCCAGCATGCTTCAGCCACCTTCACACCTGATTTTGTGACTGTTTGGGATGATTGGGATTGAGTTGGACCCACCCAGGGGGGATTGAGGCCATTTTGGCAATTTTGACTTGTACACTCATCTTGAGCCATCTAATGCTCTCGAATTTCTCATGGATGTAATAAAAACCTGTTACTAACATTTTCACATGTTAGACAGTCAGTTAATGCAAATGTTAAGCTCACATTGTGTGTAAAATTATCTTCTTTTTCAAATTTTTCCACCGGTTTTGCAAATTAATTTGATTTTGTGAGGTTCTCCATAGCTCCTAGATCTTCTGTGATCAAAATACTCATAAATGCCCTAAATTTTGGAAAATTATTTAAACTCTGTGATGATGTACTTACTATTTGAAGAATATATATCCAGTTTTTTGAATATTAATTTTAATTAATTTTCTTAATTCTTTGTTCTTCTATAAATTCTTAACCTTTCTTATTTATCGATTATGTTTGGATTTATGCATTCTGTTTCAGTTTAGATAAAGTTTTGAATTTCTTTTGCATGATAGTTTAAATAACGAAAAACAAAAAATTAAGGCCATCAATTGGACATAGTGATTATGCACTGGAGAAAAACTCTTTGAATTTAGAAAAACTCCATGAAACACATTAACGAACCATATTTTATTTCCTTTTTCAGATTGTCAACGAGGAACCATATTTTTCTTGGAAGTGCATTTCAGCTATTTTGTATAAGATTTGAAAATGGAGTTGTGTTGATTTTCGAAGTATTAATGTTTGTAAATTTCCTTATTTACTTTGCATAATATACATGGTTATCTAAATATGGCTTAAATTTCTAGTTTGAAAACAATAATTTTTAATAAAACATTATCAATAGGATTAATATAAAAAGAGTATTATCAAAGATCATGTATTTCTTGGTTTTTCCCTCGATGTTTATGCTCTTGCATTGGAATCACCCGATTTTTCTGCTCTTGCATTGGAATCACTATAACATAAAATGATTCTACTCTTGCATTGGAATTACTATAACTTAAATCCATAGGTTTATATTGAAATGGTACCTTTCCGATCCGTAATATTCTTTTAAACAATAGCAAAACCAATGGAAAAATCAAATATGCCACATGTCACAGTCTGAGCGTTCCACGTGTCACCCTAGAAGCAAGATCTCAACATTTTAACAACAAAATTTATAGAAAGCTTCCTCGAAATAGTTTGATGGCAAGTTGAAACTTGTGTTTAGTGAAAGGGTTTTGGAATTAGATGCTGAGGAGAAAGAGCGTCTGCTCCTTCCTCCAGATATTTTTTGTAGTAGTGACGAAAGTAGATATCAGCACTCTAAACACAAATTTCATAGGAACATTGCTTCGCACAACTTGATTGCAATTGGAAATATTCTCAGAGAAAGAGCGGCCGCTCTTTCTACAAGTTGTCTATTTTTACAAATTCCTCATAAAGGAAGGGGCAAACGCCCCTTCTTCTTCCCATAACTCTATTCATAATAGTTTTAAGAATGCAAGTAGGGTCGTTCGCTCCTTCTTGTGTTCTCCATTCTAGATATAGGTGAATTGATGGATATGGGTGTTCACAATTATCTACTAATCGAAGGGGCGGATCTCTACTATTTACAGCAGAAGTTGAAAGTATAGAATTCTCAAACTAGCCTTCGTAGATTAAATTTTTTTACACTAATCTCGTAAATGATGGGTCGGCCGAACCCTTGTTGTGGTAAGCATTCTGCCAGTGTTCACCGTTATGGATAAAAATGAAGTGATGGTCTAGCCTTCGTAGGAAGTATTCTCACAATTTGCGTGCAAGTGGAAGTATTCTCAGAGAAAGAGCGGCCGCTCTTTCTCCAAGTTGTATATTTTTTCAAATCACTCAGAAAGGAAGGGGAGGTCGCCCCTTGTTGTGGTAAGTATTCTACCAGTGTTCACCATTATGGATATAGATGAATTTTACATTGCTTCACAAAATTTGCTTGCAAGTGGAAATATTCTCAGAGAAAGGGCGACCTCTCTTTCTCCAAGTTGTCTATTTCTACAAATGCCTCATAAAGGAAGGGGATGCCAACCCTTCTTTTGACCATGACTCTATTTATAAAAGTTCTAGGATGTAAGAAGGGTCGGTTGATCCTTCTTTTGTTCGCCAATCTGGATATAGCTCAGTTACTGGATATGGGTGTTCACAATTATCTACTAAGTGAATGGGCGGATCCCTGCTATTCAAAGCAGAAGTTGGAAGTCTAGAATTCTCAGCCTGGCCTTCGTAACTTAAATATGTTTACACTTCACTCGTAAATTAAAGGGTCCGCCGACCCTTGTTGTGGCAAATATTCTGCCAGTGCTCACCATTTTGGATATAAATGAATTGACGGTCTAGCCTTCGCAGGTTGAATAAGTTTACATTGCTTTGCACAGTTTGCTTGCAAGTGGAAATATTGTCAAATAAAGAGTGGCCGCTCTTTCTCCAAGTTGTCTATTTTTACAAATCCCTCACAACAAAAGGGGCAGCCAACCCTTTTTCTTCCCATAACTCTATTCATAATAGTTCTAGGATGCAAGAAGGGTGGTTGATCCTTCCTATGTTGGCCAATCTGGATATAGGTGAATTGTTGAATATGGCTATTAAAAATTATCCACTAAACGAATGGGCGGATCACAAATATTTACAGCGGTAGCTGGAAGTCCAGAATTCTCATCCTGGCCTTCGTAGATTAAATATGTTTACACTTCACTCGTAAATGAAGGGTCCGTTGACCCTTGTTGTGGTAAGTATTCTGCCAGTGCTCACCGTTTTGTATATGAATGAATTGATAGTCTAGCCATCGTAGGGTCTTGTAAGTGGAAATATTTTCAGAGAAAGAGCATCTTTGTTTTCTTTCTCCAAGTTGTCATTTATCTCGACTGCGGATGGCGGAAACATTTAATTCATGCCAATTTTTCATTTAGCATTTTATAACAAGATAATCTTGTATGTTCTTCAATCCTTAAGCTACAATCATACTGTTGGCACCAGTATGATGTCTAATCAGAAGACCCAAGTGATGTCTAATGGGATCTCTGGATATGAATTTGCAGCACGCGAATAAAATAATCAAAGATCCTAAGCTAAATGATATTAAATAAAGTGTCAAGCAATTTTGATATTGAATAAAGTGTCAAGAAATTTTGATATACTGTTTGTGATTAAATCTTAAAAGTTAAGGATCATAACTATGACTTTAAACCAAAAAATTCTAACTCACATGGTTTTCCCTGAAAATGATACAAACCGTTACACCAAAACCCCGAGGTGTTAGTGAAGGCCGTTTATTAGGATCTTAACATCCCACCACGCTCCGCAGTCCAGACTCTGGGCTGGATGTGCGCCCGTACGGTGGTGTCCCCTTTGCGCCGTACGAGCCTCGGGCGAACACTGCAATGCCGACGTTGCCACCCGCTCTGTGACTTGAACCTGGGTGGAGGCTCTGATACCAAATGATACAAACCGTTACACCAAAACCCTGAGGTGTTAGTGAAGGCCGTTTATTAGGATCTTAACAGAAAATTTTAAAAATTCTAATACACATACACATTTAAAAAACAATGTTATTATATTTACCCCCACATAATATATTTATAAAACAATTGTCTCACACATCCTAATACATATACCTTAATTATTCATGAGTTGCGTGTGGACATCTTCCAAAAGAAATCGCATGCGTTTTAACCAGAAATTAGAAACACCTATCCTATGAATAACCTTCCCTTCAATATCAAAAGCCTTAAGGTAGGAAACATTGTAATAATCAAAATTGCTTGACTCTAATGGGGAAGATTTTTTTTGTTTGTAAAGATGCGAATTTATATTAAGCTAATAGAAATACAATAGAGATTACAGTCAGCGGTGGTCTTATCCAGAGGTGCCAGCCATAGATAGAAGCAGAGTTGTGGCGATTCAAAATCAAACTATTATTACAAAAAAACCCTTGCCATTGTAGGGAAACGAGGGTGAATATCAGGAGTAGTCATGGCCATAGAGGTATACAAAAAACTGATAGTCATAGGCATAACCAAAACAGACAAAAAGTAAGAGAGACATCAGAAGATCCTCCTCAACCAATTGCAGAGGGGCCTTCTGCATCAGAAGGTGTCTCCTCCAGAATTGGGCACTTGTAGTAATCCGTGTCCTTCCAATCACTTGCAGGTGTTGGAGCAGCATTCCCAGGTGTCGAAGCAGCAATCCCAAGTGTCGACGTAGCTCTCACGGGAGGCAGAGTAGTCTTCGCATAAGGATGAGTGGCCTGAGCAGGGAGCTTGACCGGCAAGGGCGTCGTCTTTCGGGGCTTGATAGGAACTAAACCAGTAGGTTCGTTGCGTGTACCCTTGGCAGGATCGGGCCCAAGGTGGAGGGGATGAGGAAGGAGGGATTGGGCCCTGGGTTGGACTTATCCATGCCAAGAGTTCCAAGTGTAGCTTTAGGTCTGACAGCAGACGTGGTGGTGCGAGGTGTATTTTTCCTAGGACGACTGTCGCGGCCGAAGGGACGAGTGGCGGCATAGGATTTCCAACTGATTGTGTGTTCTAGGGTGCCGAGGGTGGCCGCCAAGTTTGGAAGAGTAGCTTGCAGAGTTTGGGTGGCATAGAGTTTAGGGGTCCAATTAGTCTGCATCTCCTCCATAAGTTGGCCTAACATGTTCTTTACTAGCCAATAGGGGTCCCAGGTCTGCTCCTGATTCCTGTTAGCCAAAATGTCCGCAGTTATCCTAGCTTCCCAGTTATCAATCAGTAAACGGACTGGAATGGATACTTTAGCACCATAGCCCTCCCTGGTGTGACTTGTCTCCAGAGCTACATCTTTATGCTTGCTACCCTTTGGCCTGCCCATGGGAGCCAATGAGAAGATGTTACAGGTGCAGGTAAGCAAGAGCGTGAGAAGAACTGGAGCACGAGGATCCTGGAGCATAACTAGGTGAGTGCAAATGCGCAATGCAAAGGGCCATGACAGAACATAGTAGCGTGAACCTGGAAGCCTGATCTTCGCACACCGGAGATCCATGTGAATTGTTTCCAGGCAGGATGAGGCGACGTCCAGGGCAGGGGAATTAAAGAACCCAGTGACTTGACGTCACATGGCTTACCTCACAATTAATACATTGATTTGTGGAGGGGTAAGGCCTCGGTTATCAAATCAGAAGACCCAAGGGATGTCTAATGGGATCTCTAGATATGAATTTGCAGCGCCCGAATGAAATAATCAAAGATCCTAAGCTTTAACATTGGTGATGAGGGAGAAATTATAAAGGCCCGCTCAATGTTATATAGGGGCACATATGAGGGTGTAGATCCGTGGCAATGAAAATCGACGGCCATAGGATCCCTTCGCAAATTAAGATGGCGCGTGAACTTGTATTGTGTTGGCAACTAGAGATAACATAAAGATGTAAGTGATACATCTTGTGAATTTATAGATATATATATTTATACCATGCAACATTCCCTTCTCTCAATACACTTGAATCTTATTGATGGAAATTCTTCCCACATAAATCTCCGAAGGTGTTAATTATGTTGATATAGAGTTGGCTATTTTGATTATTAAAGGAGTTGATTAAGTTAATTATGTTCATAGTGTATTTTGTCTACTTTGTTGGCTATGTTGATTGTTGATGGAGTTAGCTATGTTGAATGTTGCCTATGTTTACTTAGTGAATTATTGATTTTTTTAATATGATAATTATGATGATTATGATAACTATTTAAGTTGTTGACTCTAGTGAATGTTAATGATAAGTCACAAATGCACACATTCACCTCTAGAAATAGTGGTTAGTAGAGGGGTTTTGATTTGTATTTGTGTATACCAACACTCGCTCTCCTCAAAATGTGTGTAGTTGTTCTTGAAGGATGGGCGAAGGTGGTTTCACAAATGGAGGAAGGTGGTTTTCCTTACCGCCCTTCCAACTTGCGAAATCATGTGGTGTTGCCATGCCGAGAGCGGTTTCAGATTCCACAACCACCTATCCCTCCGTCCCAGCGCGCATGTTGGGGATGCGGAACAGACGTGGGACCGTTGATCTTTTCCGCGATTTAAAATTGTTTGTACGTTGGCAGTGATCCTGACCCTGACGGCGCCAATGGGAAATGATGGATTGTATCACTTGTGTGAATAATCTCATCACCTTTATGATGGATTGTGTCTATGTGTCACGATGTACAGATGATATCCCACCACACTGTGATAATTAATGTCATGAACTTTCATGCATTGATACTGTGATGATATCCCACCATGATATTCGTAGTAGTGAACCTACAAGATCTGAACATGAAATTATGGATGCCTATTTGAAGGAAAATGTTCCTGCTTTGCAGGATTGCTATGTTGGACCACTATGCAACAAGCCTAGAGATGAATTCATTCCAAGAGTGGATGTTATAAAGGGCCAAATGGTCATTGTGCAATCACCAGAGCTAGATTGTGCAATCTGGTTGGGTAAGGCGATTGGTGATATTTATCAGGAGTCAGATGCTAGTACTGTTGGGTATTACAAAATAGAGGTGCAATGGTGGAAGCCAACAGGAGCATCAAAGGAGTAACTACCTAAATACTAAAATATGATCCACTACTAATACTCAAAGTGCCAAATTCAGCGGTGCTCATAGGAGAGAATATTCTATATGAGACAATATTATAATTAAACTATATTTCTAATAGTCAATGTGCCAAATCAAATATGCCACGTGTCAAATATGATCATTCCACGTGTCACCCTAGGATACTAGATATCAGCATTTAAACAACAAAATTTATAGACGTTTTGCTTCAAAGACTTTGCTGGCAAGTGGAAATATTCCCAGAGAAAGAGTGGCCGCTTTTTCCCAAAGGTGTTATATTGTTATGATTCCCTTGTAAATGAAGGGTTTGCCGACCCTTCTTATTCCCAATATTCTTTTCATAATAGATTGACACTGCAAGAAGGGTTGGTTGATCCTTCTTGTGTTCTCTATTATGGATATAGTGGAATTATTGAATAAGGGTTTTCACAATTAACTACGAAAATAAGGGGCGACCGATCCTTCTTGTCGGAAAACAGAAATCCGGACAAATGATTTTTATATGTTATAACTTAATCAGTTGACTGGCTATTCACACAATGAGTGAATATTTTAGACATTGGACTTTTCACTTTAAAATTTTGAACATTTAAAAATTAAAATTGCCCTTTTCTGTTAAATTTTGAGCATTAATTCATTATACTCTAGGATCTTTGTTGAGAGAATAACATATACAGTATATCAATGCATGGAAATTACAATATGACAAGCATCACAAGAATCAAAAGCATAAGAGACAAGAGACACAGAGTTTCTGTGGGGAAAACCCTAAGGTGAAAAACCCCACAACTTCCTCAGAGATAGAGAGAGCAATGGCTCAACCAAAATACAACCAAATAACACTGAGATAGTCTCCTAGCAGATGATCCTCCTCCTCCTCACTAGTGCACCACTTTTGAGAGTGAGAGTGAGTTACTTTTCCGAGTGAGTAAAATAGAGATCTCCTATCTCTATTTATACTCACCTTTTTGCCCAGTGACCTAATGGGGCCGACTTGTCTAGTTAGATACATCCACATTATATTATATATAATTCCGGGCCGACCCCACATGGTGGTCTGATAACCCATCGGCAAGTACACACACTTGCGACACTTGTCAATCCACATGAAGACACTTTATTATAGAGGAATAACACATCTCTTATAAGGGTACAATAAATATATATAAAATACACAGATGAAATACATTCGGAAGTTACATAAACATCAACACTCCCTCTTAACTAGGAAGGTATTTCTCGACACAGATCTGCTAGACAAGTCTTCTTCTCTGGATCATCGTCATCATCATCGTCACTGCTGCTGCTATCTCAACCAATCTCTGACTCTACTCATCATAGGAAGTTCTACAGAGCCAGTCCTTTTTCATACTGGATGTAGGCCCACCACCTGCAGGTCTTCATTATCACTGGCCATACTGTGGAATCCTCAGGACTTATTACGTGCGTCACAAAACCTAGCTGCAGCATCCTAGGCTATTACGAGCACACAGCTCTACCTGTAGGATCTCCCAGGAGCACATTACATGTGACCCATCACAAAACCTAGCTGAAGCATCCCAGGCTGTTACGAGCACACGGCTCTACCTGTCGAATCTCCCAGGAGCACATTACATGTGATCTCACCACAAAACATGGCTGAAGCATCTGAGGCCTTTTTCATCCTGTCCAGATCTTCCAGGAGCAAATTACATGTGGTCATGGAAAAACCTGGCTGAAGCATCTGAGGCCTTTTTCATCCTGTCCAGATCTCCCAGGAGCAAATTACATGCCATCGGACAAAACCTGGCAAGAGCATCTGCTAGATATCCCAGGGCACCGAATTACATGCCATAGGCAAAACCTCGAAAGACTATCTGCAGATCTCCCAGGGCACAAATTATATGTCCTCCCAAAGCAAAAGCTTGAAAGAGCATTTGCCAGATGTCCCAGGGCACCGAATTACATGCCATAGGCAAAACCTCGCAAGACCATCTGCAAATCTCTCAGGGCACAAATTACATGCTTACCTACACAAACTGATCCACGGCCACACAGTATCATCTGATACTCATCATACATCATCCTGATGCACACATGATCATCCTTATCATCATCACTGCAACATCCTGCTGCATGTCATCAGGAGAATCTCGTCATCCACGATCATCCTAATCATACAATGCATCCATCTGATGCATACCAAGTATTTGTCTGATACATATCATCATACATAGTGTATCCACGTGATACATAGATACATGATCCACACAATGTATCCATCAACATACATGATCCACCTGATCATACCTGATACATATCAATATACATGATCTATCTGATCACACAATGTATCCACCTGATACATATACAGATACATGGTCCAAGCATCCAACATGATGCATATACACAATACATACAAATGATCCAACCGATCATATCCAACATCCAACATGATGCATACATACATATAAATGATCCAATGGATCATATCCAACATCCAACATGATGCATACATACATACATAAAAATGATCCAACTGATCATATCCAGCATCCAACATGATGCATACATACATACATAAAAATGATCCAACTGATCATATCCAGCATCCAACATGATGCATACATACATATACAAAAATGATCCAACTCATCATATCCAAGCAGAAACCAGAACATCATCCTGATGCTCATCATCCAGCGCTTACATCCACAACCATGTGAAGGGTCCCCCTTCCAACATGCTTGGAATGGCTTCAGCAAATGTGTCCATCACTTCTTCCTCGAAGTGTCCTCTATCTGAAGCACGCCAAGCCTCTCTCTGAAGTACTCGAACTTCACTCTGGCTAGTGGCTTCGTCAGCACATCTGCAATCTGCTCGTCTGTTGCGACATACAGGAGCTTCACAGCTCCTCTCTGCACCATATCCCTGATATAGTGATATTTGATCTCTATGTGTTTCGACCTGTCATGAAACACTGGGTTCTCGGACAGCTTCACACAACTATGGTTATCACAGAAGATACCAGTAGCCTCCAGGGAGATCAAATAACTCAGACAGTAGCTTCTGTAGCCATACTGCCTCACAACTAGCTGAACAGGCTGCAACATACTCAGCCTCAGCTGTACTCAGTGCTACGCAGGACTGCTTCCTGCTAAACCAAGAGATCACACCTGATCCCATACTGAAGCAGCACCCAAATGTGCTCTTCCTATCTGCAGCACTGCCAGCCCAATCTGAATCAACATAACCCTGCAGGTTAAACTTTTGATTCGCTTCATACTTGAGCCCATAATCCACTGTACCCTTCAGGTACCTCAGAACATGCTTTACAGCAACCAGGTGAACACTCCTCGGATCCGTCAGGAACTGGCTCAATGTGTTCACAGCAAAGCAAATGTCTGGTCTTGTGTTCGTTAGGTACATCAAGGAACCAATCATCTGACGATACATAGAGACATCAACCGGCTCAGATGAAGCATCGCATAGAAGCTTCAGATTCGATGCCATAGGTGTGGCCATGGCCTTGCAATCCATCATTCCAAATCTCTTCAGGATATCTACTGTGTACTTCCCTTGACCAAGGAAGATCCCACCTGCACTCTGTCACACCTCCATACCTAGGAAATAGTGCATCATTCCCAAATCTTTCATATCGAATTCAGCAGCAAGCTTCCTCTTAGTATCTGCAATCAGTCTGTCATCTCCTGTTACAAATAAGTCATCCACATACAGGAGTAGAATCACATGATTCCCTTCCTCAACCTTGTAGTAAAGGTTAGAATCCGCTTTACTCTTGGTAAAGCCCAAACTAGATAGGAAACTGTCCATCCTACCATACCAAGTTCTGGGAGCTTGTTTCAAGCCATACAAGGCTTTCTTCAATCTGCACACATATGACTCCCTGTCATGTATTTCAAAACCGAGTGGTTGTTCCACATATACTTCCTCTTCAACTACACCATTCAAGAAGGCAGTCTTGACATCCATCTGGTGTATTTTCCATTTCATAGCTGTAGCCAGGGCAAGTACTGATCTGATGGAAATATACCTGGCTACAGGTGCAAAAGTTTCTTCATAATCTATTCCCTCTTTCTGAGAGAAGCCACAAGCTACGAATCTTGCTTTGTATTTCTCCACACTGCCATCTGCAACATGCTTGATTTTGAAGATCCATTTAGAAGTCACAACAGACTTCTCTTTAGGTCTTGGGACAACATCCCAAACATCATTCTTCATAATTGATTGGTATTCCTCAACCATGGCGTCCTTCCATTCTTTCTTTTCCATTGCTTCTTCATAACTGGAAGGGTCTTTGTTCATAATGTCATAGAGTAAAGCAACATAGCCGGTATGTGATCTGGTTCTCTTCTTTGCTCTGTGTTCTTCTTCTGGAATGCCAAATCTTTCTGCATCTTGAATGAGCTCTCTAGCCCATGCAGGTTTCCTCTTGTGAGAGTTATCCTCATGTGGTGGATCTACAGGTTCTTGCGGATCTTCAAATTCACGAACAACTTCTGGAATTGCTTCAGTCATGGTAGTGTCTTGAAATCTAGTTTCCTTAGGTTCTTCATAAACTTCGATAGGTGCCTTCCTTGATTTGATGAATGCTGAGTTTTCATCAAATGTTACATCCCTGCTGACATCAATCTTCTTGAACCCTGGAAAGTATATTCTGTAAGCCTTCGAGCTTTCACTGTAACCCACAAAGATACCCTTCTTTCCTGAAGGATCTAGTTTAGTCCTCTTTTCCTTTGGGACATGAGTATATACTGGACAACCAAATATTCTGAGATGACTGACTTCAGGTTTCTTACCAGAAAAGACCTCTTCTGGAGTCTTGTTGTCCAATATCTTGTGGGGTGTTCTGTTCTACACATACACAACTATTCTAGCTGCTTCTGCCCATAGATGCATAGGAAGATCTTGGTCATGCAACATTGCCCTTGCTTCTTCCATGATAGTTCTGTTCTTCCTTTCTGCAACACCATTCTGTTGAGGATTATAAGGAGTAGTCAACTCCCTCTTAATCCCTGAATCACTACAATGCTTCTTGAAGTCACTTGAGGTGAATTCTCCACCATTGTCGGATCTGAATGTTTTGATCTTCTTGTCAGTTTGATTCTCCATCAAGGTTTTGAATTCCTTGAATTTATCAAGCACCTCATCTTTTCCCTTCAAGAAGTATGCCCAAGTATTCATGGAGAAGTCATCAATAAATGAGACATAGTAAACATACCCACTCAGGGAACTGGATGACATAGGGCCACATACATCTGAGTGGATGATTTCCAGGATGTCTTTTGCCTTGTTTTCACTACTTGGGAAAGCCTTCTTAATGTTCTTACCTTTTGCACATCCTTTGCAAACACCTTCATGTTTGGTCTTGATTTCAGGAAGACCCTCTACTGCCTTGCTTGCAATTGGAAGTGCTCTATAGTGCATATGAGCAAGTCTTCTATGCCAAAGTTCACTTGGCTCCATGGATTCATGCACCATGGCATGTTCAGGTTGTCCCTTCAATTTATACAAACCTCCCTCTTGCTCTCCAATCACTACTGCATCATCTATGTTCTTTCCCTTTGGCCACATTAGGACTTGGCCATCTACGAATGCAACTCTCATACCTTTTGCATCCAATGCAGAGATGGAGAGTAAGTTCTTCTTGAGCCCAGGTACATAAAGAACTTCTTTCATCTTCAAATATTTTCCAGAATCTAGGTTGTAGGAGGCTTCACCACTTCCTTTGATTGGGTATTGATAATCATCCCCAAGTTTCACCTTATGGGGTGATTCATGTTCTGATAGGTTCACAAAAGATTCCTTAACCCATTGATGTGTTTGGAAGCCCCACTATCAATCAACCAATCATTACAACCATGGGAGATGGTACCTGTGAGAGCAGAGATCAGAACATACTCTTCTTCACTTGATGAGTCATTATCACTATCACTTTCTGCCCTAGCTTTCTTCTTTGGGGGTTCATCATCTTCGGCAGCATGAGCATGAAACCTTCTTTTGCTACCCTTCTTCTTCTTATTGGATATATTGTTGTCCTTCTTGTTCTTGGGACAATTTATGGCAATATGTTCTTTCTCATTACAGGTGAAGCATATTCTTCTTTCTTTGAAGTGATGTGAAGATTTCTTGGAGTGAGATGGCTCTCTCTT
Source organism: Larix kaempferi (assembly GCA_027924585.1). Taxonomy (NCBI): domain Eukaryota; kingdom Viridiplantae; phylum Streptophyta; class Pinopsida; order Pinales; family Pinaceae; genus Larix; species Larix kaempferi. Next base: position 2,974,639 of record BSBM01000606.1, on the reverse strand, counting down.
GAACTTTCCTTTCTTGGTGTGAGCTGTGAGAGCTTGATCTTCATTCCCCATCTTCTCTTCTCGTGCCACAAGCCTTGCTTCTTCTTGTGAGCATTCTTCTCGTAGTCTACTGAAAGAGATCAACTTCTTCCTTGCACAAATTCCTTGGATAAAGGAATCCCATGACCTGGGTAGGCCATTTAGAGTGGTCATCACCACTTCACCATTCTCCACCATTTCTTCCACTGCTTCTAGTTGTTCCTTGATCTGGGAGACCCTTGAAAAATAAGATTGAATGGTTTCTCCATTCTGAAACTTTACTCCTTTCAATTGGTTCCGCAGGGTCATCTTCCGATTTATGTTCTTCCCTTCAAATAGCTTGGTCAAAGAGTCAAACATCTCTTTGGGTGTCTTAAGAGAATACACATGGGGTATGAGATGGTCTTTGATAGAATCAATAATGATTCTCTTTGCCTTGACCAAGTTATTTTTATGCAATTCCTTGGCCTCTTCATCCTCTGGGATAGGGATGTCTTCTTTCACATATGAGTCCAACTCATTCTCTTCTAGGATTAAACCAATCCTATACTTCCAGGCTCGGAAGTTATCAGCCCCCTCAATCTTATCCTCAAGATTGGTGTGGAGAGACATCTTAAAGAGTACTTCAAATGGAAATAGAAAAGATTTAGGTCTTACCACTTGAAATGCTGAAAACTGAATTTAGTCCCGGATTAGGGTTTGTCAGAGAAACCCTAAAAATTCAAAATGTGAATTTCAAATTTCTGAAAGGATAGAAAGATGCGCTTTGATGAGCTGATCATCCTGGTGCATTCAGAATTTGAGATTAGTAAAGTTTTTCCCTTCAGAATTGCCTTTTTGTCCTCCCGGGTTCACTAGGGAGAGCCCTGAATTAGGGTTTGAGTTTCCCGGAGATCTACCCAGCCAAAAATCTCGATCAAAAGCTCTAAACTTCGATTTTTGCAAGGAGCTTCCAGCTGTGCCTTCAGATTCCAGAAATTCCTATTTTTGTGGAAACCCTGATTTTTAGGGCCAAATCTGAAAATGTTCGGAATTGAATTCTGATTGGACAGATAGATGCGCCTTGATGAGTAGAGTCAATATACTATACTGATTTTCAAAAATCTGTGGAGAGAAACCCAATAAATAAGGAACTCAAGCTTTCGTCACTACAAAATGTCTTCTTCTCAAGTTAGCTCTGATACCATGTTAAATTTTGAGCATTAATTCATTATACTCTAGGATCTTTGCTGAGAGAATAACATATACAGTATATCAATGCATGACAATCACAATATGACAAGCATCACAAGAATCAAAAGCATAAGAAACAAGAGACACAGAGTTTCCGTGGGGAAAACCCTAAGGTGAAAAACCCCACAACTTCCTCAGAGATAGAGAGAGCAATGGCTCAACCAAAATACAACCAAATAACACTGAGATAGTCTCCTAGCAGATGATCCTCCTCCTCCTCACTAGTGCGCCACTTTTGAGAGTGAGAGTGAGTTACTTTTCCGAGTGAGTAAAATAGAGATCTCCTATCTCTATTTATACTCACTTTTTTGTCCAGTGACCTAATGGGGCCGACTTGTCTAGTTAGATACATCTACATTATATTATATATAATTCCGGGCCGACCCCACATGGTGGTCTAATAACCCATCGGCAAGTACACACACTTGTGACATTTGTCAATCCACATGACGACACTTCCTTATAGAGGAATAACACATCTCTTATAAGGGTACAATAAATATATATAAAATACACAGATGAAATACATTCTGAAGTTACATAAACATCAACATTTTCAAATGAAAAATTGCATTTTTTGATTTGAAATTCACACTTTTCAAATCAAAATTTGCATTTTTTCATTTGAAATTCACACTTTCCAAATCACAATTGCATTTTTTGAGTTTTTCCAAAAGTCAGGTTCTTTCTGCAACCCGCAATCCGCAATGGGGATTGCGGAAGCAGAAATATTCTTCAATAATTGTGGTCTTATGCATCCGCAACCCACAACCCGCAATTGTGGATTGCTGGAAGTCTTAAAATACTAGTTTTGCACTATGTGTTTCCACAACTCGGGACCCGCAATTACGGATTGCGGATTGCGGAAAGAATTTATATATTTATGATATAAAACCTCGCAACCCTTCTTTTCCTTCCCGCATGTTTACGTTTTAACCGTCGATTTGTCTAGATCTTGGGGATGAGATTACACTAGGTGATTTAAATGAAGTTTAGCTTGTAGCCTTGTCGGTGTTAGCACTAGCTTTGTCCTGGATGAAAGTGGGAGGTTCAATTTCTAAAAAGAATGAAAAAAGCATCAGTGGTCTGAGAAAAATAGAATCATCTGGGTAGGTATTCACGGCCTCAAGGGTGAAATGATCAAATCCCAAGCCCGAAACTTTGCAAGGAGAATTAAATTGCAGAGATCCACCTCCAATTATATATCTGCGCAAATAAATAGTTTATATTGGCGGTGGTGAAGATCTATAGTCATGAGCACGCTTCGAGAAAAAAGGTTGTGTTTTAGACGAAGGCGAGAGGTTTAGCCCACAAGCATCTTAAGGAGCAGATCGACGGTCGGGAATTACTTCTCCGATACGACATGCGCGGGGAAAACAAATTTCAGATCCGCGAACTTTTGGCAGAGGCCTGTGGGTTTGGACAGTGCAAATCTGATGAGGCCGAGATCTATGGCTGAGGTTTTGATCGTGGATCTAACTTGCACGAAACATCAACGCAAGCCAAATCCGTGAAGTTGGTAAAAGTCGCACCATTTGACGAGCAGGATTCATGCAAGATCTAGATGAATGGTGGGAGACTTCCCGTGATTTTAACTGGTAGAAAAGGAAACATGTGGCGGGATTCGAGGCCACCAGGGATCATAGAGGTAGAAAGCAGTGGCGATCCATAGCCCAGAATGGATCAGGAAAAGAGACAGTTAGGGAAGCTTCCACATCGCAGGAGATGCAGAGGTGATAGCAAAGGATAAAGAATATAAAAATCTCGCTTGCACGGAGAGTTGGATTCCATCTGTCCTATTTTACATCGGAAAGCGACTGGAGCAAGTTGTGCAAAAACAGATAGGTCAACCAACCAAGTAGGTTCTCTTCTCTACACTAAACTATTTAATGGCTGAATTGAGTGATAGAGAACCGCATGGTTTTGAGCTTCAAAGCATAGAAACATTGTTGATAGACAGAGACACAGTGGTCTACGACACTATGATGATCGATGACCCCATGGAAATTGTAAAAAACAAGCTAAAACTAGTTAGGGAGCGAGGTATAGACGTGCACTAGGTACACCAGTCCTATTTCCATATGTTTACAGTCAGCCAAACCCCTGGTTTTCCTGAATTTGTTGAATGGTGTGCCTCTAACTACTCTTCTACCGAGAGGGAAATCATGGACGCTGCCAAGTCCAAAATCCTTTGCAAAATCGATCCCCAAACCCTTAGAAAAACCCTATCCGTCCCAGAAGAGTTTTTCCATAAATCTATAGGGTATACCAAGGAAGCCCTAATCTGGTATTTTAGACAATCCCCTGTTGAAGTAAAACATAATTTCTATAGGTCCTATCTGAATCCTACTGTCCAAATACAAGAGTCAGATTTCCTAGCTGAAGCCAAACTATTCACGGGAGAATCTAGAGGTGTTATCGCCATGATGAGCCAATTCCTAGGTCTAGACTCTCATATGTATGTCACATAACCTCTAATAAGTTTTCTTTTTGTCCTAGGCACCTACCCCCTAGAATCGAATGACCCAAGCCAGTCTACCCAATGTGCATGACTCAGGTTTGATGAAGTTTTGGTTGAAAGTATACACTCCCAGCTAAAGGATTTCTAGGAAACAGGGATTTTCAAATTTCAGTCCTACTTACTAAAAATGTTCCTGGCATTCAATGAGGAAAAATTGCAAATGCCTGAGGTACTACTTACTAAGGAGATGTACACTGATTACACCAAGTTCCATGATGAGCTCATGTCTGAGGTTTATCGGGTCATTTTTCAAAAGAAGTTGCCTAGAGTATTACCAGAAATGCCGGAGTTACTATAGCTTTCTCCTGAGAAGAGGGTCGAAGATTGGTTCCTTTCATAGCATGGCACAATTATTAGGGTTTATGGGTTTGCTTATGCACCCTACGTGCTACCAGTTTTCCTGACCCCCAGAATATTTGCATTAGAATTCATCAGACAAAAATTGAAGGCCGAAGCTGAGCACTTTCTAGATCATAGAAAGGGATTTGATATTGTGTTTCCATGGACTGTAGGTCCATTATTAATAAAAAACAAAGGATCTCTTACTTCCATCGAATACAAGATAAAGGAGATGGGTTTCAAAACAGAAGCACCCTTAAAATATCATCCCCACCACATCATTTCCAACAGGAGGAAGGAAAGCAACAGGAAGGCTTTTGTGCATTCCGAAATTCCAGGCATGGCAGCAGCTGCAAATTTATTGGAATGTCCTAGCAGGAGCCATATGGAAATAGACACACTTGAGAGTTTCTCCCTATTGACACAAGGGAACACACCCCCAGTGCCTGGCTCTTCTATCCTAGTCCTATCAGTGCCAACAACCATGCCTGTGGCCATCAACTTAATAAAGTCCAACAAGGAAGATGACAGTGTTCGTATGGACACATAAGGGGAAGCTGAGAGAGCCCCAAAGAGGCAGAAAACTGAGGAATCTGGGCAGCAGCTAGTACCTATGGGGACTGCTAATGGAAAAGAGAAACAAGTGGTAACCCAACTAGTACCTGTGGGGACTGGTAAAGGAAAAAAGAAACAAATGGATAAGCTACCAGCATTTGAGATCAAAGAGTATGTGTTTAACCCAGCAGCCACTGGGCCTGCTGCCTTAAGCAATACTAAAGATGAGTTGATAGATGAATACAAGGTGGACTCGGGGGCAGCCTCAGAGGAGTCCAAGTTATATACCGAAGTAAGGAAAATTTCAAGCAAAGAAGTGTTTTAGAACACCCTAAGTTTGGCCTTGGCCACCAAGAGCAAGGCCACTGAGCTAAGGATGAATTTAGAGGACATACCTGTCCCAAATGTAATAAACTTGCACAAAAAAACCGGGGATGTTATTTATACTAAACTGTTGAGGACAACTTTGGAGCTATCAAAGGTACATGTCAGTAAGAGTAAGGTTTCCAGCCAGCTCAAGCAGGAAAAGATGGAAAAAAAAGCTCATAAGGCACAGATCAAGAAATTGTAGGGTGAGATAGTGGCCACTGAGGGCCAGGCTGATAAAAGAGCCAGCCTTCAAAACCTACTCAACGAAAAAGACAACATCATCTAATCTCTAAAAAAGGGGTTGAAAATCCCCTCTACCTAGTTAGTAGCAGTCTCTGAGCTAGCAGAACTAGAGGAATAGTCGGAGAAGTTGCAGACTGACTTGATAGACTGTAGGGCCAAGCTATTGAAGCTTGAAGAGAAGGAAAAACAATGGCAGATAGATATAGCCAATTTGGTGGCAAGTGAGAAAATATCAAAGGCCAAAGTGGATGAGCTTGAGAAGAAATTGCATGAGAAAGAGCAAGAAGTAGAAAGCATGGCCACACCATCCACAGAGGCTGGTGATTTCTCCCTGGTAGGGGCTATAGCCGAAGCTAGTCTGGAAGACGTGGAAATAACAAGATTAAAAAAGCAGAATGTGAATCTGAAAACCCTGAAGGATAATGTAGAAAGATAAAAGGAGGCTTGGGAAGCCATGCACTAGGAGTTGCAGGGTAAATATGATGAGTTGGAAAGATAAGCTACAGGGCAGACTTCCTTGCTAGAGGCCACACAGGTCATCTGAAATGGCATCATTGAAGAAGCAGGAAAATTGAGGCCCTTCCTCAATTTTTTCTTGGACAAGGAAGCAGTGATAAAATTAGCCAAGAATAGTGTGACAACAACAAATGAGAAATTGAACCAAAAACTTGTAGAGTATACTGAGAATTCCATCGAATTCCTGAACGGCTTATATGAGGAGCAGGTTAAGACAACTGGTGTAATAGATAGGGTTTCCATCATCATTGGAGATAAAAAAGTCATGCACAAGCACCAACAGGTAAAGACTATTCAAGCTAAAATAGATTTCATGGCACAGCAGATCAAGTATTTCACAGACATGTTTGACCCTTTGTTCAAGAAAGGGTTACCTCCCTTTTGGGATTAGGATGGAACAATGCTCACAGAAGAAGAATATCAGAAGAAATTGGCAGGATGTAAAGTGGATTTCACAGAGTTTGCAAGTATGGATCAGTTGCTATCAAGGAAGACAGTGGTGGAGAAAATGGCAAAGGATTTTGAGTTAAGCATGATGTTCAAGGAGGCTAGTGCACATCTGCAAAGCTACTCTTATAGGGACCACACTGAGATCCGAGTCTTAATGAAGGAGTTGGCCACCTCAGAGCTGCCAGCTGTCGAGCTATGGAAACTCATTGAGAAATATGGGAAGATAAAGTTGATATTGAAGCACTGAAGCATTTTTTTAAATTTGGTTAGAGTTTGTTGTCTTTCGGTAAAAATGCTTAGTAATTTTGTAGAAGGCAATTGAGCCAGTTTTGCAAGCATTGCCATTTTGTTGTAACTAATTCCTGAGGGTGGCGAACCCGTTTGAATAGGTGTCAACTACATTGTAACAATTTCCTGTTGAGGCAGCTCGAGCCTGAAGGCTCCGAGCATCTATATAAGCAATGTAATAGAAGGAGAAAGGGTTGGAAACTTTTGTTGGACTCGTGAATTCTGTGTGTTAAGCACTCTGAAATATATTTTAATAAAATATGGCTAGGCCGAGCAAGGTTTTCTATCAGAGATTCTTGTGTTATTCGTCTTACATTCTGTTTACTTCTTCTCTTATGTGAATGTTTCTCTCACTGTTTAATTCATACTGTTATGCTTTTTCATGCTTGGATAAGTGTTGTATTGGGACAGGGTTCATACATATGATGCTCTGTTGCTTTCATTTCAAGCATCCACTACCATTTTCTCCTAAAGTAGGTATAAAATTCATTATCATATGCTCTATATTGATGGCTTGTTCATATATTCTTCTTTAATCACCAAACAAAATCTCTTTGACTGTGAGCGGGTGGCTATCCTGCCTCTGATTAGTTTGCTTTGCAGAGCACTGTCATGTTTAATCATATTTGTATGTTTTGACTTCACTACCCAATGCGTTTGTCCACTTTGCTTTCAACCAAACTACATTTCAATTACAATATTCATTCATATGTATCTGGCCTTGTTTAAAATTCTATGAGAGATCCCTCTCTGGAGAGGAAGAAGCCAGCTTACCTTTCCTGAAGTGGTTTTGTGGTTACCCCAGCTTGGCCTTTAAGGTACAATTCGGGTGCTAACAGTCGGTATCTTTCACACTTTGTTACGGGATACTTCCCTGTTTCGATTTGAAATCCCAGTTTTATGGGAAGTCTATCTTGTGTAACTATTTTTGTAATTATTATTTAAAGGCTAGAGGTCTCATGGGGTTGGGGGGAGAAAACCAACAAAAGAATACTGGAGGCACTCTGATTGATGCAGAGATTGTAATGTTTTGCAACTTTTAAGCAATACGGTTAGTCCTTCTCTTCATTCTTCTTTTGTTAATTGATCAAATTTCTTTGATGAATGTTGATTTTCACTTCAGATTATTTATGAACGTTGTTTAATTTTTGCAATCAATAATCCATACATTGATCTACAGTTTGGATTTGTCTTTACTCATGATCTATGTGTCTTTTATGTTTTAAGTGAATTTATTTAATTAAAACATTTATCTATTTCTGCAAATGAGTAACATAAATTCATAAATTCAAGTTAATTTTTCAATTAGCATTCCAGCTACAGGGTAATCTTGCATGTGCCTAATCCTCAAAACTACTATAAGTGAATTTTCATTTCCTGATTGTGTTGTGGTTAAACCCGCATTAGTAACCTCGCTATACTCAATGTGCCAAATAAAATAAAAAATAGTAACCTCCCTATACTCAATGTGCCAAATCAAATATGCCACGTGTCAAAATATGATCCTTCCACATGTCACCGTAGGATACTAGATATCAACATTTTAACAACAAAATTTAAAGACGTTTTGCTTTAAAGAAATTGTTGGCAAGTGGAAATATTCTCAAAGAAAGAGCGACCGCTCTTTCTCCAAGGTGTTCTATTGTTACAATTCCCTCCTAAATGAAGGGTCGACAAACCCTTTTTATTCCCAATATTCTTTTCATAATAGTTCGACATTGCAAGAAGGGTCGGTCGGTCCTTCTTCTATTATCCATTATGGCTATATCTTAATTCATGGATAAAGGTTTTGACAATTAACTAGGAAAAGAAGGGGCGGCCGATCCTTCTTGTCATAAAACGGAAGTAGGGACAAACCATTTTTATATGATATAACTTCCAAGGTGTTCTATTTTTATAATTCCCTCGTAATTGAAGGGTCGGTCGACACTTCTTATCCCCCATATTATTTTTATAATAGTTCGACACTCCAAGAAGGGTCGGTCGACCCTTCTTGGAACCAATATTCTTTTTATAATATTTCGACATTACAAGAAGGGTCGGTTGATCCTTCTTGTGTTCTCCATTATGGATATAGTTGAATTGTTGGATAAAGGTTTTCACAATTAACTATGAAAAGAATGGGCGGTTGACCCTTCTTGTCGGAAAATGGAAGTCGGGACCAACTATTTTTATATTCTAGGTAGTTATCTTCTTACAGTCAAGGTCTTAATTTGCAATTTGATAATGAATAAAATAAAACAGTCCATTAATGTTGGGCATTGGTCATAAGTGAATCCAATATCAATTTTAGCAAAAAAATGGTGAATACTTAGATGCGGTAAACTAGATCATAAACATATGAATTCTCCCCCACGAACAATACCTTTATTCGTCCCGAACGTTGGTACCGGAAACTCCCTTGGCTGAAAATGGGTCGTCATGCCTATAAAGTACAGTCTTGCCTTCTACTTGTTGCTGCTTTTTCTTACTACGGAAAGTTGAAGGAAGAAGGACTATGCTTTCCAGACATGAAGGACTGTACTAAAACAACATTCGATGACCGCTGCAAGTGTCTTTGAAAGAATGAAACCAAATCATTCACTGAATACATCATACCTCCTGCACAAGGTGGTAGTATAAGGTAACCTTTAAAAAGTGTTGAAAATCCCATAGTAATCCAAGGATTCCAATTTCCATCCCCATTAACTTGGCCTAGTTACTCATGGATGCAGGCTGGAGAAACTTTAGAAAGCCTCCTACCCTGATGATTTTCCCACCTTCAGCTACAAAGGGAATATTCTTGCAAAGACTGGTAAGCACTCCGGCCCAGATGTAGTTATTTGTTGATGAATTATAGTGCAAAAAATGTGCAATGGTGATAACAAGTTTTAGGCTGTTAAGTTTGATACTACATAATCTGAGAGTCGCTCGACAAACTTTGATATAGAATGCTCTGTAATTTAAGATGCTGATTCAACCACTCGCACAGTGTATCACCTTCCTGAGGACCGTTTCATTGAAGTGAAGTGATATGTTTATTTTTCTAGTGAACAAAGGTGAGCAATGATGCATGGAATTCAGTTGATTAACTGAACTTTGGCGAGTTGTGTCCCCTCCACTAGGACAGTTTCTCACCTTCTACTTGGCGCAGTTAGAAGAATCTGACAACATGATCTGGAGGCACAGACATTCGAAGATAGCCTAGCCATGGCGGTATTGCATCTCTCTCGAATACCTGCATAGCAAACAATTAACTGTTTATCACGTTGCCGTAAAAAGAAACCATTTCCAACAAATGCAAAAATAATCGTTTTATTGCAGCCAAGGTAGCGCGTGAGCACACATAATATCATCATGCATAATAAAAAAAGAAAAACTATTCATGAATTGAAACAAGAGTAAGAAGAAGTTGACAGCATGGTCTGGTACTACTACAAGTGTTGATGACCGCAACAGCGCATGTTGTCTTAGAGAAGAAAGCTTCCAAGACTGTTAATCTCCCTATGTCCCGTCCTCGTTGCATACCCAAGAACATAATGACAAATCCATGTATTGGGACTTAGATAGTGTTAAGCTCCCTATTATGTCCCCATATCAGTTTGCTATGATATGGGGCATGGTTAGCCTATATATATTGGGTGGCCACTGTGTTGATGGATTGAATGGATGGGAGTCTGGGACGGATGGGGAATGGTAATTATCACAGTATGGTGGAATCATGGTGGTCATAGATATCATCTATAGCCAATACATATTTTGCTCGAGTAATCGTATACGTATCACTCCAATCCGACTAAAGATATCGCTGGAGTAACCGTACACGTATCACTCCAATCGATTCCTTGAAATTCCAATGGCCAACATGCATGCTTCCAGTGCATTAAATGGCCTACAGAAGGCTGAATAATATTCTCCCTAAATGATGGATTGTATCACTCGTGTGAATAATCTCATCATGATTCAGTCCAAATTATGTTTATGTCTTGTCACCAACAAAGTCTTGGATGGGGAATGTTAATTATGACAGTATGGCGGTCATAGATATCAGTCATAGATATCATCTGTAGCAACTACAGATTTTACTGGAGTAATTGTACACTTATCACTCCAATCGATTCCTTGAAAATCCAATGGCCAACATGCCTGCTGCCAATGCATTAAATGGCCTACAACAAGTTTACGCCTATGTGAATCAAGTATACCATATTATATTAAATTGTGCAATTACTTCCATGATTATTTTTAAGAAACAAAATTGTTTATGTGAATCAAGTATACCATATATTATGCCACGTGTCACAATATGATTGTTCCACGTGTCACCCTAGGATACTCGATCTCAACATTTTAACAACAAAATTTATAGACGTTTTTCTTTAAAGACTTTGCTGGCAAGTGGAAATATTCTCAGAGAAAGAGCAGTCGCTCTTTCTCTGAGATGTTCTCTTGTTACAATTCCCTCCTAAATGAAGGTTCGGTTGACCCTTCTTATTCCCAATATTATTTTCATAATAGTTAGACACTGCAAGAAGGGTCGGTCGATCCTTCTTGTATTATCTATTATGGTTGTAGCTGAATTGATGGATAAGGTTTTGACAATTAACTATGAAAAGAAGGGGCGACAGATCCTTCTTTCCTTAAAACGAAAGTCGGGAAAAACCATTTTTATATGATATAACTTCCAAGGTGTTCTATTTTTACAATTCCCTCATAATTGAAGGGTCGACCCTTCTGATTACCAATACTCTTTTCATAATATTTCGACACTGCAAGAACAGTCAGCCGATCCTTCTTGTGTTCTCCATTATGGATATAGCTGAATTGTTGGATAAAGGTTTTCACAGTTAAGTATGAAAAGAAGGGTTGGTTGATCCTTCTTGTCGGAAAACGGAAGTCGAGACAAACTATTTTTATATGTTATAACTTCCAAGGTGTCCTTTTTTATATTTCCCTGGAAATTGAAGGGCCGACCAACCCTGCTTATTTCCCAATATTATTTTCATAATAGTTGAACACTACAAGAAGTGTCGGTCGATCCTTCTTGTGTTCTCCATTAATATTGGGCATTGGTCATAAATTAATCCAATATCAATTTAGCAGAAAATTGGTGAATACTTAGATGCGGTAAACTAGTGCATAAACATATGAATTCAGATTAAATATTACTTTCATCCAAGCATGAAGAATAACACAATGGAAAAAGATTTACTAGAAATAACAATTAACAGAGAAAGAAAGGAAATTTACAGACACACATAATTTACAGCAATTACAAATTAACAGAGAAAGGAAGGAAATATACAGAATGTCATTGCTGGAAATAACAATTAACAGAGAAAGTAAGGAAATTTACAGACTTTCATTAATGAATAGTTTTGTCATCAGTGGTACAATTATATTCAACACAATCCATGTATAATTTAAAAAACAAGCGACTCATGCATGCCTTCCCAGACACACTATAATGCTAATTAACATTTAACATTGATTGACATGACGGTTCGACATGTTCTCTGAAGTGGTCGAATGGAGGACCTAGTCGGGAGGATGACCTAAGATTCTCCAACATATTCCCCACGAACAATCTGTTTCTTCGTCTCGAAGAAATCATAAAATAACTGGAGTTGAATGAACAGAATATTAATGACTAAAACAACATTCGACGACTGATGCAACTATTGACGACCGCATGTGGCGATTGCTCCATCGCATCCTTGTATCCATCTATCGAAGTCACTCAGGCTTGGAATTTGATGTCGTACAAGACCTTTTTTCATTCTAGAACGTATTTGAAAGATAAATTTGGAATGGACACGTCAATCGTGACAACTACCAAAATATTCAAAACGTCTATTTGATGTCCATGAATTTACATTTCCGTCAGAAATTTTAATGCTTGTTATACTATACCCTATACCCTATACTTCTTAGTAATTAATCTTGGCCATTATGTTGTGTCACTCTTGCACTGCTTGTTCAGTTTGGATTAATAGTTTTCAACACAAAACGTCTTTATGTTTCTTTAGTCGTATACTTACTAAGAAGAAACATTAAGACGTTATGTCTTGGAAACTAAATATTTTCATCCAAACTGATCGAGCAGTGCAAGAGCGGCACAACATAATGGCCAAGATTAATTACTAAGAACTACAGGGTATAGTACAACAAGCATTAAAATTTATGACGGGAAATGTAAATTGATGGACGTCAAATAGACGTTTTGAATATTTTGGTAGCTATCACGATTGACGTGTCCATTCCAAATTTATCTATCAAATACATGCTAGAATGAAAAAAATGTCTTGTACGACGTCAAATTCCAGGCCTCTCATGACTCACATGTATTGTTCCATAGTGGCATATTCTTGTTGGATGTCCGTGATTATAAGTTTTGCGGGCGAATTCATGTACTCTATCAGAAAAAGACAGCTCCATTGTGTCCATATATCCAATTGATCCGATTTCGAAATGCTCATATATCATGAGGAGAACTGGGGAGCAATCATAAGACTCGAGCATTTCTCATAAAACAACAAAGGACAGAGAACAAAGGAAGTAAAGAAAAATTCTATGGCTTCCCGAACATATAGTGAGTGGCAACTGTGTTGAGGGATTGAATGGGATGGGAGTCTGGGATAGATGGGGATTGGTAATTATCACAATATGGAAGGATCATGGTGGTCATATATATCATCTATAGCGACTACAAATTTTGTTGGAGTAATCGTACATGTATCACTCCAATCGATTCCTTGAAAATCCAACGGCCAACATGCCTGCTGCCAGCGCATTAAATGGCCTACAACAAGCTGAATAATATTCGCCGTAAGTTTCAGCCTATGGAATCAAGTATACCATATATTAAATTGTGCAATTACTTCTCATGATTGTTTTTAAGAAATAAAATTGTTTATGTGAATCAAGTATACCATATATTAACCCCAGATGTGGGCGTCACTATTATACAAGGGGCCACGTGCCGAACACGAGGAGGGCACGTGGGGGAGGATCCTCGACCCAAGCGCCCGTAACATGGCACGCGTGCCCCATGCAATATACCACCTCCCTCGCTTCCACCTGCCTGCCCTCACATGTGCGGCTTTATGGATCCTTCTCGATTCTTCGCTTGCAAGTCCCTTCAACGGCTAGCTGGCTGCAACTCTGGTACATTGGCCCTCTACGCATTCAAAGCAGCCCCATTCTCTCTTCTCCATGTCTATTGGGGAGTTCCGTGTCTACTGGGGAGCTCCATGTCTACTGGGGAACATGTCTGCTTCCAGCGCATTAAATGGCCTACAACAAGATGAATAATGTTCGTCGTAAGTTTCGTTGGCAACTCAACCATAAATTCCTTACACCATCTTCATCTCCAACTACTTCTCATTTCTCCACAAACTGCAAGCTATACTTCCCTTATCTACCGAGCCCAGAGGAGAGCTCAAATCAAAGTTTCCATGTTAGAATTCATAATCAATACATGAATGTCTTATAGTAAGAGAAAAAACTAGAACTAGCAAGAGTATTACCAAATTGCAAGTTATACTTCTCATTTGGACCCCGTTGATATAACATCCACGTTGCTAGTTCAGAAAACGCAGGAACTTAAAATAGTCCCCAAACGTTAAATGGTGCCACTAATATCCTCAATATTCGTTTAAACAATCTTTAAACCAATTTTACAAATCAAATATGCCACGTGTCATAATATAAGCGTTCCACATGTCGCAAAATTTATAGAAGTTTTGCTTCAAAGACTTTACTGGAAAGTAGAAATATTCTCAGAGAAAGAGCGACCACTCTTTCTCCAAGGTGTTCTATTGTTACAACTCCCTAGTAAATGAAGGGTCGGTCGACCCTTCTTATTCCCAATATTCTTTTCATAATAGTTTGACACTGCAAGAAGGGTCGGTCAATCCTTCTTGTCGGAAAATGGAAGTCGGGACAAACTATTTTTATATGTTATAAGTTCCAAGGTGTTCTATTTTAACAATTCCCTCGAAATTGAAAGGTCAGCCAACCCTTCGTATTCCCAAAATGATTTTCTTAATAGTTCGACATTGCGAGAAGGGTCGGTTGACCCTTCTTCTGTTCTCCATTGTGGATATATCTGAATTGTTGCATAAATGTTCTCATAATTAACTACGAAAAGAAGGGGCAGCCGATCCTTCTTGTCGAAAAACATAAGTCGGGACAAACCATTTTTATATGTTATAACTTAGACGATTGACTGGCTATTCAATCAATAAGTGAATATTTTAGACATTGGACTTTTCACTTTAAAATTTTGAATATTTAAAAATGTAAATTGCACTTTTAAAAAAAAAATTGTATTTTTTGATTTGAAATTCACACTTTTCAAATGAGAAATTGCATTTTTTTTATTTGAAATTCACACTTTTCAAATGAGAAATTGCATTTTTTTAATTTGAAATTCACACTTTTCAAGCACAATTTGCATTTTTTGATTTAAAATCACACATTTGAAATCAACATTTGCATTTTTTGTTTTGAAATTTACACTTTTAAGGTTCATAAGTAGTCAAGAAACACACTATTCGAATAGAAAAACACACTTTTCAAAGCCAATATTGCCACTTTCAGAACTTGATTTTGCACTTTAGAAAGGTTGATATTGACACTTTCAAAGTCAGGTTGATGTTGATACTTTCCTTTGAAATTTTCTTGCATTTTTTGACTGTTTTTGTGAGTTGCGGAAAGCATTGAATTTTTCCAAAAGTCAGGTTCTTTCCGCAACCTGCAATCTGCATTCCGCAATGCGGATTGCGGAAGCTTGGCTTTCGGTGTTTAAACATTTTCTTTCTGCAACCCGCAATCCTCAATGCGGATTGTGGATGTAGAAATATTCTTTAATAATTGTGTTCTTTTACATCTGCAACCTGCAATTGCAGATTGCGGGAAGAGTCTTAAAATAGTTTTGCACTTTGCGTTGCCGCAACAGGCAACCCACAATTGCGGATTGCGGAAAGAATGTATATATTTAAGAAATAATACCCCGCAACCCTTCTTTTCCTTCCCGCATATTTAATTTTAACCGCCGATTTGTCTTGATCCTGCGGATGAGATTACACTGGGTGATTTAAATGAAGTTTAGCTTGTCTATTTTCCCCTCTACCATTTTAAAAAATTGTAATTAGGCTCGTAACTGCAATTTTCACCTTCGGCCAAATTTGAATTCATAATCATTTATCCAACTAATCCATAATGATAAGTTGTTTAGATTTGACATCAAATCATACATGATATAATTAAAATTGTACTTCATCTTAATCCAAATTTTGTTGGCACATGCTATATGTTATTTCATTACAGATGTGATAATTGCATTTCTCAGACGAAAGGTTTTAATCATGGCAATTCATTACAGTTAATAATTATGGGATCTTTATTGCTCTTCTTAAACACAAAGACCAACATGGAAAATTTGTTAGTCGTCATATTCTATAGAAAAAGTCTTGTTATTCAATTTCCATAGATTTCCTCCTAACAATTACATACTGACTGTGAATAAGATGCTGAAAAGTCACAAATATTTAGTCAGATTTTGTGGCGAGAAAGAACTTCATCCTCTTCAATATCATGAACTTCTATCGCCACCTTTTAAAGCCGATGTTTTGGATGACAGCACTGGTAGTGAAAAAGAACACTCTGAGATTCAATCCATGTATATACGACTCCCTTAGAGGAAGAGAAGGAATATCACTGAGAAACATGTTGATCGAGATGACACAGTCATCCATGATTTTATAATTAATCAAGTGCCTGTGACTCCACCAATTCCCCTGAAGGAAGGTCAAGTGGCCTATTTTTCAGTTTTTGAGGCCATTGTTGATCATCATGAATCTTCTAAGAAGCATATTTCAACTTTTGTCATAGTTATAGATAGCTAGTGGATTGTCGGTATCTTCCATAGTTTGTTACGGGATACTTCCCGGAAACCATGTGATAAAAATATTTTGGAAATTTTGTGAAAATATTGGCGGTATTAATCTCTCCTGAGGATGCCTTTTAGTTTCGATTTGTAATCCCTGTTTTAAGGGAAGTCTATCTTTTGTAACTATTTTTGTAATTATTATTTAAAGGGTAGAGGTCTCATGGGGTAGGGGGAGAAAATCAACAAAAGAAGACTAGAGACATACTGATTGATGCAAAGATTGTAATTTTTTGCAACTTTGAAGTAATACAGTTAGTCCTTCTCTTCATTCCTTTTTTGTTAATTGATCAAATTTCTTTGATGAATGTTGATTTTCACTTCAGATTATTTATGAACACTATTTAATTTTTGCAATCAATAATCCATACATTGATCTACAGTTTGAATTTGTCTTTACTCATGATCTATGTGTCTTTTATGTTTTAAGTGAATTTATTTAATTAAAACATTTATCTATTTCTGCAAATGATTAACATAAATTAATAAATTCATGTTAAATTTTCAATTAGCATTCCAGCTACAGGGTAATCTTGCATGTCCCTAATCTTTAAAACTACTATCAGTGAATTTTCATTTCCTGATTGTGTTGTGGTTAAACCTGCATTAGTAACCTCGCTATACTCAATGTGCCAAATCAAATAAAAATTAGTAACCTCACTATACTAAATGTGCCAAATCAAATAAAAATTAATAACCTCGCTATACTCAATGTGCCAAATCAAATAGAAATTAGTAACCTTGCTATACTCAATGTGCCAAATCAAATAAAAATTAGTAACCTCGCTATAATCAATGTGCCAAATCAAATAAGCCACGTGTCACAATATGATCGTTCCATGTGTCACCCTAGGATACTAGATATCAACATTTTAACAATAAAATTTATATATGTTTTGTTTTAAAGACTTCGCTGGCAAGTAGAAAAATTCTCAGAGAAAGAGCGGCTGCTCTTTCTCCAAGGTGTGCTATTGTTACAATCCCCTCCTAAATGAAGGGTGGAATGACCCTTCTTATTCCTAATATTCATTTCATAATAGTTTGACATTGCAAGAAGTATCGGTCGATCCTTCTTGTATTATCCATTATGGTTATATCTAAATTGATGGATAAAGGTTTTGACAATTAACTATGAAAACAAGGGGCGGCCAATCCTTCTTGTCGTAAAACTGAAGTCTAGATAAACCATTTTAATATGATATACTTCCAAGGTGTTTTATTTTTACAATTCCCTCGAAATTGAAGGGTCGGTAGACCCTTCTTATTCCTCATATTATTTTCATAATAGTTCAACACTGCAAGAAGGGTCGGTCGACCCTTCTTATTACCAATATTCTTTTCATAATAATTTGACACTGCAAGAAGGGCCAGACGATCCTTCTTCTATTCTCCATTATGGATATAGCTGATTTGCTGGATAAATGTTTTCACAATTAACTACGAAAAGAAGGGGTGGACGATCCTTCTTGTTTGAAAACATAAGTCAGGACAAACCATTTTTATATGTTATAACTTAGCAAATTGACTTGTTATTCGAACAATGACTGAATATTTTAGACATTGAACTTTTCACTTTAAAATTTGAACATTTAGAAATGAAAATTGAATTTTTCAAATAAAAAATTGTAGTTTTTTTATTTGAAATTCACACTTTTCAAATCATAAATTGCATTTTTTTTTATTTTAGATTTACTTTGCAAATCAAAATTTGTATTTTTTTATTTGAAATTCACACTTTTCAAATCAAAATTTACATTTTTTTATTTGAAATTCACACTTTTCAAATCAAAATTTGTATTTTTTGATTTGAAATTCACACATTTTGAATTGAAATTCATAGTTTTATAACAAAAAACTGCAATTTTAAGGTTCATAAGTAGTAAAAAAACACACTATTCGAATAGAAAAACACACATTTCAAATCCAATATTCCCACTTTTAGAACCCTTTTTCGCACTTTAGAAAGGTTGATATTGACACTTTCAAAGTCTAAATTCACACTTTCTTAGTACACAACCCAAGATAAGTAAATACCAGAGCCAATAAGTCTTCTATTACTCGTAGGTTCACTAACTTACGAGACTAACTGACTCGACATGTGGTGATCCACATGACAGTTCGACATATTCTTTGAATTGGTCGAACGGAGGATCTAGTTGGGCGGCCGACCTAACCTCCTCCAACATCGCCCCCATGAAAAATGCCTTTGTTCGTCTCGAAGAAATCATGAAATAAGTGGAGTTGGATGAACAACGCATTGATGACTATGAGCTTTTACTCGATACTCCCTTGGATGGAAATGGGTTGTCATGTCTAGAAATGTGGGTTGTCATGTCTAGAAACGTGTCTGGAAGCACATACATGATGAACTACGAGCTGATACCCAATACTCCCTTGGCTAGAAATGGGTCCTCATGTGTGGAAACATCTCCATGCACGAAGAAGAATCTGACAGCATGGTCTGGTACTAAAAAACCATTCGACGACTGCTGCAAGCCTAACATTGAGGATCGCAGCAGTACATGTTGTCTTAGAGAAGAAATCTTCGAAGATAGTCGCTTGCATACCAATCGGTTATTGAAAGAAGAGTGACGGAAAGAAGATTGAGAAAAATGTGATCGGTGCCAAAAAACAGAATGACAAATCCATGTATTGGGACTTCAACAGTGCTAGAAATGCCCATATATCATGGTCTAGTGAGGATTTTCAAGGGAGCCAATTGACCGGGATGGGGTGGATGGGTAATCTAATTATCATAGTATGGTGAGATGGTGGCCATAGATATCATCTGCAGCGACAGTATATTTTGCTGAAGACTTAATTGTAGATATTACTCGTGTGAAGAAAATAATCTCATAATGCTTCAATCGACATTATGTCTTGTCACGAACAAAATATACACCATGATACAGATGTCGCTCGCGTTCCATGTTTCACAATCTGAGCATTCCACGTGTCCCCCTCAAAAACTAGATATCAACATTTTAACAACAAAATTTATAGATGTTTAACTTTCGTCAGATTCTCCTTAGAATCTACTTAATCAGATTTTATTTTTCACAGGTT
Source organism: Larix kaempferi (assembly GCA_027924585.1). NCBI lineage: Eukaryota > Viridiplantae > Streptophyta > Pinopsida > Pinales > Pinaceae > Larix > Larix kaempferi. Next base: position 2,955,110 of record BSBM01000606.1, on the reverse strand, counting down.
GAATATTTTTACAATTACCTCATAAATGAAGGGGTGACCAACCCTTCTTCTACCCAATATTGTATTCATAATAGTTCAAGAATGCAAGAAGGGTCGGTAGAGGTCTCATGGGGTAGGGGGGAGAAAATTAGCAAAAGTAGACTAGAGACACTCTGATTGATGCAGAGATTGTAATTTTTTGCAACTTTGAAGTAATACAGTTAGTCCTTCTCTTCATTCCTCTCTGTTAATTGATCAAATTTCTTTGATGAATGTTGATTTTCACTTCAGATTATTTATGAACACTGTTTAATTTTTTCAATCAATAATCCATACATTCATCTATAGTTTGGATTTGTCTTTACTCATGATCTGTGTGTCTTTTATCGTTTAAGTGAATTTATTTAATTAAAACATTTATCTATTTCAGCAAATGATTAACATAAATTAATAAATTCATGTTAATTTTTCAATTAGCATTCCAGCTACACGGTAATCTTGCACATTGTGCCTAAATTATCCTTAAAACTAGTATGAGTGAATTTTCATTTCCTGATTGCGTTGTGGTTAAACCCACATTAGTAACCTCGGTATACTCAATGTGTCAAACTAAATAAAAAAAAGTAACCTCGCTATACTCAATGTGCCAAATCAAATATGCCACGTGTCACAATATGATCATTCCACGTGTCACCCTAGGATACTAGATATCAACATTTTAACAACAAAATTTATAGATGTTTTGTCTTAAAGACTTTGCTGGCAATTGGAAATATTCTCAGAGAAAGAGCGACCGCTTTTTCTCTGCTCTTTCTCCAAGGTGTTATATTGTTACAATTCCCTCATAAATGAAGGGTTGGCTGACCCTTCTTATTCCCAATATTCTTTTCATAATAGTTCGACACTGCAAGAAGGGTCGGTTGATCCTTCTTGTGTTCTCCATTATGGCTATGGATTAATTGCTCAATAAAGGTTTTGACAATTAACTATGAAAAGAAGGGGCGACCGATCTTTCTTGTCTTAAAACGAAAGTTGGGAAAAACCATTTTTATATGATATACCTTCCAAGGAGTTCTATTTTTACAATTTCCTTCTAATTGAAGGGTCGGCCGACCCTTCTTATTTCCAATATTATTTTAATAATAGTTCAACACTAAAAGAAGGGTCGGTCGATCCTTTTTGGGTTCTCCATTATGGATATAGATGAATTGTTGGATATATGTTTTCACAATTAACTACGAAAAGAAGGGGCGGATGATCCTTCTTGCCAAAAAACAGAAGTCGAGACAAACCATTTTTTTATGTTATACCTTAGCCGATTGACTTGTTATTCAAACAATGACTGAATATTTTAGACACTGAACTTTTCGCCTTAAAATTTTGAACATTTACAAATGAACATTGCAATTTTCAAATAAAAATTTGCATTTTTTTATTTGAAATTCACACTTTTCAAATTAGAAATTGCATTTGTTTATTTTAAATTCACACTTTTCAAATCAAAATTTGCATTTTTTGATTTAAAATTCACACATTTCAAATCAAAATTTGCATTTTTTGATTTAAAATTCATACTTTTCAAATCAAAATTTGCATTTTATGATTTGAAATTCACACTTTTTGAATTGAAATTCATAGTTTTATAACAAAAAAACTGCAATTTTAAGGTTCATAAGTAGTCAAAAAACACCCTATTCGAATAGAAAAACACACTTTTCAAATCCAATATTGCCACTTTCAGAACCCGTTTTTGCACTTTAGAAAGGTTGATATTGACACTTTCAAAGTCTAAATTCACACTTTCTTAGTCCAAAATTTGCCTAATTTGGCTAAATTTAATGAAATTGACGTTATATATAACACACATATATAACATTTATGTTATGATATTATACCCATCATCTATCTTACATCACATATTATGATATACATATTTAAATTTATGTCATATATATAAAATATTATCATACACTACTATACTACCTACTTACAAACATAAAATAAAATAAAATTAAGAGGATATCAACCATTAAAGACAAGTGGCTCATTTCCTCAAAAAATAGAGAAGGAGCTACAATTCCATAAACAAGATAAATAAAATAAAAGAGAATATGAACCATTAAAGACAAGTGGCTCATTTCCTTCAAAAATACACAGGGAGTTACAATTCCATCAACAAATTAAACAAAATAAAAAGAATATGAACCATTAAAGACAAGTGGCTCATTTCCTCCAAAAATAGAGAAGGAATTACATTTCCATAAACAAAATAAATAAAATAAAGAGAATATGAGTCATTAAAGACAAGTGGCTCATTTCATCCAAAAATAGACAAGGAGTTACATCTCCATAAGCAAAATAAATAAAATAAAGAGAATATAAACCATTAAGGACAACTAGCTCATTTCCTCCAGTCAATAAATAAATGGTAAGATAAGTTAGAATAATAATAATTCCACCTCTAACACTAAAATAAATAAATTAAATAATCAATAATAAAATACAAGAATAGCCCATGGCTATACTTACCTCCAAATGGCAATTCCACCACTAACTAATTATATAACTTAAGATAGCAATAATGAGTAAATAATATAAAATATAATACATCATCTTTATATATCTTACAGCATTACATATCATATACATATATACATAATTATTTACTTTATACATTATTTATATATCACACCTTACCACATATATACTAATATATGCTAATATATTACATATACTAACATATCCATAATCTCTTGACCTTTGAAATTGAAAAGAAATAAAAATAAATTCAAACTAATATCAGAAGTAGGCATTAGTCAAGGCTTATGATTCTTCTATTAACATAAGGAAGGTTAAAATTATTTCACAAAGAACATTTATAAATTCCAAATGCATATAAACAGAGTTATGAATCCATAATAGGCCCATTAGTCGTAGAGTTGGAACCTAAGCTTTGATACCACTTTGTAATGTACCCGACGCTAAAACCAAGGCCAAGGTCACAACAAAACCCAAGGGAAGGATGAATCAAGGTAATTGAACAACGGAATAAGGTTATATAAGGCTATGTCATCATGCCAACAAGACAATTAAAATAAAACATTCACCCTCTTTAAAATAAAATGCAAGATTATAATGCATATCTTTCCCCAATACACACACTAAGCAAGGTAAATGCATGCATGAATTGCAACCCGACCTGAGCAAACTATTAATATGATCTTAAACATGGTATATCAATCTATTTCAACCATATAATCACTAGTAAAATCAGATCTACAAGCTACCATAAACAAGGTAAATAGCTAGATCTACAAGCTACCACAATCAACCCTATTAACGGTGTTGAAAATAAAATCTACTAACTGCCACCTACATCCATATTAACATAAACAAAAGTAGATATGATGGATTCCATATACAGCCATATAAATAATAAATAGGTCAGATCCCATGGTTGTCACCTATAGCCATACAAACCATAAACAAAACCGACATATACATCAAAGTACTGCAAATAAGCGCATTATGAACTAATCATCACAGACTACCAACCATAGCCATATCAACATGAACAATTAAAGTATGAAAAATATCATATACAACCATATAAAATCATATCTCAAGGTTGTAACCTACAACCATATAGATCATAAGAAAATCATATCCATAAGCACATATAACTCCAAGGATGCAGTAAATACACATATAATAAAATACTTGTATGTTTAAGGGGAAACTAGCTTCAACCAGACAAATTTCCATCCAACCATAGACATAGTCAAGTCAATACATACTTGAACAGGTCACCCCCGAGCTGAGGACATAGATCCACGAGAGAGGTACTCTCAAACAAACAGGTATGGTGCGCTCATCTCAATACCAGAAAGACCACCACACAAAAATAACCATATTTGAGCCATACAGAAAGATTTTTCAATGAAACAAAAGGTATTCCTTACTGGAAATGTCACTATGGATGCAATGGAATAGGTATCCCAACCAAAAAATTCTCAAAAACATCTAAACCAGAAGATGTGGCTGCGCCCTTCTCAAGAACCCTGCCACATAAAAATAGTGACCAGATCTTAGTCATACTGAAACCATTTTCATTGAAATAAAAGGTATTCCTTACTAGAAATGTCGCTACGGACCCAATGGAATAGGTTTAAAAACCAATAAATTCTCATAAATGGTTGAACTGGACCATATGGTTTCTCCCTTTCCACACTCTCAGAAACCACAACTACACCTTTCTCCATCTAAAATTTCCCTTCCATCTACACTACCCGGTACAATCGGGTTCCCTTCACCACACAATTCGTCAGGAAATCCCCATCCACTATCAGGATTCACGTGTATATATCTAGACATGGACAAGAAATGGGACAAGGACTCATGTTGTGTTCTGCATAGTCAATCTTCAATCCCCATTACAGGGTCTTTAAACCTCATTACAAGGCCTTCAATATTTATGGTGAGTTGTGACTATCTGTGTTCACCATGGCCCTTCGGATATCACCACCCTCACCTAGGAATTCAATATTTAACCATACAATGCTTCTCTTCCATGAGAGCATGCACCTTCAATCAAATAGCCAAGAGAGAGCCCATGAGAGATCCCATTCGAATTCACATATAGAAATTTGAATCCACTCCAAGATTCTAAGTCCAACTCACTATGGAGGTTACCCAAACCATAAGAGGTTAACTCCAACCCAAAGAGGCCAGCTAGAATTAGTGAGAGGAGGTTACAAAACATAGGGGAGTTACACAAATTTTGAGGTGTCAAGGATAAAACTAGCCACTGAGGGTGCACTTGTCCAAGTGGGGGTTACAAAACCAAGTGTAACCTCCATAAAGGAGTTACAAAACCACCAAAGGGGAACATTTAACAAGTGGAATCCATCCAAGCACTAAGGAAGGCCCACTAAATCAAGAATTAGGCTCAATAATACAGACATAGGATAAAATAACCAAAAATAGGAAACATAGAGTGTTGTTAGGGAGAGCCACAACTCCTAGTCCCCAACCCCCTCGCATGTGGAATCCATTTCCACAAATCCACATTAGTTGTCCAGGTTGAGATATTTATTTAATTAAAAATAATAATAATAATAATAATGTTCTTAGTCCATATTCCAGGCACCTAGTGCCACATCACAACAAAAATAATAACCACAACATATGTTCAAGGGCTTAACACACAGGGTATTACACTTGCTCTGTAGGTTGATATATTCCATGCATACCAAATATTGATTGAAGGTGGATTGGAAGAGGATAATACAACATTTTTTATGTATGATTATATTGCTAATAACAGTGGCAATCCTTGATTGGGAACTATCATCGACTATCCCAATGGAAAAGTTATCTATGCAAGTGTTCGCAAGGTGTGTTTTCTTATCTTGGAGATAATTTGTTGCTGATGATATTATCTTTGTTTTGTTGGTTGAATAATTAGTAGGGGAAATTTGTATTAGATTATGTTCCACTGATTTGGATGCTTTTGCATTTATCTTGCAGGATTACACATGTGATAATGTTAATGTGACAAATTCCTTGTTGTCCTCGTTGGATATAAAAGTTTAGTTAAGGGGGGGGAGTGGAAAATTTGTTAACAGTGGCCCAAACAACCACTTTGATCATGGAGAACCTAGAATTCTTGGTGAGTTCTAAATGCATATATGATATTCCTTTTCATTTGATCTACTCTTGTAGTCTATAACATAAAAAGTCACCTAACACTCCATAGGTTGTTCACTTCCTAATTCAAAACATGATAGGAATTGGAATGTAACTAATAAGTGCCATTGAAAAGATACCATTTGAAATGTGTTGTCAATTCTTTCTATCATTCTATCCTCAACTTACTTTTTTCATTGTATTGGAAACTATCTCATTATTGATTGCTAATTTAAAAAGTGCTTTCAGAAACACACCTTGAGGGACTCACCTCGGTTGGGGTTGGGAGTCTATTTGATGGGCTTCAGGCGCCTTTATTTGAAACTGTCTCAAGATGATCCCTCTGTCACTACGAGGATGTGTGATTGGATGTATGGTTAGGAACCTTTGAACTGGTCTCAACGATATCAATCAATCTCTCAAGGGGGACCTGATGGGGGGAGACCCGGGGTCTTACCACTCCACTATTTGAAGTACTTTCGAAACCAATATGAGAGAGTAGAGTATTTAGAGTTTGAATGTGTGGATAAAATATGGGAAACTGAAATGAAAAAACATCGGAGTTTAGATACATATGCACATTATGTGACTCGGTAGACATTGTAGTGAAGACATGGCGAAAATCTGAACATGAATGTTGGTTGTGGAGCCTGATCTTCTTGATTCAAAGGTCATGTTTGGATCCCATCCCATGATAGGGGGTGTGGGGGGATTTCCTCCCCACTATAGTCTCCATGGGTGGTCCAAGGGGGACGATGACTACTTTTGGGATTCCCCTCTAGCGGGGGTTCAGGGGTAGTGCCCGCAGAGCGAAAATTTTGGAAAAAAATTCCTTGTAAAATGTTGTAATTTCATAGTCATGACTTGGTCAATAATGGGTGATTTACGAGCCCATGGTATTGTCCCATGGTAATCCCTCTTTAAAAGGAAGTCATTGTAATACGGCTTGGTACTGCAGTATTGTAAATATCTTAGTGATTGTGTAAGAGAGACTGTGAGAGAGTCAAAGAGGAAGTTGCAGCAGATGTGTTGCGAGTTTTATTCCTTTATTTTGTTGGATGGTATAATAAAAGGACTGACAATTTCTCTGTGGACGTAGCCCGGATTGGGTGAACCACGTATATTGGTGTCTCTCTTGTATTGTGTTTATGTGTTTTATTTTTTCATCTTATTTTATGCTTTTGTTCTGCGATCATGTTTTTCTAACATTGAATTCAATATGCTCTCAAAGTGGAAATGTGTGTATACATTGAAGGACAAGATGCTCTACCGGGTGAGTAAAAGGTGAACTCGACAAAAATATTATTCCTAAATTTAAATTCCGCCAATATATTTCAGTGTTATTAAACTTAAGACAATGGTCAAACTTTATTTTTCATCAATATTTTTGGGTATCAAATCAATCAATATAAAGAAGAAAATAATTTTTCATTCTCTAAAATAAAGTAAAAAATAAATTAAGATGTGAAAATATACATTACAATTATTCGTCCATAAATTTCTACAATTTCTTACAACTATAATTACAAAAAACATAAAACCTATATTCACCAAAAACTAAAGTGGCAATTTCAATGGAGTAGAGTTACATCGATTCAATTTGGTTAATCCAAAGTCATCATTTGATATAATGATACTAAAACATTCTTACTTAATGCTCAAGTTGTAAAGGAATCATTTATATATTAATAATTATTAAAATAATTTAAAATAAAATTATATTTTTATTATTTTTCTATTTAATTTTAGTTTTTATATCATTAATTAAAATTAAATTAAATAATTTAAACTTAATTATCAATTAAAAGTACGTTTCTTTTAATGATATATATTATGAAATTTAAAACTATATTTCCTGTATTGATATGCATAATGAAATTAGCATAATAGAATAGATTAATAAATCAGCAATTTGAAATGGAATTAAATTTAAAAACTTTTCATTAAATAATTGTTTTATTGCAAACCATTTAGATATATAGAAATGTTGTAGTGTATATATTTATATCATTAATTGTTAAGAGAGTTATTGGATGATTGAGAGGTTGGTTGTGATTTTTTCCACTTAGATTCAAATCTATCTTGAAACATGTATGGTAATATAGTTTTTACACCTTAATTCTCTTTTAATATATATATATATATATATATATATCTCTTTAATTAATTGAATAATGCATATTTTTTCCATATCAATGACATTTATTAGTGTTAAAATTGAAATTAAATTTTAGATATCAATATAATTATTTCTAATACATACATATAAATGAAATAGATAAATAAGAGAAAGAATAATGAAAACCAAAGTCACCCAAATTTTTACCAATTGAAACACCCGTGGAATTCCGTTGCAAACCTTTTACTCTCTCGCTTAAATGTATTTTATTACATCCATCAAAATCAATCATCTTCGTAAATCTTTTACTCTCTCACTTAACCATAGTTTGAAACAATAATCAAAATCAATCCATTCCAACGATGTCAAGTCTTCAACACCTACAACTTCTTCTAATTTACTGCACACACTATATTCCTTGGAAGGTAATAATGTCTTTGTATTATGTCGGAATTTATCCACAATCTTATGTAAAAGAGTAATACATTATATCCCATATTTATTGTGGTAAAGTATACTCTTGATATCCATTGTTATTTAAAGAGATGTTACTATGGAGAATTATATTATCCCACATGAAATATGTGAGAGTAATTCCTCCACATCCCTTGGTATATAATAGGCTCAAGGGAGTCACATCCACATTCAATCATACTATCATAACACATTGTATTGTGCTCACAAGCTCTCTGCTATATTGTATTGGGGTTATTTGTAGTTTCTCTCTTGTAAGATTGAAGGAGATTTCTGGAGATAATAGAAGACAACCTTCTGTGGACGTAGCCCAATTGGGTGAATCACGTATATCTGGTGTATTCTTTTCCTTGTTCTATTTATGTTCTTATTTATGTTGATATGTTATTGATTGCTTAGATAGGTAAGCTAGTTCAGATAGATCTATAACTCTAACATGGTATCAGAGCTTGGTTGCTATGATCTAACAACTTCTACAGCTTTCAATCAATAACTATTATCATCTAGTCATTGTTTATTTTTTGTAGATTTGATTTCTATCTGGTATCCATTAGGATTCTCTTCAAATATGGGCATGATTTTACAGTTTTGTTTAACCCTAACCTTGTTGTGTAGATTTTTGCTAACCTTGTTGTGTAGATTTTTGCAGAAACTTTTCAAGGGGCTCTTGATGTTTTTATGTAGATATATATGATTTTTGGATTCTCCTCAAGGATATCTATCTTCTGGTTGTTGGACTCTATTGTTTTCATCCAATTTTGGTATATTTTTTGCAGGTTTCTGTCAGCGGATTAATCGACACTATTTTCAGCCTAAAACTGGACACCCGCGACTTTTCTTCACAGATAGCGCGGGTACCTGCGCCTTAATGAATGCGAAACCACAAAGTATCTTTGCATAACTGAGACCTTTTATTTTACAGACCAGCGCATCCATAACTTGCTATACTGTAAAACGACGAGTAACCCGCAATTGTCATGTGCAGAACCCACGAGTATCAGATCTACTCATGAGTTTCTTGTAACAGACCCGCGAGTGAATTTTCTTGGCACTTTTTTAAGGGTTGTAAGTAAAGTTTATGTTTTTTAGTGTGTTTCTTCATATCATAACAGTAAAGTGTATCAGTTTTATGTTATTCACCTTTTTTTCCTCTTGTCATTTTTAGCATTTCGGTTTAATTTTCTTGTCAAAATTTCTATCATTATGACTTCAGAAGTAGCTTATGTTTTTGAACTTGTTGGTCCTAACTATCTTGCATGGAAAATAAAAATGATTGATGTTCGCAGGAGTAAGAATATATGGAGGATTGTTAATGGTGAACACAAGAAACCCGTTGATGCTAAATATGTGGCTATATGGGAAAATAAATGTGATCAAGCAAGATGGTTAATTGGTCAAATGGTTTCAAATAGTCTTCAGGTAAGTATTGAGGAAGAAGACAGACCGGTTTAGGTATGAAAAATTCTTTCTTCTTTATTTGATAAATCTGATGATGTTTCTGCTTATTACCTTGAAAATAAGATTTTTGAGCTAGATCCTACTAACTTTGAAAGAGTATAATTATATCTTGCTGAAGTGAAAACTTTAAATGAAAAATTAAATAATTGTGGTAAAGATTACAAGAAGACGGACACCTCTCTTATAATTATTGTAGAACAAAAATCGCCATCTTGTTTTGACATGTTCATCCAAACTAGGAATAGGGCTCTTGAATTGTCTCAAAATACCACGAAACCTATTTTTGATGATTTTTGTAAAGGGTTGATAAACGAGCAAGAAATGTTGATTGTTTCAGGACAAGTCTCACCTAATAAATCTTTTATGGCATATAATAAAAATCCTAAGAAAAGTTTTAATAATGCTAAAGGTTCTTGATTCCACACTTCAAATCATACTAATAAATTTGGTCATGCTTCTAATGCAAATCATGAAAATAATAAGAAGAAGAATGTGTATGATCCTTGTAAGCATTGTGGTAAAACTAACCATCCTGAAAAGAATTGTTTTAAAGCGAAGCGTTTAATGTCTAAGGCTAAAAAGAAAGGTTCTGATGAATCACAAGTAGCTTTATGTGCATATGTTGTTTCGTATAGTAATTCATCATCTAATGTGGAATGGATAATGGATTCTGGTGCTTCTAAACATATGACTGGTAATGCTTCTTTATCTACACCTTATGACAATAATAAGTACACATCTCAAAAATTATCTATAGGTGATGGTAAACAACTTTCTGTAATTGGTTATGGTAATGTTAATTTTGCTAATGGTCAATTGGAAGATGTTTTCATGTTGAACACATGCCCATCAACTTGCTTTCTATTTATTGTGCATGTCAAAAATGATATAAATCTGAAGCTTGGCCTGATAAATATGATCTTAAAGATATCAACCATAATTTTTAAGTAGTTTCTTCTGGTCATGTTGATCATACTACTGGTTTATATAAATTTGTTGGTTTTAATTCAACTAAAAGACAAACCTTTTATTCCTATGTTGCTCATGCTGATGAACTAAGTAAATTATGGCATGAAATATTGGGTCATTTGAATTATGGTAAAATGCAAATGTTAACTAAAATGGTACGTGGCTTGCCTAATATTTCATCTATTAACGGTGTTTATGAAGGTTGTGTACTTGGTAAACATCATAGAGAAATGTTTGATAAGGGTAAATCTTTGCGTGCTAAAGAACCTTTGCAATTAATTCATAGTGACATTTGTGGTCCTCTTGAAGTTCCTTCTATATCTCATGCAGTCTTTTTTCTTACTTTTATTGATGACTTTAGTAGAAAATCATGGGTTTATTTTTTGAAAAATAAAAGTGACACTTTTTCTAAGTTTCAAAGATTTAAATCCTTGGTTGAGAATGATTCTGGTAAAAGGACTAAGACTTTGAAATTTGATAATGGGGGGGAATTTGTTAAGAAATAATTTGAAGCTTTTTTTTTATCTAAACATGGAATTCAACATCAAAAGACTGTTCCTTACACACCTCAGCAAAATGGTGTTGCTGAAAGGAAAAACAAAACTTTAGTTGAAATGGATAGATGTATGCTTTATTCTAAAGGATGACACAAGAAATTTTGGGATGAATCCATCAATTGTGCTAATTTTATTTTAAATAGAGTTCCTACAAAATTTGTTAAGCATGTTTCCCCTAAGGAAAAATGGAATGGTAGAAAACTAGATATTAGTAACTTTAAGGTGTTTGGTTGTGAATGTTGGGCTCATATTCCTAATGACAAATGAAAAAAGTTAGAACCCAAGTCTCACAAGTGTATAGTCATTGGTTATGTGGAGGATTCGAAGGCTTACAGGTTATTTAATCCTTCTGATCAGAGTGTCATAATCCGAACAGATGTTCAATTTACTAAAGTCTCTCCACCACCCGAGTCTGTAGAACCTCATGTTACCCTGAATTTTCCATTATCTCATGTTACTCCTATATTTGTTACTCCTTCTTCTAGTACTATTCCTGTTGTTGACCTTAGTTCACCCTCTTCTTCAAGTGTTCCACCTGAATGTCCTGAAGCTCCTGAAGTGACTTATGTTCCTTCTAACCTTCCTGTTTGGGCTCGAAAAACTATTGAATCTACAGTTAGTGAGATCGGTAATCCTTCTGATACTCGTAGAACTAGATCTAACTTTTCTCTTATGAACAAAGTTTTGGCCACAGACGATCCTACTTCTTATGATCAAGCTAATGGTAAACCTCATTGGGGACAAGCTATGTCTGCTGAGTATGAATCTCTTCTGAAGAACAAGACTTGGTCTCTTGTTCCTCTTCCTTCAGGAACGGATTTAGTTGGTTGTAAATGGGTTTATAAAATTAAGTTTACTGTAGAAGGACAGATTGAAAAATATAAAGCTAGATTAGTTTCCAAAGGTTTTAATCAACTTGAAGGTATTGATTATAATGAAACTTTTGCTCATGTTGCTAAAATGAATACAATAAGAACCATCTTATCTCTTGCTACATCTTATAAATGGGAAATACACCAAATGGATGTTAAAAGTGTTTTTTTAAATGGTGATCTTAATGAAGACATTTATATGCAACAACCTCCTAGTTTTATTAATGTTGAATCATCAAGTTTTGTATGCAAATTACACAAGTCTTTATATGGTCTCAAACAAGCACCTAGGGCTTGGTATGATAGAATTGATACATATTTCCTGAACAATGGTTTTAAGTGTTGTATATTTGATCCAAATCTGTATGTTAAAAACTTTGGTGATAATATCCTTATTATTGTGTTATATGTGGGTGATCTTATCATCATTGGCAGTTAGCTTGTGTTAATTCAAAGTATGAAAAGTGAACTTCAAAAACAGTTTGAAATGACTGATATCGATATATTGCATTATTTCTTGTGTCTTCAGATCTAGAATATGGTAGATGGTATTTTTCTCTCATCCAAAGTATTGTACATACTTATTGGCTCGTTTCCATATAAGTGATTGTAAACTTGCTCCTACGCAATTTCAGTTTGGTGTAAAGTTAACTGTTGGGTGTACCACTCCTCTTGTTGATGCTACTCTTTATCGTCAGCTCATGGGCAGTTTGATATATTTAACTGACAGTAGAACAAATCTCTCTTTTTTCATAAGTATGGTTTCTCGGTTCATGTAGCAACCTCATGAAAGTCATTGGCAGGAAGCCAAGAGAATTCTGAGATATTTACAGGGGACATTGTACTATGGTGTCTTTTATTCTAGTGCTACAGCTTCACTTTTTGGATATACAGATTCTGATTGGACAGGTGACAGTTTTGATCGATGGTCAACTGCTGGTTATATATTTCAACTTGGTTTAGGTCTGATTTCTTGGTCCAGCAAGAAAGTGAAGACTCTTTATTTATCTTTGTGTGAAGAAGAGTATAGAGAAGCCAAAGAAGCAACTAAATAAGCAATTTGGTTATGGCATGTTCTCACTGAGCTTGATCTGGTTCTGAAATCGTCCATTGTGTTGAAATGTGACAATTAGGGTGCAACTCATCTTGCTTATAATCCGGTATATCACTCCAAAACAAATCATCTCGACCTTGATGCTCATTACATTCAAGGTATCGTAGAAGATGGTATTCTTTCTCTTTAGTATTGTCCTACCGAGCAGGAGCCAACTAATATCTTCACCAAATCCTTAACAGTAGCGAAGTATGTGCATATTGGTTTCTTGCTTGGGATGAGGGAAGTTGTCCTCAAGGGGGAGTAGTAACGACTCATTCCTTCCTTAGTGTGGGATTTTCTCCCATCCATTATTAAGGGGCTCTGTTGTAATATATCATATTCCTTGGAAGGTAATAATGTCTTTGTATTATGTTGAAAGTTATCCACAATCTTATGTAAAAGAGTAATACATTATATCCCATATTTATTATGGTAAAGTATACTCTTGATATCCATTGTTATATAAAGAGATGTTATTATGGAGAATTATATCATCCCACATGCAATATGTGAGAGTAATTCCTCCACGTCTCTTGGTATATAATAAGGTCAATGGAGTCACATCCACATTCGATCATAGTATCACAACACATTGTATTGTGCTCACAAGCTCTCTGCTATATTGCATTTGGGTTATTTGTTGTTTCTCTCTTGTAAGATTGAAGGAGATTTCTAGAGATAATACAAAGACATTATTACCTTCCAAGGAATATAATATATTCCAACAGTTGGGAGATGGGCCAACCCCCTTATGCTCCTCAGGTTGATACAATAAGATGTATCAAGCTGCTCTAAAGATACCAATGCTTCAAGACTCGACAATTGCGCCAGTGTAAAGCATTCACAAAGGTTCAACAATTGTAGTTTTGAAAGAGGACTTGACGATTCTATTTTCCTCAATCTACATCATCTACACAATTCCAGTGTTGTGAGTGCATCCGGAAGTGTTCCAACCTCCACCAGATCATTACAGTTGCTCATTTCCGGATGTTGAAGGTTGGGGAAAATAATTTCTCTTTATCCTTCAACCATCTTAAATGTCACCTCACGTAAATGTGAACAATTATCTATTGTTAACTTGGTCAGCTGATTCAACCATCCAATGGAATCCAAAAAAGATTCCAATCTGGAGCATCCCTCCAAGTGCAAACACTTCAAGTCATTAGGGGAGTTTTGAGGTGAAAAATGGGCTTAAAAAAAATAATGTACCATAAAAATTCACTTTATAAGAGCCAATAGGATTCAAGATGATGATGTCAACCATAAGGGTAAAATTTGTAAAACAAATTGGAGGGAAAAAGAAAAAACTATTTTCTTATTGTATTTTTGACATATCTCCTTAACGGTTTACCCAAATTTCAAGTTTGGGTACTCGTTGGATGCAGATTTTAATTCCACATCCATCTCATACCCACACTGCATACTTCTGAGGCACCCACGACATGAAAAAAATGAAAATTTCAAATAAAAAATGTATTTTAATATTAAAATACATTTTTTTTATTGAAATTTTGTAGTGTGAAAATGGTGGATCTTCCCATTTTTTCTAATGAATACTAATTCCACACACGTCAGTTTCCTATTCATTATTGAAAAACAATGAAAATTAAAAAAACAGTACATAGGTTGGAATTTGATGGTAAAAAACGATTTAAATTTTTAAAAATTACCCGTCAATTATAACAAAGAAATCCTGAAAAACATTCATGTATAGTGTCAAAACCAACAAAATTGATGAGTGGATATTTTTTCAAATTCCTACCCCAGTGATAGAATGATTTACTACTTACAAAGGATTGTTGCAACAAATCTTCAAAGTCCTCTGTCCGCCAGATCGCGGTAATTCCGGATTCTTAGCCAGATATCTTCCCAGATCTCTGAGATGATCGTGAATTCGAATATTATTTACAATGTCTACCTCTACAAGATTCTTTTTATGTAGACTTCGAAACCCCAGCAAGCCTTTCCACCCAGATTCATCCCATATTCTTATTGTAGTATCTCTATTTCTCCCTATGAAAAAACATGCAATGTCCAAGAATATCTGCATTTCGTCCCTTTGAAGTGCATTGTAACTAATTTGAAGACTCTTTTCTATGTCTTTTGGAAGTATTTATTCAATCCTATCCAATTGGTCTTGCCAAAAAGAATTTTCATTTTCATAAAGAAGTGTTCCAAACACTTTCAACGACAGAGGCAATCCATCGTAGGCTTTTAAATAACTATGTACCAGACCTTCAAATTCTGGGAGTGGATGGCCCTGGATAAAGTCATGCAGGCAGAAGAGTGTCATAACTATAGATCTAGCTAAACTAGCTTACCTATCTAAGTTAACAATAACATATCAACTTAAATAAGAACAGAAAGAGAACAAGGAAAATAACACACCAGATATACGTGGTTCACCCAATTGGGATACGTCCACGGGAAGGGTTACATCTTCCATTATTCTACAAATAGATCTCAAAGATTACATGGCATCCTCACATATGCATCACATTAAGCTCCATCATACAATGTGTGTACAAATGACATACACAACATGTGATATGTGATGAATTACAATCAACACATACCCAAAAGGGTCTCCTTCACCTCTCTTATATAACAAGAGGTTTGGATTACAATACATCCCATAATACATGTGGAATAAATGAATTTCCTCCTCTTTATATAGAGAATGATTACAAAAGATATAATTACAATTATGCATGTGGGATAACTCTATTTTATAATATTAGAGTAATTTTATGCCTTTAATTGATATTTTCCCAATATATCACATAAGTCATCATTACATATTCTAACACTCCCCCTTAATGATGATTGGGAGAAAGAATACAAATGGAAGCAAGGCGGAAACACACCAACATCCCCCTTGATGACAAATTCCAGAATGCTCCATAAGATGCAAATAAAAAAACACTTCGCCTCATGGATTTGATGAAGAACAACCGCTTCTCACTAAATCATGAAATTGCACACAAACCAGGTTGTACGTTGAAATACCAACAACAATATGCCCGAATCTAAAGAGAAGCCTTTATGGCTACTAGGTCCAACAGTAAAATTTCGAGAACATGTGACGCAATCCAACAGCAAGGTGCCTAGATCACCACAAGAATCATCACAACCATAACTGATAGCATAAGAACTATGATATAACATCCACACCAATGTACAGATACCTTATGACGGCTGATACAACAGAACATGTGGCTAAGAACACCACAACAGTGTACAAAATACCCAGATGGCCAATATACATCCAGATAGAAGACATTCTTCCAATCAAGGTGCAATATAAATATATGTAGAAGACCTCAAGCATCGAAGAAACAAGACCCCAATGGTCTATACATCGAAAATGATATCATACAGATGAACATCATGGTTTTAACAGTAAAATATGGATTTCCATCATACAACATTACTAAAATATGATAGAACATGATAAAATTCAACATTACATTCCTTCTTAAGAGGAACAATGCTGAACAACCAGAGATACGCAACCATCATATGCTTAAACAAGGAAGGAATAAAAGAAGCAAGCTATCCCACAACATGGATAACGAACCTGCACAAAGGAACTTCCAAGAATAAAGCATTAAAAAAGCATGATAAGACCAAAAGACATAAGATATGATAAAATGGCATTGCACAAGAACATATAAATAAATGATGTCTCTTCTATGCAAGACCATATAAATTTGAGCAAAATATTATAAAAAAAGATATGACATGAATTCAAAGATAGAGGAGCATAAACATGAGTGAGCATAATAGATACCAAGATAGAATAATGAGCCGATATTTCACTTAAATATATGAAAAAATTTAGTCATCAAGCAACTAATCTTAAGCATAGGTGCATTTCTTATTAGCATTATGTTAATATGCAAGAAATGAATGCCCTGAAAAAGTCAATGCTTCCATATATGAATGTAAGAGACAACAAACACATGTCAATGCTTCCATAAAGGAACGTTGGAGACAAGTAGGAACAAGATAACCTCTGCAATCATAAGAATAGAAATCCTATTGCAACAAGAACAAGGTGCTCAGGACAAATATTTCAAGTTTATAAGATTGCTCAAAGCCATATAAATATTGAGTAAAAGATTATCGAAATAAACATGACATGATACATATGAAAATAAATCAAAATGTTTAATATGATCAACATATAGCAAATTATGATCAACTCATGATATCACTTATAAAAAATTATAAAATGACAAGTCACTAATGGTCTTAATCATGGGTTCATTTCTTGTTAACACTATGTAAATATGCAAGAGATAAAATTCCCTGGAAATGTCAATGCTTCCATATAGGAATGTTAGAGACAAACAACATAGGAACTAGATACAATCTCTGCAATACATGAAAAAGAAACTATACCCCGATTAAAGAACTTATGACAAGCCAAAAAAATATGATATCACATAGATTCAAAAAATTGATTTTACTCAATAAATTAATTAGCAAGAGCATATAATGATCATAAAGAGACTGCTTATAAAAACAATGAAATTGCTTTTTCACAAAGGTCATCAATAACATATAAATAAAGCAAATAATGATCACAAGATAACATATATTGAAGATTCATTATCATGATTAGAAGAGTGAGACCATTTTAGAATATAACTTATAGATATGAAAATATAATCATGAAACATCTAAATCCTAAGCATATGTTCATTTATTGATGTCACCATTACCATACTAGAGATCCATACCCCTGAAAATGTCAAAATATCTTCCACAAAAATAAGGTTAGAGACATAAGAACAAGACAACCTCTGTAAATATGATGAATCAGAACAAAAACTAATGCAGAGAGATCAAGAAGCTTATGACAAGAATTTCAATATAAGAGATGAAACTTTTCCAAGATCTGAAAAATACAGTAAAAAACATAAACTTTACCTACATCCCTTAGAAAAGGTGCCAAATAAAATCACTCGCGGGTCTGCCATAGTAAACTCACGTGTACTCGCGGCTTATGCACAAAGAAGTCGTGGGTTTGCAGGTCTGTAAAGGATAAATTCATTGTTCTGATCTGATATTTGTGGGTTTTGTACAGTAAAGTCACGGTTATGCTGAAGCACTCGTGGGTCTCTGCACAAGAGGGTAGCGAGTATCCTGAAGTAAGCACGAGTTAATAGTTAGAGCAATCGTAAGTATGTCATAGAAAATGCAGGTCTGTTCACTGGAAGTCGTGGATCTGCAGTATACTCGTGGGTTCGCAGTAGGGAAAGTCGCGGTTACATGTGCTATCTGCGAAGAGAAAGTCGCAAATGTCCAGTTTTAGGCCGAAAATAATGTCGATTATGCCGAAGACGAAAACCTACAAAAAATCTACCAAAGTTGGATGAAAACTGCCGATCTAGAAATCGGAAGATAGATCTCCTTGAGGAGAAGCCAACAAACATATAGATCTACAAAAAACATTCAAGAAACCCTTGAAAAATTTCTGCAAAAATCTACACAACAAGGTTAGGGTTAGAAGTATAAAACTACATAAATATGCCCATATCTAAAGAGAAGCCTAATGGCTACTAGATAGAAAGAAAATCTACAAAATAAAAAATGCCTAGATGATAATAGTTATTGATTGAAAGCTATAGAAGGTGCTAGATCATAGAAACGAGCTCTGATACCATGTCAGAACTATAGATCTAGCTAAACTAGCTTACCTATCTAAGCTAACAATAACATATCAACTTAAATAAGAATAGAAAGAGAACCAGGAAAAGAATACGTCAGATATACGTGGTTCACCCAATTGGGCTATGTCCATGGGAAGGGTTGCATCTTCCATTATTATGCAAATAGATCTCAAAGATTAAATGGAATCCTCACATATGCATCACATCAAGCTCCATCATACAATGTGTGTACAAATGACATACACAACATGTGATGTATGATGAATTACAATCGTCACATACCCAAAAGGGTCTCCTTCACCTATCTTATATACCAACATAGATCCAAATCCTAGGCTCTATCAAGCGCCGAGAGGGATCAAATCTTTTGAGGTGCAAACATCTCCTTGAATAGCTCCTTGACTACAATACCTGAGCCACCTAATCCTAAGCTCTAAAGTCTCTAGTTTAAGTCTCATATTTACTTTTTACTTTGTATTATTCTTTTTTGTTTATGGCCGACATAATATTTATTCCTTTTTACTTTGTATTATTCTTTTTTGTTTACTTTGTATTATTTTGTTACTCGACAAACACTCTAAAATATCATATTTACTTTTTACTTTGTATTAAAAGTAAAAATTAAAGTCTCTAGTTTAAGTCTCATATTTACTTTTTACTTTGTATTTTTTTTTTTGTTTATGACCGACATAATATTTATTGCCTAATCCCAAGCTCTAAAGTCTCTAGTTTAAGTCTCATATTTACTTTTTACTATGTATTATTTTTTTTGGTTTATGACGGACATAATATTTATTACTTTTTACTTTGTATTATTTTGTTTATGGCCAAAAATATCGACAAACACTCGACTTATAAGATCTCCCTTATACAAATGTTATTTATGGCCGACAATATCGACAAACACTCTTACAAGATATCCCTCATACAAATGTTATTTATGACCGACAATATCGACAAACACTCGACTAACAAGATCTCCCTCATACTAGGATGTAGAGCGCCTCTCGACACAACCAAGAGGTTTGGATTACAATACATCTCATAATACATGCGGGATAAATGAATTTCCTCCTCTTTATATAGAGAATGGTTACAAATGATATAATTACAATGATGCATGTGGGATAATTCTATTTTATAATATTAGAGTTATTTTATGCCTTTAATTGATATTTTACCAATATATCACATAAGTCATCATTACATATTCTAACAAAGAGTTCTTGAGACTGTTGTCGATTAAGGCCACTCAACTTATAAATTAATGACTCTTCTACTCTTGATGTTCTGAGCACACCTTTGTCTCGAGATGTAATCAATATTAAACTGTGGGGATGAAGAACATTTCGAATTGGCATGAAAAGTGCATCTAACTGATTAATTTGATCTACATCATCTAAAATTTCCAGCGCGTCACAAGATGAGAGACAGGTTTTAAGCAGCTCCATTCCTTCACTAACACTTTCTATGTTTTGATCTATTTGAGTCAAACCCTTAAGAAGTTTCTTCTACAATGATTCTAAAGAGGCTTTACGTGCATTCTCTCTTACATCAAATAAAAAACAAGACTTCTGATACCGTGAACTCTTCCTATTGAAAAGTTCTTTAACCAACGTTGTCTTCCCTATACCACCGAATCCTACGATCCTTATGATATGAGGTTTTCCACTTTGCTATGACTGCACCGATAAGACTTTCATTTTAAAATCTTCAATCTTTTCATCCAAACCGGTTGGATGTTCGGCTACATAGACGCAGGTTTTTCCAAGCTTTTTCAGCACAGAGTCAACGACCTTATCGAGTAGCTCCCCCTCGTCCTTGTTTATTTACAAGAAAATATAGAAACTAATAGTTAGAAAAAAATAAAACTATAGGGAAAGAATCTTACATATTCAATCCATAAAGGGAAATTCGACTTCTGACCGTCAAACTTGCCCAGCTCTAGCCCACTTATCTATGCAACAATAGAAAGAGTTTTTCTCCACTTTTCAATGGTGGTGGTGTTGTAATGCGGATGAGAGTCATACGCTCTTCTTTTCGAGGTTGCGTAGGGCATGAGCATATAGACTCCTTCCCCTTGTGTCCGCCGAAGCTTAGAGGGATGGACATGGTGAAACATGGGAATAATGGGCTTCCTTGAATCCACCATCAACAGGATCTCATCGACACACCAATGAGATTCTGCATATCGGGGTGAGAAGATAGCCACGTGGGTGGAGGAGGTTTGAATGGCGTCGTGTATTTGAGAAGTTAAAGGATCCCCATCTTGCATTTCCTCCTTGTCCCAAAAGACTTGGAATCCATGTAAAACCAGTCGACGGTACAGATGTATTTTTTGTATCCGGACTGCGATGGTTGAGGAAAATTCGGTAGCAAGAATCTGTGGTGGGATTAACATTAGTGGAGGTGGAGGTAGAAGCCATTGCCAATCCGAATGTGGCGTGGGGGGTGACAGCAAGGGATGAAAATTGTGAGGGATTAGATGACATTAGGAGTTTGGGAGTTGTTGTAATTGTAGTGAATTTTTATGGAGTGCTAAGATGTATATAGACGTGAAACCCTTCGCTCCTAGTTTCAGAGCACTTAGCAACTTGTAGGAAAAGACAGTACATGAACCATGTAAAAGCTTAACTACAACTTGCATACAATGAAATAAGAGAATGTCCAGTTGTAAAGTACACATGTAATGTACATTAAAGTAGAGAATGTCCAACTGTAAATTAGACATGTGGCCATCAATAATTTTAACTTTCACAACAAGATGGTCAAATGAAAAGACAATGTATTAAGTGGTTTTTGGATGACTAAGTACTGATACGAATCTTATGACTTGACTCTAATTGATTTTGCTTGAAAACATATATATATATATATATATATATATATATAATTTAAATTTTGTAATTTATGTTTATATTTTCTATAAATTTTGATAAATTAGAAAAATAGCATGATACAATTAAAATTTAATTAAGTTTCTTTATAATTTTAATAATTTGTATTTTAACCAAATTTATTGATTAATATAATTTTATTTTTCATTTAAAAAAATTTAAAATATAAATGAATTTTATATCTTTGTAAAGTGTATTGGTTAAATTTTATGGAGAGAAGAGGAATTCAACAATTTTTAATTCACGTTTTAAAAAGAGACATGCTCTAAGTATTTTAAGTTTTCAATTTTTTCCTAGCATATTTTTTTTCTAATTTTGTTCATATTTTGATTGGAAATCTTTAAAAAAATCTTAGAATCTTATATTAACTATATAAATTGCATAATTTGGGTGCCATGGAGGTATTTGAGAGTGCTGAATTTATTTATGGATTAAAAAATACAATTTAAACATGCATAAATTTGGATTTTTCCAAAAAAAAATACCATAGAATCGAAAACGTAACCTAAAGATCGTAATATTGATTATTATGTATTAAATTGTTAATATTATTATAATGCTATATTTATTAAATATTGGAAATTAAAAAACATATTTGATAGTCATTTAAAAAAATATAAAAGAAAGTAAACGGATATGAGTGAAGTAACACCATAGATAACTAAGAACATGTTAATGAGTGTTTATCTCAATCCATAAAAGTAGGGCAGTGTTATCACCTTCATCGAGGTTCAAGTTTATAATGAGATGTTTGTATACATGTTCATGCTTATGTGTACATGTACTTGTGAAAATAGGCGGGGCATGTAATATCTCGATTTTGACCTAATTGCATTAAAATGTAAATGATGTAATATTGTTATAAAATTGTGGTGAGGAGCTCAAGGCCAAGGCCCCGCCATCGATTTAGTGATGCATATGGTTTACGTGCTAGCCAGGCACAATGGAATTGCAACTATCATGTAAATATGCATTTTAATGAAATACCCACAACTAGCTATGCAATGCCACCCTTCATGGAAATTTGTGTTTGGATTCCTTGGCAAAAAAAGAGCCACACAATTGCTCCCCAAGCCATTCTTCACCCATAAGGTTTTCTCTCTCACGCGTTTGGAGCTACCTGGGCATTTTCCCTCCATGCTTTTCTAGTTTTTCATCATTTTCTAGCTGGAAGAAGGGCATCTTTATGTTGAAGAACTGTGGGAAGGAAGGGGAAATTGATTTGGGGTCTTGAGAAGCTATTTTGGCACAGTCAATGCTCATATATCAGTGGGAGAAATCGTTTTCTTCCCTGTGTTCGATTTTCCCTCCCACAATCTGTTTCCAGTGTACCCACGATTTGGGAAAAACCCATGGTCATCTTGTTTGTAAATCCCATTGTTAAAAATGTGTATCCATGCCAAATGATTGTGTTTGTTGTGTGTAGATAGAGTATGTTTGGGTAGCGGATTATGGGTATCCATTGTTTTGGCTTGAGCTTGAGTGCATCAATCCAGAAATGAAGAGGGTTCAAATTCATCCTGATAAACCCAGTTGTGGACTGGCTTGGCTTAGATGTGATGTATGCTTGGGCTATGCTGAGCTTGAGAGTCCCCTTTTCCTTGTAGAAATCATGCCCAGCTCGGGGGTGGTCTCTGAGTGCTAAAAGAATACAGGTTGGGCAGAGACCTATGGTTGGGTGGAACGTTGCAGTGACATAGCTAGTTGCTTGGGGCAACTTTACCATCAAGATAAGTATTCTATTTCTATGTATTCAATTCTTCAATGTATTGGTTGTTCTGATTTTGCTAAATGTATGCATGAGGAATGTGTATGGACAGTTTAATTCCGTTGTGCATGTTATTTTGATTTACATCTGCACACATTTGTTTTATTCGTATGAATCTAATGAATCGAGCTGAGTTTATGAAAAAAATCAAGATTTGTAGTCATGTTCCCTTCCTTGCGTTGGATCTATGGGAGGGGATGTGACAGGGCAAGTGTAAAACACACTTTTTGCTTCTTAGTTAAAATGAGATTTTGTAGCATGGCAAGATGTTTCTATCTAATGATAAATTTAAAATAGAGTAGTTAAACATCTTGGTTGAAATATTTTAATGAAGAAAAAATAAAACGATACTTTTTTAACTTCAGTGAGGTTTAGAAAGTGTTGTTAGAATGACAAGATGTTTCTATCTAGTGTTAAATATAAAATAGAGTAGTTAAACATCTTAGTTGAAATTTTTTAATGAAGAAAAAATAAAAAAAAAACATGATTTTTTAAACTTTAATGAAGTTTAGAATGTAGTGTAGCATGGTAAGATGTTTCTATCGAGTGTTAAATTTAAAATAGATAGCTAAACATCTTGATTGAAATGTTTTAATGGAGAAAATAAAGAAAATAAAAATAAAAAATAAAAAACTTTTTTAATTCCAATGAAGTTTAGAAAATAAGTTCATCAACATAAAATAAAAGAGGAAATTTTATAATCATAAAAACTATTTCAAAATGCTACAAGGCATATCTATCGAATGTTGTCAAATAGTTGTTTTATGCAAGATTAAGAAAAAATATTAAACAATGGACTAAGTCAAATTCTCAATCCTCATATCCTCTCTTGTTCCATAAAATTCTTATTAGAATAAAGGAAAGCAACAAAATCTTAATCATTAGGTTTGGGAAAAAAATAAGACAATAATAAATTATATACTAAATTAAAAAATGAAGGAAAATGTAAATTATAAATAAAGGAGATGAGACTTAAAATGCATCATGTGATTAAAAATAAATCAAATCATAGAGATGGGACTTAAAATGCATCTTGTGATTAAAAATAATTCAAATCATACAGATGGGACTTAAAATGGATCTTGTGAATAAAAATAATTCAAATAATTTTATTCAATGTTTAAGTTATCTTTTAAAATTGATAATGTTGGAGAATTTAAATAAATCAAATCATATAGATGGACTTAAAATACATCTTGTGATTAAAAATAATTCAAATCATACAGATGGAACTTAAAATGGATCTTGTGAATAAAAATAATTCAAATAATTTTATTCAATGTTTAAGTGATCTTTTAAAATTAATAATGTTGGAGAATCTATCTTTTTGGTAGACACTTAAAAAAGTGGTGTTAAATAACAATATTGTTTTTGTTATTTTCAAAATTAATTAAAAAATCCCACCATATCTACATGGATATGTTCATTTGGTTGATGAGGGAAATTGACCCTATGTTTCCTATGGATGTGAGTGTGGTGGGCACTAAAGTTGTGTTGAGGAGGAAATATTGTTTTAATTATTTTAGTTAAAAAAAGTATTATTTTATTTATTTAGAATTACATATATTGATGTTTCAAGTGGTGGTTTTTTTTATCTTAATTAAAGTAAGCATTGTTTTATTTATTTATTTATAATTTCATAATTTTAATTGGACTTATCACTACTTAATGTTTTTAGAATTAATATTTCCCAATCCATTCACCTATAATTAAAATCTTATTTTTCATTTTCCACCATAGCATCATAAATAGGATTTCAAATCAAATTTCCATTTTTAACATTAAAGCTCCTCGTCACTATTTTTAAGTTATCCACGTAAACCACCCAAATATTTTCAAACATGTTTAACTTAGACTAAATATTATTCAAAAAATTTAATCTCTTATTTCATGACTCTTTGATTTGATCATTTATATAGCTCACATTATATCTTTCTACCTAAACACCTCATCAAAATAATTCTATCTAAACACCCCCCATTAAAATAATAAATTATATGTTGCCAATGATTTTGAAAAATCTTTCTACACGACAATGCACACCCCCCATGTGGGCGCATGCCCCACATACAAATTTGGTCAAATTCCATATGCACTACAACTTGCATACATTCAATTAGATAAAACGTCTAATTGTAAAGTAGTGGTCTTTGTTAGAGATTATCCAATAAAACAATAGTTTAACTATTTTCCATTGCCTAACTTAAAGGCAAGGGCGGGTACACATCGATTCTCCACTTTTATGGACATGTTGTTATCTAAACCAAAGATGATTGACTTTCAAACTTGATAGGTCACAAACACAATGTTTATGTAGCAATATCTTTGTTGTGGATTTTGATAAATTAATAATTTTGATATTGTAAAATAAAATTATTATGGTGCGGTGGATTTTAGTGATTAGTATAATGATATTATAAAATGAAGTGAAATTATTTTAGAATTTACTTTTGCAAAAAATATTAATATTATATATGAAAATTCATATTAAATTAATATTACATGATTCGTTTTTATAATTTAAGTATACATGTTATATTTTTATTCTAATAATTTAAATTGAAAAGAAGTGAAGTTCATAAAATTAGTATAATCATATTTTTAAAAGTGTTTGATATACTTCATCAATATATATCAAATATGGTAAGACATTTAAGAGTAGTTGATATACGTCGATGGTTTATATCAGCCATTTTTAAAAATGTGGTTGTGTTAGTTGACGAGCATAGATTCATCTTAAAAGGGTATCTACCAAGCATTTAGAGGCATCAAATCTCTCGAGGTGAAACCTTTATTCAACATTTGCACTCTCAGCATTAATTGTTTATGGTTTTAATTTATCTATTTTGTTTTAAATCTATATATTCCCTCTTACATGTTTTAAATCTAATTTGAGCTGGCATTCAATTTTTTTATAATTTTTTTTTAAAGGACATGTGTTAGCTCCAAACTGAGCATAGAATGAGTTACACATCCCCCTATGGGTTGTAGAATGCCCCTCTTCGGCACAATGACCGACGTGGAGAAAAAGTATTTGTGAACTATTATTATTATTAAAAAATGAAAATAATTATATGTATAAGAGAAAAAATTATAAAATATAAAGATAAATAATTAATGCATAAATAAATAAATAATATAAAGAAAAAGTAAAAATAATATGAATAATATAAACACAAAAATGAGTTAAATTAATTTTATTTATATGGACATTAGAAAATTTGAGATCTAAAATGGGTCTCCTAATGATAATGATAATAAAATAATAAAATAATAGTTATAAATTTTGAAGGAAAAGAAACAAAAACCACTTTTTTCTTCGTATTTTCAACTTATCTCCCTATGATTTTACTCAAATTTTGTGCGCGGAGCACTTGTCAGATGCAGAATTCAATTCCGCATCCAATGAGCACCCACACTTTATACTTTTGATGGATGCCAGCGTGTGGTTGACAATTGTAAACCATCAAGTATGCAGTGTGGATACCATGGTTGACAATTGTAAACCAGGGTTGACTTTTCTTAGCTAAGGAATCCACCATTGTTGACTATTGATTGACTTTAGTTAACCATGGGTTACTTTAGTGAAGCTTGGTTGTGTATGATTCAATCTATTTAGGTAACATTGTCTCTATTTCAACATGGTTAACAAACCAATCTTGACTATGGATTACTTCATTTACATGGTTATGCATGTTTGATTATGAGAGACCATTTTTATATGTTATTGACCATGGTTGAGTATGGATTTCATAGATGACTTTAGTTAAACATGGTTAACTATGTTTAAACATGGTTCACTATGTTTAAACATGGTTGAGCATGTTTAACCATGGTATGACCATGGTCAATTTTTCTCATTTATGTTGACTATGTTTGAATCTAGTTAACCATGGTTTGAATTAGGAAACAATGGTTGATTTTCTTAGCTAAGGTTGACAATGTTCAACCAAGATTTACCATAGTTAATGAAGGGTGTTAAATAATAGTTGACCTAGTTTACCCATAGTTAACCATGGTCAACTTTAGCAAAACATGTTTGACTTCGAATAACCATGGTTTATTTTAGTGATCATTGGTTCTATATGGTTGAATTTGTTTAGTTCAAACCTTGGTTGTGTATGTTTGACCAAGTTTGACCATAGTAAAGCATGAATGAATATTGTTTGACCATGATTTGTTTTAGTGAAGCATGGTTGGATATGTTTGACTTTAGCTAGCCATGGTTAACATTAGTAAACAATGGTTGGACTTTCTCAGCTAAGGAATGCACCATGGATGACTCTGCTCATCAAGGAATGCACCATGGTAGACTATTGTTCAACTTTTGTTAACCATGGCTTACTTAAGTGAAACTTTGTTGTAAATAGTTTAGTTTAGTTATGTAACAATGACTTTGTTTCACAATGGTTGACTATGGATTACTTCATTGACCATGGTTATGCATGTTTGATTATGTGAGATCATGTTTGAATGTCATGGACCATGGTTAACTAAGCTTTTCATAATTGGCTTTAGTTAACCATGCTTAACTATGTTTGAAAATTGTTTACTAAGTTTGGCCATAGTTAAGTATGGGTGACTATTGTTTGACTAAGGTTAATTTTTGTGAACCATGATTGACTTTACATAGCTAAGGTTGACATTGCTCAAATCTTAGTTCAAACCTTAATTGACTATGGTTGACTATGGTTGACCCTAATTGGTTGATTATGATTAACTATGCTTGTTCAGGGTTGATCATGTTTGTTCATGGTTAACTACTATTGACCATAGTTATTCATGAGTGACTATGGTTGTTCATGGTTGACCATGGTTAACTATGGTTGACTATGGTTCCCATGGTTGACCATGGTTAACTATGGTTGACTATGGTTGCCCATGGTTAACTATGGTTTCCCATGGTTGACTATGGTTATTCTTGGTTAACAATAGTTGTTCATGGTTGACTATGGTTGAACATGGTTGACTATGGTTAACTATGGATAACCCTAGCTAGTTGACCATGCTTGCTCATTGTTAACTATGGTTAACCATGGTTGTTTATGGTTAACTATGATTGACCATGGTTGACCAAGGTTAACTATGGTTAACCCTAGTTGGTTAACCATGCTTGTTCATTGTTAACTATGGTTGACCATGGTTGTTTATGGTTGACTATGATTGACCATGGTTTTTCATGTTTGACTATGATTAACCATGGTTGACTATGGTTAACTATGGTTGATTATGGTTGACCCTAGCTAGTTAACCATGGTTGACTATCTCCCATGTTTGACTATGGAACATGTAGTTGGTTGATAATGGTTGAGTATAGTTGACCATGGTAATTCATGGTTAACCAAGGTTGTTCATGGGTGCCTCTAGTCAACTATGGTTATTCTTGGTTAGCCATGGTTGTTCATTGTAGACTTTGGTATACCATGGATGATGACCCTAATTGGTTGACCATGGTTGACCTTAATTGTTCATTTCTTACTACAATTGACCATGGTTCACTATGGTTGACTATGGTTTAAATTAGTTTATTAACCACTATTGAATATGGTTGACTATGGTAAACTATGGTTAATCATGGTTGACCGAAGTTGGTTAACCCTTATTATTCATGGTTAACTATTGTTGTTCATGGATGACCAAGGTTGTCTATAGTTATCCATGGTTGACTATGGTTATTCTTGGTTGACCATGGTTATTCATTGTTGACTATGGGTAACAATGGTAAACCATGGTTGACTATGGTTGAGCCTAGTTAGTTGGAAATGGTTTTTGATGGTTGACTGTGGTTGACTTTAGTTGGTTGACAATGGTTATTCGTGTTTTAATATGGTTGAACCTAGTTCATTCACAATGGTTATTCATGGTTGGCTATGGTTGACCAGGGTTGACCTCACTATGGTTAACAATGCTTGATGATGGTTGACCATGAATGACCATGGTTGCTCATGGTTAACTATGGATTCTCATGGTTAAAGATGGTTGACTTTGCTTAATTTCATGATTAATCATGGTTTTTCATGGTAGACCATAGTTAACTATGGTTGACTATGGCTAACCCTAGTTCATTGACCATGCTTATTCATTGTTAACTATGGCTGACCACGGTTGTTTATAGTTGACTATGGTTGGCCATGGTTTTTCATGTTTGACTATGATTAGACATGGTTGACTATGGTTAACTATGGTCTAACATGGTTAATTATGGTTGACCCTAGTCAACTAACCATGGTTAATTGTGGTCAACCATGTTTCACTAAGGTTGACTACAGTTAGTTGATAATGGTTGACTATAATTGACCATGGTTGTTCATGGTTAACCAAGGTTGATCATGGTTGACTCTGGTTGACTATAGTTGTTCATGGATGTCCATGGTTGATTATGTTTATTATTGGTTGACCATGGTTTTTCATGGTTGACTATGGTTAACTATGGTAGAATATGGATGATGACCCTAGACTAGTTGAAAACATCTCATGGTTTACTATGGTTGATTATGGCTAAATATGCTTGACTTTGGCTTGCCATGGTTGACTTTAGTTAACCTTAGTTAAAATATGGTTGACCATTGTATGGGCATGGTTGAATTCAATTCATAGATGAATTTAAACCAAGGTTGAATTTGAACTATGGTCAACCATTGTTTAGGCACTATTGACATTAAACAAAGTTTGACCATACCAAACTATGGTTGATCATTGTTTAGTCATGGTTGTCTAACCATGGTTGAATTTATTCCATAGTATACTTTTAAACCAAGGTTTACTTTGAATCATGGTTGACTATTTCTTAGGCATTGTTGACTTTAAACAAAGTTTGACTATACTAAACTATGGTTAAACATTGTTTAGTCGTGGTTGACTTTTAAACAATTGTTGAACATGGTTAACCTTGGTTAACATATGGTTGACCATTGTTTGGGCATGGTTGACCTTGGTTAAAATATGGTTGCTTCATGGTTAACTTTGGTTGACTATGGTTACATCATGGTTGACTTTAGTTAACTGTGGATGACTCTGTTTAATCCTGGTTGTCTACCTCTCATAAGTGGTTATGATTGATTATGGTTAAATATTATGCTTGAATTTATGCAACAATAGAGAGAGCAGTCCTCCAGTTTTCAATGGCGATAGAGTTGTAACACGGTTGAGAGTCATACATTCTCTTATTTTCGAGGTTGTTAGGGCTTGAGCATAGACTCCTTCCCCTTGTTTCCACCGAAGCTCAGTGGGATGAACATGGTGAAACACTGGAATAATGGGATTCCCCGACTCCACCATCAGGAGGAGCTCAGTGAGACACCAATGACATTTTGCATATCGGGGTGAGAAGATAGCCACATGTGCGGAGGATGTATGAATATATAACGGTTTTTATTTGAGAAGTTAAAGGATCTCCCTCTTCCATTTCCTCCTTGTCCCCAAAAACTCAGAATCCATGTAAAATATGTTGTTAGTAAAGATGGTTGGTGAAGGTACTTTTTGTATCCATACCGTGATGGTGGAGGAAAATTTGATAGCTAGAATCCGTTGGGGGATTAACAATAGTGGAGGTGGAGGTATAGGTAGAGGCCATTGCCAGTCCGATTGTGGTGATAGAAATGGGGGCCAATAGGAAGGGATGAAATTTGTGAGGGATTAGATGAGTATAGGAGTTTGGGAATCGTTGAAACTATAATGAAGTTGAACTGCAACTTGCATACAATGAAAGAAGAGAATTCCCGACCATAAAGTATACATGTAATTTACATGAAAGGAGAGAATGTCCAACTGTAAAGTAAACATGTGGCCTTGGTCGGCCATTGCCAATAAAATAATTTTTTGTGGGTGTGAACAATACATGTAATTTAATAATTGTAATGGTATTGATTCCAATGGATAATTTATGTATTTTATTGATTAGTATAATGTAATTTTTCATTACTTTTGGATTCCTTCCCTTGAAATTAGGAAACAAAATCTAATCAATAATTTGACTGCACCATTAATTCTGTCAAGGGGTGTTGGTGGCATGTCACTTTGTTGAAGCGATGGCATGCACTTTGTTCTTTGGCACTTTTGTTATATGCTTCTTCTTCCTCTTCTTTCCTTTCAAGTCTAGTATTCATCTTCATCAAGCCTTCAATATATTTGGGGAAATTTGATGGAGATTTTGGGTAGTTTGCGGTGGAGCAAATGACCTTGTAGATCACAATATTCAGGTACCAAATTTGGTCTCTATTTTGCACTTGCATATTGTCTTGCACTTGTATTGTCTTGTACTTGCATTTACAATAATGATCTGCATACATGACTCAGATATAATTGACCTGTATTAATAACCATGCAATAATTATTTTCAACTTTCAGAGAAATTGAATTTAACATGTTGGTTCCTTAGCCATTCTTTTCAAGTTTCTTATTTGCAGCTTGCAGTGTCTTCTCAGGTCCCCTAAATGAAGATCTTCCCTACTATATTCAATTTTTTCACAGAGCATTAGGTCGAATAATGATTAGCATCATGATGGGACCTGCTTATTTCAAAATCAAACTTGATATGTCACAGTGGAATCTACTTATCTCAAAATCAAACTTGATATGTTTTCCCATATGAACACGCTCTGCTCGCCTGCAATTTTTCTCCCATAAAAGACTATTAGTTAACCAATTCTAATATTACATGGCCAACAGTGAATATGAATTTTTTTGTGCAATGTAAATATGAAAACCCCAACACTTGTAGTATAAAGAGGAATACAATAAATATGAAAGTTTTTTCTGCATCGTAAATATGAAAACGCCATTTCCAAAGCCCCAACACCTGTAGTATAGAGAGGAAGCAACATGTCAATATGACATATGCAAGCATTCCCCTAACCAACGAAGTTAAATATATCACAACTAAATTTCCACATAGAATTTCAATAGAACCCAACCCCTATGATTTTTTCAGCTATGGCTTGGGATTTAGTAGGAGTTCTATTCCAAATTTTATGTGCCCTTATCAAATAAGGGGCAAGATAACTAGCACCTCCCATGGAAAGAACATGGACATATGGCCTTGCAAGGTAGGACGTGGCTAAGGCCGATAAACATTAAGTTCTCCCGTGGGTTATCTCTATTTCATCTATGCATGCCAAAGTGCTTCTATTGGATAACTCTGAAAGGACGTATGAGGCATTTATGGTAGGCAAATCCATGTGGGTATTGCAAGGAAATGTAGTGACAAGCTTGACTCCTATGTAGGGGGTTACAGGGGATTGAGACCATGCATGCATCACAAGTAATTGGCCAGGTTGTGCATCTCTATTGGTGTTGGGTGTTGTTGTTGATGCAAATACTTTGGCCTTGAGGAAAATGGATTGTATCTTTTGAGAGAAATGTTTGAAGATGATATATTAGAATTGATTCAGTGAGCAATGTTCTTACCTGTTGAGAACATATGATAATACATTTTTGTATATGACACTACTAGTTTTGTTGATGACCCATGTAGAATCCCTCCATGCTCATGAATCCTCCCCGTCTTATATGTTTTTAGACAAAAATGTTGCTAGGTAAGAAGCTCAACATCTTCCTTAATTTATACCAACAATATTGGACTATCCTTGGATTCTAGGCCAAGTTCAATGTTCTCTCCTAATGAAAATGCAAGAAAAAACTAGATCGTTGGCTAGGCCTCCCATTAATACACATCAATGACGGGAAAAGGCAGTCACTATGGCATACACCACAGGCTATTACCCATATCTTCCATTTGTTGGGAAGATAAATTATTCAACGACTGATTGTTTTAAAGACAAAGCGGACTACGTATGGATGTATGGTGGAGCCTCCAGTTGTCATGATTTTGATCCATTCAATATATGTCCAAGTGTTACATCAATTCTTGCAATATGTTTACATTATTAATGTGTTTACATTATTAATCTAGCGATATTCTAATGGAAAAACTTAGCGCTAACATTATTAGCACCTCTGCATGGCACTTCCTTATGATACATATTTAATTCACATGATCATGGGATGGACTAAGGTTGTCTATTTTTGGACCTTATTAAGTTTGAATAGTTTGAAGAATTGGTTGGTAGCGTAACATTTTTGCTTTGTAGGGTCTTTGTAATCAAAATATACTCAAATCAACTTAAAACTTAAATAGCATAATACCATTAATGACAACACAATGAGCTATCAAATTTCAACTAGGGAACTTTTAAATTTCAATTCCAAGTGCCACTCCTTCAAATTGGAAATGAACATGAAGCTTTCAACACATCATTTATTTTGACAGCTTGTGACTTGGTCGGAACATTGATAGCAAGTGTCCTTTAAAATTTTGAGTGAGTGTTTTCTGGAGTGGTACATCCCCTACAATGAAAGTCCCTCCACAACATGAAAATATAATATTATTTAGTAATCTTGTTGCTAGTTTACTCTAATAATTATAAATACTTTTTTTAAATGTGTAAACTATTTAATAAAAAATACTATCGATTACTCATGTTGCCAATTGTTTAGTATAGATAATCACATAAAAAATATTATTCATTGCTCTTTTAGCTGTAAAGAAAATAAAAATAAAGCGATACAACACGTAATATCCAAGTTTCTTTATGTGATGTAAAATGATGAAAGTTGACGACACAGTAAGATTCCTTATTCAAATTAAAGCATCATGATACTTCTTTCTCTACTACAACTGCACCCATCAATGTGGGATAGTATTCCACATTAATGGGGAACAATATTTCATTAGGAGAGTTATGAGGTAAAAAATGGGACTCAAAACAAAAAAATGTACCATCAAAATTCACTTTATAAGAACCAATAGGATTCAAGATGATGATGTCAACCATGGGGGTAAAATTTGTAAAAATAATTGGAAGGAAAAATAAAAAAAACTATTTTTTTCTTATCGTATTTTTGACATATCTCCTTATTGCTTTACCCAAATTTCAAGTTTGGGCACTTGTTGGATGTGGAATTTAATTATGCATCCAACCCATACCTACACTGCATACTTCTGAGGCACCCACGATATGAAAAAATAAAATTTAAATAAAAAACGTATTTTAATATTAAAATACATTTTTTAATGGTTTTTTTTTCATTTTTTCATACCGTGTGTGTGTTAGAAGTATGCAGTGTGGGTACGAGTTGGATGTGGAATTAAATTTCACATCCAACAAGTGCTCGCACTTGAAATTTGGGTAAATTGATAAGGAGATATGTCAAAAATACAATAAAAAAATAGTTTTTCTTTTTTCCCTCTAAAATTTAGAACTTTTATTTTATTATTATAAGTCTTATTTTATTATTTTCCTTAGGAGGCCCATTTTAGACCTCAAAACTCCCCTAATGTAACATCTTTATACCATTGATTGTTCAATGGGACTTTGTCCATATGACTGCTTCAATTTGTATACAGTTGTTGTGTACAAGATGAATCGCATGGACAAAAACAAAATGACAACCAAATTTATTAATAATAATAAAAAATATAAAAAACATCTCACTAGCCAAAGTAAGTGGGAGATGCATGTCCTAATTACCTATAATAAAATAATAACATTGTTTCACCATTGTTACTTAGATTTTTCTCTACATAATCCATTCCTTGTAACAGGCGACCTTATCCATATCAACCATCACCAACATTAATCAAGCCGTCAAGAAAAACACTTACTTGGTAAACCATTGGTGTAACACTTACTATTACATCCCATACAATTAAGCTTGTAGGATCAAATAATATGGAAGTGCAAGCAAGTAAAATCTAGCAACTCAATGGAAAATTACACATCCTTCCACACTGTACTTTAGAAACCTGAATATAATTGTATCTTCAAGCTACCACAAAAAATGGTGTAGAGCAGTGACAACTACAACAATTGCATGAAAGTACACTATGTTTAAGTGACTTCAAATTCAATATGATTAATTTAAATGTTGAATTTGATTTTTTTTAATGCATAATAAGATGCATCCTTATGCTATTGTGATTTAAAGCCTTATTATGAGTGTTAGTAAATATCGCCAACATAATCTATCGTTGTAGTTGATACTCATGTGTAACCTGTAAACATCACTATATCTTTAGAAAATTATCATTCGTGTTCCTGTAACATACACCTTCCCATGGAAAAGAAACATAAGATAAATGTGTTGACCTATAACCATCACTATAGCTTTAGAAAATATATTTGTGTTCGTGTAGCATACACCTTCCAATGGAAAAGAAACATAACATAAATATTAGAAGTGGAAGATTGCTATTCACGTGTTTGGCTTTGCTTTATATCGCATTCACTAAATTTATTATAAATTTGATTTTAATCAATGTGAGTAATAATTTTGTTAATTTTTTTTAACATAAATAAAAAAACAATATTATGTATTATGTTTTTTTAACTTGTACACATTGTAATTTTACATATGCTAGGTGATTGGTGTTTTATTAACTTGTAAAGTTAAACTACACATAACGACTTACACCAACCATCTCAACTTTTTGTAGCTAAACGAAATATAGATTAAAACTAATTAATCCTATCCAAAGCCACCTAATAGAACCATTCCGAGTTTTATAGCCAAAAGAAATATACATTATATGTATATATTGTGGACAATTGCACATAAGACAATGTGTAATTTATATTGATAATTTTTTAAAAATTTAAAAATATTAAATTATAAAGATGTTTATTAATATTTTTTATAATTTTAAAATTTAATTTAAAAAATTATATTAAACTAAAAGGAAAAAGTGGAAAAAAAAACAAGAATTTTTGTGTTTACTAGCATAAAAGATATCTATTGCATATTTTGTGTTTTGAAAATTAGTTTAAAGATTGTATAAGAGAAGATTCAAGATGTTAATGGTATTATTTTAATACAAATATATGAATTTAAGTTATATACATTTTTGGAATAGGTGGATGTACCAGATCTGTTTATCTCTCAGGGAGCTCTCTTTCATTTCTTTGAAACATATCTTTTGAGAACATAATTATCTGGCAGATTCACTCTCTCTTCGTGGTCTATCTGCTGCTCGTGATTGCATATTCTTCGAAAGATGGTCGGGTGATGTTTTGATTTGGGTTGACTGTCAGCCTCTCCATCCATAAGTTTTTTCTCTCATGTAGCGTGCTTTTTTTGGTATCGGTATCTTCTGGGTTGGATGTCGTTTCCATCCCTACAACTGTTTTTTGGTTTTTTCCTTTTCGTCTTTCCTTCTTCTCTGTTACACTTCATCTCATCTGTTGGCGTTTGCTTCTCAGGCGTCCTCCTATCCTTTCCTACATTTGGTGATATGGTTTCTGGGAAGGATGTTCCTCCCGTTCATCTTTCCACTTCTGGCTGCCGGTGGAGGCTTACTCGACTTTGTTCTACTCTCTTTGTAATTTCTAGTTTGGCGATCAGTTCACATCTCCATTGCTGTAAGGTTTTGGTCTCCTGTATTGTACTTTGTTCTCATACTTTTTAATATAAAGTATCGTTTGCTTTTTAGTGATATATATATATGTATGAGAGAAAAAATGATACAACACTATGAAATGACAATAATTCAAGTAAATATTTTATAAATTTTATAAAGTTTTTACCATGTATATAATTTTATTTTATTTCTTATTTAATGTAATCAATGATAAAATTAAGTTAGATCAATCAAAACTCATCTTATCTATTACTAAACAAATCAACAATTTCATAGATTAATTAAAAAACTTTTTATTAAATAATTATTTTATTGCAAATGATTTAAATATTGTAATGTATACAAGTCTACACGTGTACAAATAAAAGACAAAATATACACCGATTGTGAAGAGCTGGAGAGATCACATGAAGATGGTGTTGCCATGTTTGTTTGTAACGACAAATCCGACAAAGTGATCCAACCCGAAAAGACCGATAAATATGGTTCACATGTCGGTGCTCCACTTTCTACTAACTCTAAGACTTTTTTTCACAAAAGACTTTCTAAGTCCATGTTTACACTAATATTTTGTAAAATAACATTTTCAATAATGTGGGGCACCTTATTCTTTTCAAAGTGTCTAACTTAAACTTAGAATAAGCTTTATTCAAAGTTTTCAATCATGACCCTTTGATTTTGTTAGTTGCATGTCATTATCACTTTTTTGTTTACTTTGTTTTTTTACGTTTTAACTAAATTAATATAGGCTAGGCTAGTACAAGTTTTTTTATCATCATTTCTCTTAATAATCGAGAAGAAAATCATAAATAATGTAAAAGGAAATCATTGAAAACCATAAATATTGTAGAAGGAAATCATGGTTGTCTTGTCATTTGTATTATATGAAATCATGGTTGTCGTGTCATTTGTGTTACATTTAACTTGTTAAATGTTAAACATTTAATGTAATTTATTTAAATGATATTAGTTAATTTTATTAATGTTAACAAAATCAAATTTTTATATTAAAATTTCCATATTTTATTTTACTTTGAATCTGATTGGTTATTACTTCGAAAGTTTAAACCCAAACACTTTACCGAAATGATTAGTTATGTGATAAAAAATCTTTGGAAAAATATTTTCTAACAAATAAAATTACATATAAAACAATATCTATCCAATATCAAGTAACAAAAATTTAAATTTTGCTCGACGCACTATTTTATGTTTTTTAGCAAAGGTTAGCGGGCATTACGATAAAGAAATTGCATAAAACTTGAACCTGAATTAGATATGAACAGAAAGTGGACACCTCGCGTTTGTAAAACGTAAGCCTGACGAAATGCAAAAAGGAAGATGATTCGCCGAGTTAGTAAAATATGAATGCAACAAACTTTTAATAAAAGCGACACGTGTTCACCTCAAACTTGGTCATCATTGTTTAACAAAAGATTATTCCAAACTTTTGAAGTGGGCCGAAATATTCAATGACCAAACTTTAATATATTGGGAATATGTACCTTCACCCAACTTCCGTTTGTGTTTATCTTTCGGAATCCAACCAAACGATGTTATGGGAGAGTGGATTGGAAGAACAATGTAAGTGGAGATTCACATGAATAAATAGACATGAGAAATTTTTTAAGTGTAATTCATTGATATTAATAACGAATAACTTTGTTCAAAAATAGTTAGATGCTATATAGTCTATTATTGTTGGTCAACAATAATTTCCAGTATCTTACACAAAAGTGTAGTTTTTAATATAAGAGATAAAAAATTTATTCTCTTTTTAAATAAAATAAAAGTAAAATTAAAATATTAAAATATAATTATTTTCAATAAAAAAAACGTAATATTACATTAAGTTTATAAATTTAAGTTGTTTTTTCACTATCTTTTTACTAATTTAATAAATTATTTTAATGTATATAACTCGTTACTTTCTTTTTGCTACTGGTCAAATCTTACAACTAGTGTACAACAATATTAATATCATTAAAATAACAAAATTACTCTTGAAATGACATGATTTTTAATATGGAAAATATTATTAATTTATGGTTATTTTAAAATATATGATTTTTAATATTGACAGTATTAGCTAATTAATATTAACATTTAAATTGTATTCAACACTTGTTACTAAGTTGTTATTTCAATTATTATTAAATTTATATAAGAATGAAATTCAACATATATGATAATAATTTGATAACTACTTGGTTAATAAGTTGTCTCAATTGGTTGCCACTCCAATGAGGCAACTAATGCGCACGCGGAGCCTATATGATGGTTTGGAGAGCCATGACTAGGGTTTTGGGGATTTTGCAGGGTGCTCTGTATCCTTGGGCAGCGAGTGCTGGTTTTGGGTGGATTTGTTTCTAAGTAACAAACAACTTGGAGTCCCGTTAGCTTTTCTGATCTAACTTAGTACCAACCAAGTATAAAAACAAGTGGGAATTTGGCGTCTGTTTTGTTATATTTTTACAGTCTAATTAAACTTGTCATTTCTCTGTTTTTGTGTTTTCGGTTCTTGTGTGGGATTTGGCGTTTATAGGTATTATTTTGTGTTATTGGTTTAGTTATGGAGGGGTTTCTCCTTTCCCTGTAGTAATCTTTTGGACCGGTCTTGTCATTATGCCCCTCTGGCATCTGTCCTTTTCCTTTTTTATTCTTGAGAATAGTGGTGACAGCTGCCGGTACTTCTGACCGGTTCAGTTTTTAATGGGTCGTAATTAATGTTTTAGGTTTTCATTATGCTCTTGATGGGTTAGAGGAGCGATGGTGAGGCTGGTGGTGCTTTCCTGGATAGCTGTCAGGAGCCGGAAACCTATCTGAAGACTCATTCCAGTTGGCAGCATTGCTTTAAGGGTCTCAAGGCCCGTAAGAGGCGGTTGGTGAAATCTCTTGAGGTTCGGGAAGGACTGGTTAGCTTTAATATTCCTCAAGAGATGAATTTGGCTCGTATCGAAATGTTGAGCATGAGGGATATTGTTGGCCATTTGGAGTTTACGGCCGGGGACCAGAAGGAGTTGGTGGAGTGGGTTTGCAAGAATTGGATGCCTGTGGTTGGGGACATGCCGAGAGTAATGAAATTGATGAATGGCTAGATTATGTTCATATTCTCCAAGCCGGAACATGTGGGTCTTATTCTGAAGAGATTTTGGTGTTTTAAAGATGGCTCATTATGTCTGAAAAAATGGCAGGTGGCTTTTGATCCTCTGAGGGAGAAGTGAAGTATTTGACACCTCTAGCTGCTTATTCCTGGGCTTCCAATTGAGTTGTGGACTGAAAATGGAGTTACAAACATGATCGAGATTGCATGAATTGATCAATTATGTGCCCAACATTAAGATGGTAAAATAAGTTTACAGACAAGTAATATAATGTATTAAAGTAATATAATGTATTAGGTGGTTTTGCTTACAAAGTATTGGGAAGAATGTAATCTTTAGTATGATTTCATTTTCTTAAAAAAATATTAACAAAGAACATAAAAGTTTTAAATTTTGTAATACATAAATATAATTTAGGGTTATATAATAATTTTTTTTATAATTTTTGGTAAATTATAAAAATATTATAATATAAAATTCAATTTATTTATAATTTTAATAGTTTTGATTTCAATAGATTTGATTGATTAGTATAATGTAGTTTTTTTATTAGTTTGGATGGCTTTGAAATTAGAGAATTTTTTTTTTTAATAATATAGGGTTACTCATAAATTCATGATAAATTCATAGTAAAATGATGTTTTATATCTTTGTAAAGTGTGTTGGTTAAAATTCATGAAGGGAAGAGAAGAGAATAGAATGATTTTGTGAAACTTTTAAATATAATAATTATAAATAATTATATATTGTTATTAATATTATAATGAAAATATCTTTATTAAATATTGGAAATAAAATATATATTTAATAATTATTTAAAAAATATAAAAGAAATTAAAAAATATTGTAAATAATTACAACTTTAATTTTAATGAATATGTGTATAGGTGTTCATACAAAGATTGAAGTGGTTTTAATTTCCATTAAAAAAATTATTGTTATATATAACAAATGTTAATAAATAGAAAGAAGATAAATAGGAGTACCTAAAAAATAGCATTTCATAGAAATAACTAAGAACATGTGAATGAGTGATTATCTTGGTCCATAAAAGTAAGATCATATTATCATTCATACCAAGATTTAAGTTTCCAATGACATGTTTGTGATCATGCTTGTGCATATATGTACTTGTGAAAATAGGTGGGATGAAGTACAAATCCCACTTTTGGCTTTTTAGCTAAAGGAGGATTTTGTAGCATGGCAAGATGTTTTTATCTTAGTGTTAAATATAAAATAGAGTAGTTATATATCTTTATTGAAATTTTGTAAGTTTTAAATGTGAGAAGAGAAACTACACATACAAATTCTATTAAGAAAAGTAGAGATTACACCACAACATACACATAATACATAGAGATTTACCTTCGAAACCATTAAAGGGAAAAACCAACAAAACTTAGAGTTGCACCTCTATCTTTCTCATTATGATTATTAACCACCCACAATAAAATATGTAGCTATTCCAGAACATCCAAAACCCTAACCCATTAACCATGATTAGAAATAGACCCCAATCCAACATGATTAAATTACACATTTTTAGGAAAAACCCAAAAGTAGCCCAAAAAATTTCAAACTCGTCTTCAGCTTGTATTGTCAATAACCTAATGCTCATCGCCGATGTCAGCTTCGCGATGCATAAGGAGGGCACTAAACTCCCCTCCAAATCCAACACCATGCGTAGTGCCCAACACATACGATGAAGCACTACAAGGTAAGGATCGTTAGACAACAATCCCCACACACATTTGCAAAAAAATATAACATATACCCAACAATTTTTTCTATGAATAAAAATGAGAAACATGTTTTTTAACTTCAATGAGTTTAGAAAGAAACTTCATCAACATAAGTGTGAAGTGGAAATTTTATAATCATAGAAACTCTTCCAAAATGTTACAAGACATGCATATCTACCAAATGTTGTCAAGCTAAGTCAAACTCTCAATGCTCATATCCTTTATTTCTCCATAAAAATATTATGGAAATACAGGCAAGCAAAAAAAAATCTTAATCGATAATCTATTAAATTTTGGAAAAAATGAGATGATAATAAATTGTAGACTTCCTAACTAGAAAGAAACAATTAATGACAACTTCACATCGTTTCTCTACTTTTATTTTTATTCTTCCTTGAAAACATGTTTTACAAAAAAACCAAAAGATTATTGACTTTCAAAATTGATAACTCACAAACATAATCCATGTTAACTGATGTAGGAGCATCAGGGCCATCTGATTGATTATTGAGATAAATTACAGTCACCAAATGAGAGAAAGAAAGGTCATGTTGCAGATCTCGACGGATTGGAGTTGGAGCATTAGAGTTGTTGTGTCAAAGTAATCGACACCATGCCAAAACAAGAATGCCACGGGAGCGTCAACAAACATCTATCAGAGTTGCATGTCGGGGTTGTAGCAAGGCTAACAGTTTGGAAAAGGTTGACAGTTAAAGAGAGATACGTTAGGGTTGACATGCGATCGGAGCCACCATTCCAGAGCAGGATCAAAGGGATAAATTAGGAAGGTTCGATTGAGCACCAATGATCAGACACGTCGATGAAGCTTCGTGAAGAAGGAAAGAGAGGGAAAAGGCCGAGGCCATTGAAGATGATTTATTATGGACTTGACATAAGTTAATGGAGTTGGAAATTGGGATTGAAGAACCCATATGATCTTTTGAATTTCTCAATTATTTTGAGAGGACCAGAATTTTGATGTGGAATGTGTATGCAGCTTGAAGAAGCTTCTAGTGAAGGTGCTAGAGGATTATGGATAAGGATCCATCACAGAGGTGTAGAGAAGGAGGAAGCCACCAAACAACCAAAAGAGTTGAAGAAAGGAAGCATAGTGGAAAACTTGTAAATTGTAAAAACTGTGTATTGTAAGCAAGCTGAAAATGAGACTAGGGGCATAACTATTGTAAATTTAAAATTCTATTGGGTTAATGAATTGATAGAGAAGTTGAGAGACCTCTATCTCTTGTTTTAGCTCTTCGTATGTGGTGGTTGTCCATTTTTCATTTCTGTTGTATGCATTTTGAGCTGCAGAACATGTACCAGCAGGCTGTCCTACTTCATTAAGACCAATATCTTTGTTGTGGATTTTGATAAGTTAATGGTTTAGATACATAAAATGAAATTATTATAGTGGTGTGGATTTTATTGATTAATGTAATGTAATTTTTTTATTCATTTGAATGGCAATGAAGTTATAAAAAAATTTCAAAACTTTCTAATGTTATTTTAGTTTTTTTTTGAAATCAAATTCATACTAAATTGATATCTTCATTATATAAAGTATCTTCATGATTTAAGTAGATATGTCATGCATTTAATGTAGTAATCTAAAGTGAAAAATAATTGAAGTTCAAAAAACTAATAAAAGAATCTGTTTACTCTCTAAAAACATAATAAAAAGCATAAGTTCAACAAAATAAAAATTGTTAACATTTAAAGATCTGTCATTAAAAATATACAAGTTAAAAATTTATCATGGCTATCTTGTGATTTTTTAGAATAACTCTGGTTGTTGTCACTTTAAAAGATTATAGTATATTTTAATTAATGGATATATAATTGTAACGTAGCATCATCACTTAATTTTTTTTGATGTCCCAATTGCGTAAGCAAATCTGCCCTACGGATAGTTAGATCTACTACAAAGATCAAAACAAGCTCCTACAAGTTCAATCTAAGAAAGAATCGAAACAAATAGTTATCTGTTTTCTAGATCTAATACATTGCCATTAACTTTCAAGCATTGGGAAGAGGAAGAGTAACAAAACTCACCTTGAACCTGTCGGTTGTCCTTGCTCTAGTTCCAACTTGATTTCCAAGGCCTGAACCTGTTTAAATATCACAAGGAACAATACTTCCAAACACTAGATGTTAAAGCTAAGATCTACTTTGTACAAAGCACAACATGCATTCATAAACATAAAAAACACACATAGGAAAAACATGCTAAGTTATATTGATAAGAACTCAAGAAGATCAAGATATAGTTACCCTTGATGTCCAAGCAATAACTGTTCTTCCAAAGCTCCCTCTCTAGCTATCTCTGCAAATCCTCCAAGACCATAGGTTTGATGCCTCAAATGCCCTCCCTTTGGCTCATGGATGACATCTCCTTTATAGGATGTGGGA
Organism: Larix kaempferi; assembly: GCA_027924585.1. Lineage (NCBI taxonomy): Eukaryota > Viridiplantae > Streptophyta > Pinopsida > Pinales > Pinaceae > Larix > Larix kaempferi. The sequence goes on along the minus strand of BSBM01000606.1, from coordinate 2,910,883 downwards.
GGCTAGCCACTTAGAGAGGAAGGTGGATCTACATGAGCAATTAGTGGATCAAGAGGTTGAGCCAAGCTAATCGAGGAAAGTAAGTTAGGATCGAACAGGAGGTCCAATCCCAAGAAAATCTCCCGGAGGGTGAGATCCACATCCCAAGCCAAAAGATAGTTTGAAGGAATTTTCACGCCTCTTTAATTGAGCATAGTGTGAAAATATTGGGATTTTCGCGCCCCAGCAAGTATGCAGAACGCAAAAATAAGGAATTTTTGTGTCTGCATTACCAGCAGACCACAAAAATATTGGTAAAGGATGATCAGGTGAGGTGGCAAGTGACCTAATGAGGTGGATTTCGACTAAATCAAGGTGGATTTGTCTCTAGAAGGTGTAGATGAGACCAAGAAGGGTAACAATAAGGTTCATCACTCGTTAGTAGGTAGGGTCGTAAAGTGTCGCATGATGAGGATACGACATAAAGGTTCAAAGTGGTACTTTGAGGTATAACAGATGCCCCCTAAAGTGTGAGGTCAGAAGAAAGTGATGGCCGAAACACTTTACCAATAGATGAGTCCGTAGAGATAGTAGCGAGGAGGTTGGAGAGGAGAGATACAAGGAAACAAGATTGTCAAATAACACCGAGGAGGGCATACCCATGCTCGAGACAACTGACTCAAAGCATGGCTGCCGACCAATACAATGCAGATCCATGGAATAACCGATATGATAGAGACTGTAGATGAAGCACAGCTACTATGAACAAACGTAGATCTGTGATCAAATAACAACACAACCACAACCAATAAAATAGTGGATCTGTGTGACAGTACATAAACAAGGTCACCAATAGGATGTCAATGTGGAGACCCATTCAATAATCACCATCGCAGCCTGGATGTAAAAGAAATATCAAGAGCGTCTAGGGTCTTCTACACGATCTGAAATTGATACGAATCTAACCATGTGATTACAAGGTATTGAAGTCGAACATGGAGTCGCCAATTTCTGTAGAAGTAAATCCGTCCTACAGATAGTTAGATTTACCCCAAAGACTAAACTAAGTTTTTATGAGTTCAATCAGAGACATAGGGGAAACAATTGGTGATCTATTCTCCTAGATCTAGCTCACACATCATCTAAGAAGCTATGGAAAGACAAAGAAAGGATATGGGGTACATTACTTTGATGGTTGTCCTTGCTGCCCCTAAGTTGCTCCAACTCCATCCTTTGATTATGGACTTATGAACCTATTCACAAAGGAAAGACAACACCTTCTCCAAAGCAATATATGTATAAACAAAGATCTAACTGTAAAAACATAGACAATTTCATGCATCAATATAACAAGAGACAATACATGGGAGAATAGGCCAAGTTATCATTAAGAAAGTCAAAGAAGCTGATTACAATGTTATACCTTGATTTACAAGATGATAGCATCTCCTTCCAAGCTCTCCTCCATCACCCTTGCAAGACTCATAGGGTCATAAGTTTGGTGCTTCCAAGATCACCTCCCCTTAGCTTATGGATGGTCCTCCTTAAGTAGGATTTGGGAAGGCCAACCACTAGGAGAAAATGATGGATCTAAGTGAGTAAGATGTGGATCAAGGATCTAAACCATGCCAAGGAGGGAATGCGAGATGGGATTCGAAGGGGTACCTCATTCTAAGAAAATCTCCATGAGATCCAAGATCCAAAATCAAAGGGATAATCCTAAACCAAAATTTTTGCTCCCCTATAACTAAGCAAAGCGCGAAAATATTGAAATTTTCGCTCCCCCATAGGCATGCAGGGCACGAAAATATTGAAATTGTCGCTCCGCCATAGGCATGCAGGGCACGGAAATTGTATTAAGGTAATTTTTGGAGGTGGTTAAGGTGCAGGGTTTCGACCCCTTACTTGTTGGATTTGCTTCCAAATGTGACTAGGGAAGGGTCCTAACAACCTTAGGAGGCATAAACATCATGTTTTCCATGGTGGTGAAACATGTAGATCCTCACTTACACATGGTGTGGAAATTTGAGGTATAACAAAACAATGTTGATGGAAGTACATTTCATTGACGAGAATCAAGATGTAATGGTTTACACATATAAAGCAGAGGACATCATCGTATTTCAACTTGTAACACGAGTAAGGAATAACTAGATTGTTGTTGTGGTTTCTGCATAAGTTTCCATGGAGATGGCTAGGTTTTCTCAATTCTTTCGTTTATGATCAACTTAGGAGTTTTGGGTTGGAGCTTTGATGGTCAAGGGTTTCCATTCCAAGGTATAGGTTTTGATGCTATCCTTGTTTACTATGGTATGTTACAAGCTTATTAGGTGTTTGGGAGTCACTGATGTATGCTAAAACATATTGTTCTCTACTTACTTGATGTCTCAACCTGGCCTCAGCATTTACTATCTTTTCTAGTTTCTTGTACCTAGTTGGGCCCCTTTTCTTTAATTCTCCTCGTATTCCCCGATGGATATTTACACATGGGGGTGTCTCATGTTCTTGGGATTCATGATCCGCCTTACTTTAATAAGTCTTTGTCATCCGGGGAGGGTTTTGACAATCTACCTTCCTCTCACACCTGTGGTTCCCCTCTGCTCTCTTTTGAAGTTACCTAGGAGCCCACTCCTATAGCTTCCCCCCTAAGCAATCTTGGTACCACATCACTCTCAGGCCTATTCCTTGGCAAGCCATACTTGGACAAGGGTTCGGACCTGGGTACCACAATCTCCATTGCTAGGAGGAAGCATAGAAGGTGTTAAGAAGAAACCAGAGGTAAACCTTCCCCTAGGAGAGGATGCCCCAATGTTTGAAGTATTCTCTATGTTTGAACCTGCTATTGTAGGGAATTTTTGAGGCGATAGTATGTCTCTACCCACTTTTCAGAATTGGGTGACAAATCAGTGGCAGTTTTTGGAGTATTCTCCATAATGTTTTGGGCTCTCCAAAGGATGGCTTAGAGCCATTCTTTGGTCTACTGAAGATGCCAAGAGGGTTCTCGAAGGTACCTGCTTCTAGGGGAAATATCCATTTAAGCAAAAGAGATGGGTGATAGTGCACCTTTGATGCCCACAGGGAGAAAATTCACTCACACCCGACTTGGGTGAAACTCCCAGGGCTGCTACCAAAGTTGTGGACCCTCGAAATATTCTCACTGATTGGAGCCACTCTAAGTGATTACCTTATGGCAGATGGAAGTATTGAATTTATAGGTGAGATGGTAGTGGAAAATATTTTGGTAGATATGGACATCAGAGATGGTTTACCTGACAAGATAAATATCTCTAAAGGACCTTACACCTATTCTCAGGAACTAGAATATATAGTATTTCCTTTCAGATGTAACTGGTTCCATCCATATGGTCACGTTGTTCAGGATTATTTGTTTCCCCTTATGTGCAATTTCTAGAGGAACAAGAAGCCCAAGGAGATGAAATTGGAATATTTGGAGGATAGTTCCCAACCTCTAGAGACTGCTCTCGTACCTTTGTCTATCAATGTGGTTTATCCTCTATCTCTGGAAGTAGTTTTGGTGTCTTCTCCATTTGTCGGGACCTATAAAGCTATATTAGGGGACCCTGTAGCACTACTTGATCTTTCATTGGTAGTAATGAATAAGAACCAAAAGACTGAGGTCCTAGAAGCTTTGGCACTCTCTGCTTAGGTATCTTTCACAGCTAATGTGGATTCTCCTCAGTCTCATTAAGTAACTCTAGTGCCTCTACCATATGAGGGGACCTCTTATGTTTCATCAGAGGGTCTTCCATCACTTTGTGGGCTTACGCCGATTTCAAAGGCTGAGAATCTACAGACTGTGACTCAGGAAGATAAGGCGATCTCTATTGAATCAATTTTCAACTCTCCTACTCCTAGTAAGTTTTTACAACCCCTTCATGTTTATCCCGTGGCTACCTTTTTGTATACTACATCCCTTCCTATATTTTCCTTAGCTAGTGGACTAGATACTCCCTTGCCTCCTCTCCTAACCCATATCATTAGGCCCTTTAGAACACCGAACACTATTTTTAGTCTCTTCGATAATCCCACAGTTTTTCTGTCTTTTGATGGATTATATGGATGCCTAGGGTACCCCACTAGGTCCCATGGTCCCCCCTATTATATTGAACCCTTTCCCAGATACCCTCTTTCCCTCCCTCCCTAGCCTTATAATTTCTTTTTTCCTTCACCTGTGAAAGCTACTTTTCCCCTGAGCTTCCTTATGGCCCCAAAGGATATTTCTAGTAGAATTCCAACAGATGGATTTTCCACATAGGTTCTTTCTCTTGCATCCTCCCCCCAGTATTCCCTACCTACACTAGAGCCTAGTTCGAATGTCCTCCCCATACCTCCTACTGGTTGCAAGCCCAAGGCTACCTAGATCTATCCATCTTCAAGGAAGACTAATACTTCGCCTAGATACCACTTTAGGCCTATATCCTCTCAAACATCGAGGGTATCATTTGAAGCCGTTAAAGGTATTTTAAAGTATTCATATGGAATTCCTAGTCAAATTCGAGGTCGAAATTCTATTATGGCATCTTCCAAATCACAAAAAGTATTAGATGTCAAAGTGGTAGGAAAATAAATATCAAGGGGGCCTTAGCATGCACCCCCAGGAATAAGGTACGCTAATGCTATGCATCTCCCTGAATGTGAGTTTGGGCCATACCTCCAAAAAATAGGCTCTGAAAAGAATGGTTTCTCTTCACAACCCTAATGTTTTGTTACTACAGGAGTCTCTAAATATTGGTGATTCTATTATCAAGGATATTAAGTCCTATTTTCATGGCTGGGTTTATTTCCTTGGATGTTGTTGGTATGTTAGGTGGACTGATAACTGGTTGGAATATTAATTCTATGTCTACTTCTTCCTGTTGGGGAATATACTTAGGTTTGGGAGCTGATCTTATCTCCAGATACTTGGGCATTTCTTTCACCTTCTTAAATATTTATGGTCCTCATTTACATAGAGAGGATTTCTGGGATAATATTTTTGATGCAGGCTTCCATCGGGCACATAACTTCATTCTTTCCGGAGATCTGAATTTTTCAATAGGTGAGGGAGAGACGTGGGGTAAAACAACTCACAAAGATCAACTTTCCGAGTAATTTGTCAGAAAATTTGAATAAGTATCCCTTTTCTATCTTCCACTGATGATTCTTAAACATACTCGAAGGAATAAGAGAGCTAGATACCATGTTGTTGCAAACAGATTGGACTAACGTTTATTCAATGAAGGAATGTTGCATTCTGCATCTTGTGCTAAACAATGGATAGGAACAGGAGGTGACTCTGTTCACTTTCATGTCTTCCTTGAGATTAGAGGAGATTCGAGCAAGCCCCTTCGCCTTTCAAATTTGATGCAATGTGGTTAGATGATGAGGATTTCCACTTATTGATCAAAAATCTATTTGGACTCGCTACAACCCTTTTACACAAAGCTCGATTGATGTACAATTTTTGAACAATATCAAAAGGTTGAAAGCTCAAACGATTCCTTGGGTGGAGAATTACAAAAAAGATAGGCGTAAGGAACTCCTAAACACTAAATCCCAACTGGATACATTTTACACATCCTTTGCAGATGGTTATATCTCTTTAGACCATAAATTATAGATTATGGAACTTGAGCATAAAAGAGGAAGCTCCTACTTGATGAGGAATCCTCCCTCCGACTCAAAAGTCGAGCTATTTGGCTTAACAAAGGTGACTGTAACTCCAAGTTTTTTCATAATTTCATTAAGAATAGGTGTTGATGTATATGTAACTTTGGAATGTATTTCATATATATTTATTGTACCCTTATTAGAGATGTGTTATTCCTCTATAAGGAAGTGTCGTCATGTGGATTGACAAGTGTCGCAAGTGTGTGTACTTGCCGATGGGTTATTAGACCACCATGAGTGGGGTCGGCCCTGAAATATATATTATATTGTGGATGTATCTAGATAGACAAGTCGGCCCCATAGTGTAACTGGGCAAACAGGTTATGTATAAATAGAGATCGGGAGATCTCTATTTGGATCATTCGGAAACTCACACTTCTCTCACTCAGAAAGTGGCGCACTAGTGAGGAGGAGGATAATTTGCTCTAGGATACTATCTCAAGTGTATTTTGGTTGTACTTTGGTTGAGCCATTGCTCTCTCTATCTCTGAGGAAGTTGTGGGGTTTTTCACCTTAGGGTTTTCCCCACGAAAACTCTGTGTCTCTTGTCTCTCATGCTTTTGATTCTTGTGATGCTTGTCATGCTTATTGTGATTGTTATGCATTGATATACTGTATATGTTATTCTCTCAGTAAAGATCCAAGAGTATTGTGAATTAATGCTCAAAATTTAACAATAGGGAATAAATTAATTCTATCTGGTAGATCAAAGATGAAGATGGGATAATGGTATCTAGTTTCAATGATATTACCAATGTTGGGGTGAGGTACTTTTCCAACTTGTATAAGGAGGACCAAAGAGAACCTATAGCTTCTATGCTCAAGATTATAGCACACTTTCCCTCTTTTGTATCAAAAAAACATAATGAATCCCTTAATGAACCTGTTTCAAAAGAGGAACTATCTGCTGTGATCAATTCTATGCACGTGGACAAGATTTCTAGGCTAGATGGATGGCCCGTTGAATTTTACTTGGGCATGTATGAGCTCATAGGTGCAGATATCCTTGTAGTTGTTGAAGATTCTAGATTGAAAGGTAGGGTATTGGCTTCCTACAACACTACTTTCCTTAAACTAATCTCGAAAGTTGATAGGGTGAAAAGAATGGAAGATATTTGCCGTATTTCTTTATGTAACTATGTATACAAGTTGATAGCCAAGGTCCTTGCCAGTAGAATTAGGGGTATCCTATCTAAAGCTATATGCCCTAAAAAAATTTATATTCTTAAAGGCCATTATATTCATGATGCCATCATCATTGCACAGGAGGTCCTACACTCAACAAATACTACTCATTTCCCATTGTGGCTATTAAAGCAGACTTGCCAAAGGCTTATGACAGGGTTAACTAGACATTTATCTATTTGGTGCTCACTCGGATTGGTTTTTAGCTTTCAATGGTCAACTGGATACTATCCTCTGTGCAATTTTTCAGCTTCACTATACTCATCAATGGCTCTACCTCTCGTTTATTTAGACCTAGCAGAGGGATTAGGCAAGGTTGTCCATTGGCCCCTTTATTATTTTTGTTAATCATGGAAGGTCTCAACATAATCCTCTCCTATGCCAGATCTATTAGTCCCTTTAAAGGATATCACTTTAGAGGATATGTATCCATTACACATATTCTTTGTGTGGATGACATTTTACTCTTTTCATATGGAAGCAAAAGGGAGATAAAAAGGATCAAATCTCTCCTTGCACTTTTTTCACGAGCCACAGGTATGTTATGTAATCCACATAACTATTCACTTTCCTTTCTTAATATGGAAGCATGGAATATAGAATGGATCACTAATAATTTGAATTTGACATTGTTGATATTTCCTTAGGGATTAAATACCTTGGTTTTTTTATTGAACTCAATGACTATTCCTGCAAAGGCTAGGTGTGGCTTCTTTGTAAAATTATAATAACTTGGTTATTAAGCCCCAGACATATGTTATTATTTTGTTTATCATTGACCATTAGGTGCTAGGAATATGGATTTTGGACATTATTATTATTATTATTTAGATCACTAGCTCAACATGCACAACTAACGCAAATTGGGGGCCATGGATTTGACATGTGAGGGAGTTGGGGATTAATAGATGTAGATCTCCCTAACATAACTCTTTGGACCCTATTTTTGACTATTTTGGTTAATATAGGCACTATTACACCCTCTTTGATGTTTAGTGGGGCTTACTTGGCTAGTGTGCCCTCCTTGGATATTCCAAGCCTCTTGTGATGCTTCTCATGTGCTAGTGTGCCCTCACTAGCTATTTTTTAGCCTGCACTCATTGAAAACGTGTAACACCCCTCTCTATTTCGCCTTTTTCTATTTTGGGAAAGGGAATCTCTAATTGTAACCTCCCTCTCATGAATTATTTAACCCCCAATAAATTTGAATTACCTCTCTTGGAATTGGAGTTACTTCCTTGGGAATTTGAATGGCTATAGAGGGATTGGAAAGGGGATTTATTTCATTCTTCTTCTTCTCTGTCTAAGTTCTCCAGGGTAGTGGAATGCTGACTTGTTTTGGGGAATACATGACCTTGAGGAGGATATGAATTGTATTGCAAAATATTGAAGGCCTTGTAATGATGTTTGAAGACCCTATAATGGGGATTGAAGATTGATTGTGCAGAACACACCATGAGTCCTTATCCCATTGCTTGTCCCTATTTGAATATCTGCACGTGAAGCGTGACAATGGATGGTGATTTCCCAAGGGACCTATGTGGTGAAGGGAATCCCATTGCACCTGGTAGTGTAGATGGAAGGGAAATTTTAGATGGAGAAAGGTGTAGTTGTTTTTTTTGACAATGTGGAAAGGGCACAACCATATGCTCTGGTTCACCTATTTGTAATAATTTATGGGTTATAAGACCTATTCCATTACATCCAGAGTGAAATTTCCAACAAGGAATACTTTTTGTTTCATTGAATTTTTTTTCGTATTAACTAAGATATGGTCATTTTGGTGTGGCATGGTCTTCTCATGGTGTTGAGAAGGGCGTAGACATACCTTCTGGTTCAAATTTTTTTGAGTATTTTTGGGGTGTGATACTTGTTCCATTGCATTCAGAGCAATGCTTCCAGTAATGAACACCTTTTGTTTCATTGAAAAATATTTCTATATGACTGAGATAAGGTTGTGTTTGTGTGGAAGTGTTCTTGATGCTGAGATGAGTACACCACACTTGTTGGTTTGAGAGTACCTCTCCTATGAATCTATGGCATCAGCTTGAGGGTGAATGTCATGTTGAAATATGCATGAGTATGGCATGTCTATGGTAGGGTGGAACGTTGTCATGTTGTCGAAGCTAGTTGCCCATGGTTGAGATGAGTATTTCTTTATATGTTTGTTTACTGTATTTCAAAAATATATGTGCTTATAAATCTGATTTGCTTATGATTTATATGGCTCGAGGTGACATCCATGAGATATGTTTTTATATTGTTGTAGATGACATATTTTATATCTGAATTTTTTCATGTTGATATGTTATGGTGGATAGGCAGTGATGAGTATTCTATTATGTGTTTATTTACTACACTCTGATGTACATGTGCTCATTGCTAGCTCATTGGATCCAGTTTTTGTTTATGGTTTGTATGGTTGTAGGTGAAAACCATGAGATGTTATGTTATTATCATCTATATGGATCATTGGGTAGCTACACTTTCTGGACTAACCTGAGTTTGGCGAAGTTACTTCGCATGTACAAAAAAACCCCTTTTCACTGGTCCTTTCAGCATCAACCTGTGAACAGGATGAAGTCTCACCCAAGGTGAAGATGGGTGGTTACAGAATCAGGTTTTTGCAAACTCGGTGATGCGAGGATGTGGAAACTGACCTTCACGAAGTTCCTCTTACTTCACTTCTACTTAACATAACAACATGAATACATGACTTTGCACTTTGCATTTACCAACAGTTACAGACTTTGTTGAATCGTTGTCATCTCTATCTCTAGAACTATGCATTCAGTACATTAATTGTTACATCACATATTCATACACATGTGTTATGCTTATTTAACATGTAATTCTCATTGACATACATATGAAAGCAAAATGCATAAGTATAACATAACATAAGCACAAACCACAACATATATTCATACAAACAACACAAGGATTTACGCGGTTCACCCCCAAGATGGGAGCTATGTACACGGGAATGTTTCTTTATATTACTCGGAAGAGTTAACAGTTCCATTCTACACACTCAGCTACAGACTCTTCTCTACAATAGATCTCTTCACACACAGCTACAGAGTCTTTTCCTCTTAGTATAAGTCTATGATCAAACAACAACTACTATCCCCCGATAAGATCTAACAAAATCCAATCCTTCATATAAAAAATTGCCCCTTTTATATATGTTCCTGAAGTTCATATCTTTACAATAACTATGGGACAACCCCCATAGTACCCTTAAACCCAAAATGGCATGGTTCTCCTATTGACCACGCTTTTCCTTAACTTCGATGTCCTTCTGCGCTGCTTCTTTTGACTCTGACGCTTCTTCTGACAACCGCTTCTTCTAACAGCCGCAGTTATGACCGCGTGGATTTGAATCTATAGCGGCATGTCCTTTGCACCATTCCGCTTCTTTACTCTCTACTTCCGTAGCTGACAGTTCACCGCTTCGTTCATAACTGCTCCAACTACCTTTGGCCATCCTTAGTACTTCTCTTTTAATAAGGGGACATGCTTTGTCCTGTCACTTTACTGGGCTTCGTACCCTCCTCCCAGGAATTGTAGAGTTACTTCTCCCAAAAATGGTCGATGTTAGGCCTCGCCTAAATGTACCTTTGTCATCAAAACTGTTGCACTTGGTTTGCGCCCAACAAGCCCCTAACACTTACTTGTGGCTCATCCCCAAGCCAATTTCAGCGGGCGTCTTTGACTACGCATCGCATGGGATGGTTGTCTTCGCAGGAAAGTCCTGAAAAGTTACAGTTAACTTCGCAACTACTTCCTTAGCTTCTTGCTCAAATTATTTAATTGTTTCGAGCATAATCTTGGAGATGGATTCTTGCATTTGTTCCTTCACTGTAGTCTCCGTTGTGCGGAGTTCTTCCATTTTTTCCTCAATCTCCTCGGAAAGTGCCATTGCTTCTTCTTGTATCGGTTCTATCTTCGATTTTGTTTTCGCATCCTTCAACCTTAGCACTTTCAGTTCTTTCTGCAACTCTTTTGTCTATGCGAACTTCTGGATCCTTTTCCTTGGTGGCATATCCTTCATATCCATGTTCACAAAATCAAGGTCCTTCTGCCTTTGCTGAACTTCATCCTAAATCTTCTGTAATTCAGGGTCCTCTTATAGAATAGCCCAAACTTTGGTGACTTCTTCCAGTAGGTCTTGACATCTCGTCACTTCTGCGGAGATATTTTCTGTAGCTACCTTCAATCCTTCAGCTCGATTTTCTTTCACATTTGGTGGAGTGCGAGGTTGTTGCCGATATTCTAAATCAACAATATTTTCCTTGTACTCAATCTCCATATCTACCATTTCTTCTTTGAGATTATCCATGGAAGAACTAATATTTAGGATGGTTTCTTCTACTTGAGGCTCTTTTGTGCAGTCTGGGATCTTCGTGCAGACTTCAGTGATGGCATGCTTCAACTTTTCGGCTTCTCTTGTGCATATGCGAGCTCATTTTTCATCAACACACATTCATTTTGTAGCTCCTTGTAGCTATCTTCCAGCTTCAGATTCTGGTTATACAAGATCATGTATCTATATATGATTTCTTCCACAACCTGCAAATGCATATTATGCAGTTCGTCGATGGGTAACATTCCCACATTGATATCCAGATGTGTGAGCTTCTTCACACCTTCAACAATTTCATCAGTCAAGAATATTACATTGATCGGCTATATGCAGACTAGCCGAGGTTTCATCATCAAAGCAAGTGGTTTCCTCTTCCTTTGGCTTGACTCGCCTGTTCTGTCTTTAGAATCTGATTCCCTTACTAAGTCTCTCTAGACTTCTTCCACTCTTGCTACCAAACTCTTCAGTTTTGTAAGGATCTACATCATGCTTGCTTGGACTTCATCTTGCTTGGTGTCCTTTACCACGGGTGTCTCTTCAAGATGCGCACTAACTCGGGTTGCGATGCATTCGTAATCATTTTCATGTAACTGCACGTCGAGGGGAGGCTTATTGGCCTTCTGTTTCTTTTTTTGTGTTCCTTTCGGCACAACTGTGTCGGGATTCTTCCTTTTGTCTCTTGCTTGCAAATCATCAGTTTGTTGTTGTTCTTCTTTTGTATCTTGACCCTGACCTTGAGTACTTCTTGGTTCATCTTCTTGATTTTTCATATTTCTAGTTGCGCTTTCCTATGATGTAGTTATGAGCATCTCTAGTGCATCAATATTCCACTCCGGCGGCCAATATTCCATGACTAGCTCAATTTTCTGTGCATCCAACTGCTATAGCCCTTCAAATCATTCAAGATTCTATAGTTGTGCTCTTGGATGAACATAATGAAATGAAGGTCAACTTTGAATATCATCTTGCGAATGTACATAGTTGTTATTTCTATGGTGATACATGGAGTGCACTGGGTCACTTTGCATAACTGCTCATAATATGTAAACATCTGTACATTATTAAGTCGTTGTCGGTTCGGCTTCACGTTTTCCCACATGTTCACAAACTTGGGTCCTCGGCAATCTCCAATGAATACTGGGAAATTATGATGAAACTTTGGTTCTTTCCAGGCTACAAATGCTATTAACACCAATAACCAACTGTAATGGAAATGATTTCCACCTTATTGTGTATCTATAACATCATCTAGAAACTCGTTCAAGAGATAGCTTGACCTGTTATACAGGATTCCATCCTTATCCTTCGTAGCTAAGGAAATTGCAGCGACCAACACCTAGGTCATTTTGCATTTCCTAAGGAATTTCCCTACTAGCAACTGAACTATGAACCACGTAGCTTGATCCTTGATTCCAGCTGTATGGTATCCACGACTTCCCTTAACCAAGCCAAATTCATCCTTCATTCTCTTGGAAATATCTTTGTCCTTGGTTTTTCCTACGAACTTTGTAGCAGGATCAACACCTCTCTTTCTCAAGTGTGTGATGCAGTAGATTATATCTATGTTGATGTCAATCTTGCAGACTAACCACAATTATCCCTGGGGCATATAGGAAATTAGTGTGCACACAACCATTGTGAGCTCGTGACTTCTGTTGAAGTGAGGAATGCGTAGAAGGTTCAACAATCCGAATGGATGTAACAACTTAAGCCAGTCTTGGGTGTGGATTGTCAACTACTTTGTGGTTTCATCATACTTTCGGCACATATATTGATCTGGCTCAAATTGAGGATACTTCTCTTCTTGTAGCAAATCATGGTCCGAGAACTTGCAATCTGTAATTCTGTCGAGCAAGTTCTCCTCCACGTGCACATGGCTCGACATGGGAGGCAACAAAATATCATACTGTGGGCTCTTCATAAGTAACACAGGTGGCGCACTGTCTCTTCTTGGAGGGATGTATTCATGCACAAGAAAGATTGGCCTGTCGCGAGGTTCTTCTGGAGGAAATGGATTTGGAATATTTGCGCCCCTCGGATTTTCTTGCTCAGAATCCCTTTGCTTATCTTTATGCTTCTTCTCTTGTACATTGCGCGGTGAAACTCTAGAGGTTCCACCCCTTTCTGGTACTTCTTTCTTCATTGGTGTCTTCAAGACTCCTTCCAATCCAGAATGTTGGAAGTCTCTTAAGATTTCATCTAAGGTTGATTTCTCAAACATCAACTGTCGAGTTACTTCTTCTCTTGATTGGTAAAAAATTAGAGATTACAGGCAGTAAAAATAGAAATTCGTGGTAAAATTGGTAACAATGCAGGCTTTACTATTTATAGGCACACCTTCAACAAGCCGCACCCAAAAACGGATAACTTAGAATTAAATGCCCTATCCATGGGCCAAATCTTGTGTAGATATTGGTCCTTTCCCTTCTTTTAATGTGTCTTCAATGGACAAGTATGCCTTAAAAGTGGAAAAATCTGGTTCCCAAAAATACTGTATAACGACTATTTTTCGACCAAAAATTGTAACAACTAGTTGTATTTTACTTCGTTGATGGTTAGGTGAATCTGCGAAGTTAAATTCGCATTTTCCCTCTCTCAACCTGAACTTCGCAGCATGACTCCCTTCTTTTACTTCGCAACTTAGCTTGCTATGTGCGCTTCGCAACACATCTTCACATATTGTAAAACTGCGCATTTTAACAAAACTATGTGAAATCTTTGCCTTCTATTTTAGTGTACAATTTCAACTGCACTTGAAACTTAAAACTTCTATGCATTGCTTAACTGATACATGGAGGAGTAGGGCCATCCTTGTAAGGCTTTAGTCTACTCCCATTAACAAGTCCTTGTGATTTTTCTCCATGTAATGTGGCTAACTGAAATGCACCACCTTTAGTAACATTTTTGACAATGTACGGCCCTAACCAATGCGTTTTGAATTTTCCAGGAAATTTCATAAATTTACTATCATAGAGGATGACAAGGTCTCTTTCCTGGAAGAATTTGTACTTGATGTGTCTATCGTGCCATACTTTCTCTCTGTCTTTCTGCACTTGTTGGTGAAAACCTGCTATGAAATGATCTTCCTCCAATCCAACTAACTATAATAATATTTCATGCATTGTCTGATCATCAGCCATATCTGTGAATGTTGCAATTCTCAAGCTTGGTACTATGTATTCCATGGGCATGAAAGCTTCTTGTCCATATGCTAATCTGAAGGGTGTATGACCTTTCAAATTTTTACAATTTGTTCTATATTCCCATAATACTGCTGGTATTCTAAGATCCCAATAATCCATGTTTGTGTTGCATACCTTGGTCAATGCATTCCCCAATACTTTATTAAAGGATTCTAGAGTGCCATTATCTTGTGGATGATATGGTGTACTCTTGTGATGGTAGATCTGAAATTCTTCTGTTAAGGCTTCAATAGTTCTCTTCAGGAAATGAGTTCCCTGATCGCTCATCAGAATTTTTGGACATCCAAACCTTGTTAAGATGTTCTCAAAAATGAACTTCCCAGCGGTAACTGCGCTACAATCCTTTACTTGTTTTGCCTCTGCCCATTTGGTTAGATAATATGTAGCTGTGATGATATATATTGAACCAGTTCTTTTCCATGGTGGATTAATAGGTCCCGCAAAATCATATCCTATTTGTCAAAGGCTTGCAAAGTCAGTTGTGGCATCAATGACATCTCATCTCTTCAAGATGGTCTCCCTGTTCTTTGGCATACATCGTAACTCCAACAATGTTCTTTTGAATCTTTGTGTATGGTAGAACACCATAGTCCTCATCTCAATATTTTATGTGCAGTCACTCTTCCTGCGTAGTGTCCTCCAAATACTCCTGAATGTGCTTTAGCAAGTATCATAGGTTTCTCGTGTTCTAATACACATCTTCACAATACTTCATCCGATCCTAAATTGTATAATTCCCCTACAATTAGAGTAAAATCAACTGATCTTACTACCAACTGTTTCTTCTGCTGCATAGTAAATTCTGTAGGTGCTAGTCCTGTAGTCAGAAATTCTACAATATCTCCGAAGTAGTCATCTTCTATGTGGATAGCAAATAACTGCGCATCTGGTAGACTATCCTCCAAATTACTAGGTTCTTCTCCTGACTCGATTCTTGACAGATGGTCAGGTCCTGCATTCAATCTGCTTGGATTCACAATGATTTCAAAGTCATACTCCTGAAACAGTAAGAGCCATCTGCATATTCTCCCCCCTAACACTAGTTTATTGACCAAGTACTTCAAAGTTGAATGGTCAGTGAACATACAAAAATGCGAACCTAGCAAATAGTGTCTAAATTTCTGCAATTTGTACACCATAGCTAAGCCTTCCCTTTATGTTGTGGTATAATTCTTTTCTGCTGAAGAGAGCTTTCTGCTTGAAAAGGAAATGGGATGATCGATGCCTCCCTCACCTCGTTGTGCTAGTACAATGCCAAGTGTTATAGATGAAGCATCTACGTGTATGTGAAATGGCTTATTCCAATCAGGAAAGACAAGAATAGGCGTTGTAACCATTTTTTATTTTAATGTGTCAAAACCTTTTTGTAAGTCTTCAGTCCAATTGTACTTCATTTATTTCTTCAATAATTTATCCATAGGCGCAATGATCTGCGCATATCCTTTGATGAATTTTCTATAGTATCCTATGTGTCCCAGTGTAGTGCGTAGTCGTTTAACTAAATTAGGTGCTAGAAGGTTTACTATGATCGCTATTTTTGCTTGATCAACCATCAATCCTTGCTTACATATTAAGTGTCCCAATAAAATACCATAGGGAACACAAAAGACGCATTTCTTCAAATTCAAGGAGATCTGATACTGTCTACACTTCGCTAACATCATCCTTAAGTTCGCATGATGGTTCCTCAAAATACCAAATAATGTCCAGTCATCAAAGTAAACTTATAATAATTTATGAATAAAATCCTTAAATGCAGCTACAACCACTCTTGAAAAAATAGCAGGTGTGTTCTTCAATCCAACAGGAATAACAGTGTACTGAAATGATCCCCATTCAGTAGCAAATGTAGTCTTGTGTTTTTCTTCTGTAGCAATTATGATCTGACGATAACCATAAAATCCATCAGTGAAAGAGTATGCCTCTTGTCCACCAATGTTATCTGGCACTTCATCTGTGAATGGAGTATGAAATGGGTCATGCAAAGATGAATCATTCAATTTTCTGAGATCCACACAAATTCAAATTTCACTTTTAGCCTATTCGGGCTCGATACTAAAATCCATGAGTAAGTGTATGGAGGATTTTTTAAGTTTTTCAGACTCTGTAAACAAGAAAACACTGGGAAGCATAAACCAATCCAGGCTTGATATTAAAATCCATGGATCTGTGCTATAGAGTATTCATCTATGTTTTCTTCGAACTTTGTAAAAAATGAAGAAAGACTATTGAGTTTGCTTTCTTGGACTCATTAAAACAACAAGAAGGATATTGTTTTATAAAAAGAATAAGGGAAGAGAAGGGTATCAGACATCTACCCATCATCATGATTTAGTGTATACATCCCTGAAGTCATCTAGACCAAGTATTCATTTGGGAGGGTTTGTACTTAGTTTGTACAACCTTTTGAGAGGTCATCACAGGTTGCTCTATAGCAAGGTGCGACGAGGTCTGTTAATGGGAAAAAATAGCCATTTTGAAGATCTTTCTCGAAGCTTGCCCATTTGGGGGCTTATGCCTGATCTCTTGGGGAGCTAGTACTCGACCCCTAACTCATTGGGAAGATCCCCTATCTCTCTCCTACCATCTCTCATCCTATCCTATCCATAACCCCATCCACTTAGTCCTATATAAACGGGGCTCACTCCCATACCAAAGGGAGGAAGACTATGGTATCTACATGCTGGTGAAATCTCTCTTAGGACACCTTCACTCACCTCTTGGAGAATTCATGCTTCCTTGGAAGGGATTGGAAATTGGATTGTGTGGAGAAGGGCTGCTACGTTAAATCATTGGTTGTAGTTCTATATCTCTATCATGTACTCCTCTATTTGCAGTAATACAAATGCTTTCCACCAATATCGTTCTTATGTGTAATGATGTTGTGTTGTTTACCTGCTTAACTGTTTACATAGATCTCTTATTGTATAGATGCTCTTTACTCGTTTCTCTTTTCTGCGTCTTGACAGGTCTTGCAGCTTGGATCTGATGACCGTGGGACGTGGAGCAACATTCGGGAGAAAGGATAGAGAATCAAAGAGGTAAGACATCTAGTACTTGATCCTTAAGTAGATCTAGGAAGTGTGTTTGTAGTCTGTTCTATTTGTTCTAGACTCGCATTGAGCTAGGGAGATCCTGCTTTCCTCCGGTCGAGTGGATTGTCCGGTAACAAATCTGGAGACCATACTGGGGAGTATTCTTGTTTAGTGATCGTTAATCTGAGTCATTTTTAGTTGATTGCTTGACACAAGTGTTGTCATTTCTTTTTCCATTTTCCTTCTTAGGATTGATTCCATTGTCATATCTTCATGTTGAAGATCCTAATCTTCTTCCTTTGAGTTTATACAACTCAATTTCAAACCTGGTTGTGGTTCACTTTTAGGAGATCTGATTCATTTTTGAATCTAGAACTCACCTGTCGCGCCTAGGTAGTGGAAACAGAGCGACATTGTGTTTTTCTGAGTCTTTGTCCTTTGACTGTTGCTTGCTCGTCATAGACTATGCATTAGTAAACTGTGACATCGTCGCATATCTCATGCAGGTAACTTGCAACGTCTCATTGTCTGCAAAGACAGAGTGCGCTGATCTGTCGAGACTTAGCATACAGGCATCCATCCTCTTGTTTGACAATCTGAGCCTTGTTTTAGTGTATGAAATCCCTCTATGCTGCAACATTCAGCCAGAGATCCCATTTTGATTTGTATGTTGAGAGTTTGGTTTGTTTGGATTGACTTTGGGTTCCATCTTGGACAAGCTTTAAACCGGTAGTGGCGGATACTTTTGTTTCCTCCACCTTCATCCGTTCATTCTTGCAATCCCTTCCTTCCATCCCTGATCTGATCATTGCATTGGATCACCTTCCAGACCTCATCTATTTTTGTTTTGAGCTTTGCTTGCTTAGTTTGCTTGTTGCTGCTTGATTTTGAGTCAAATGTGTCTTTTCCGCTTGGATTGAGTGCTTGTCTTTTCTTGAGTTTTCTAAGTGAATGAGTGCCGCAAGTAGCATTTTCTTTTCAATCATTTAGATCTAAAAGAAAATTTGTTTTCAAGTTTATTTCTTTGATACATCCATTGAAAGAATAAAAGTGCTTCTTCCCCATTGTTTCTCAAAAAGTTATTGAAGAAAGATCATTGTGCATTAGAATGTTTTGGAAAAGATGAATGGAAATATGATTGATTGTGTTTTTCTTGAATTATGAATTATTCATCTTCTTGAAAAGCTCTGGTACATTTCGTTTTTTTTCAAAATTTACTTCCATGCTAGGGAAAGATAGGTGCATTTTTTATTTTTGTTGCCTTTAGATCATTGAAAAGAGAAAGTGAAAAGCTTGCATTTTCCATTTCAGAATCCTTTCATCTCATTACTTAGTGTCGTTTTGATTTGAAAGAAAAAGAAAAGAAAAGAAAAAATACTTTGATTTGGATAGTAGTGTTGTGTACTTTGAGTTTCGTCAAAAAGGAAAAGAGTACTTTCATTGTCAAATTTGTTTGCATTGGGAATTGTGTTGCATTGATTTTGTTTGGAAATACCATTGGAAAAAGCTTTCTCCTTACCATAGGTAGAATTCATCGAAAGAAAAGACTATTTCGTGCATGTAGCTAGGGCTTGCATTATGTTTCCGATTATGTACTCACCTCATGCATTCACCTAACCATCCAAGATAAAATTAACGATAGAAATAGGTAAAAATTTTAGCAACTTGTGTGTAAGTTAGAGACGTGTTCCGACGTCATTAAGTGTGGCAGCTATCGTTACTTGCCAGCACTGTAGTCCGGGGGTATTGTAGTCTTCCATGTACATCCGTATATCGAGCTCCTTCATGTACCCACCAAGTACCATAATCCATACTTGGCGTATATCGAAGGGTTTATCACGTACTCGACACATATATCGGAAGGTCTCGTGCCAACGGCTGTGCATTAGACAGCACCACTACGGATTTGATCTCCCACGTACCTTGCGTATATCGGGAGACACCATTAGGATTCCTGAAACCAACCAAGTTAACCATTTGGCCATCTTGGCAAAGAAATACACCGAGAACAACACTCAGGGAGATTAGCACACACGTACTGTCCAGGTAATCGGGTATGCAGGAAAGGGTACGGTCCCAATCCTCCTTGTCACGTGATATTGTTGGACCCTGTAGTATATCGCGGTTTGCAATGCCTTGATAATCCCGTGAGGTTCCAGACTTATGAATCCACTCTGTCACATAAGTTTGCTTGTTGCCTTAGTTTGAGTAGGTTTCTTGGATTGCTTTTCTTTTAGAATACCTTTAGGAGAAATGTTGTTTCATCCATTTTTGGATGATTTTCCTAATACTCTAGCAGATTTTCCCTGGAGAAGGTCCCATAGGATCTTGAACTTGCCACCCGAATATCCCCTTAATCCAGAGGTTATTTTGAGGGTAAGAATGGATCAGCGTAACGCAGTCGTAGTTACTGAAGTAGGGAATCCCACCTTGAATGTTGGCGGACTTTTTTTTTCTACCAGATTCACCTTCCTGTCATCCCACGCAGGATGAAGAAGCACACACCCTCGCTTCACATGACCTTCTTCCCGTCATCCCGGGAGAACCTGGATCATTGGAATGGATAAACCGACCCCGGGACGAACCTATAGCAGTTGTTGGTCCTTCAGCAGCTTATTGGACATCTTCTACAGACCACCCAGTGGCTCATTTTGCCATCTCATCCCCACCTAACTGGAATACTCCAGAGTTCACTAGGCCTTACTATAGGCCTAACCTTGCCAAGACTTTCGACCCCATCCATGAACGTTTGGAATAGTTACATGTCAAAGGAGATGAGCTTCGAAGACAAAGTCTCAAGCGACACTCTGAAGAGTTCCATAATCGTCATTTCCAAATAAGACTTGACGACGGAAACATCCCAGTTCATTCGATATCTTTCGAATCACCTGAAGCACACCACCACGTGACCACTAATGAGACTGATCAACCCTCGCAAGATTCCAGTCCTTCACCTCAAGTGAACCAACCGGTGGAAGGACAACAGTCCAACACACCTGTCACTACCACAGTTACTTTACCAGTTCCTCCCCCACCTCAAAATTCGAGGGGAGGGTATTCCATTCCTACGGATTATCTTATTGGTAATGTTATTACCATGGTATCTAGTCAACAACCTACGTTGGTTCAACCTTTTAATAGTGGTCATCCTATTGTGGCTAGGGGGAAACCCCTATTTCCTAACCAGAACGTAGGTGGTGGAATCCCCAACGGACCTTCCGTTGGACCTTCCCAACCCGCTAGACCATCCACCACAGGATTATCTCATGTTGGGGGGCCGTCAAATGTAACTCAACCCTCATGGAGTCAAGCATATCTAGGTTCTATTAATCCTGTGCCAAGCCAACCTAATCCCGGAAACGTGCCATACAGGATACCTTATCCTGGGAATCCATACACTTTGTGGGGGCAACAACATGTGTTGCAACACAGACCCCAACCGACTATCCCTCAAGTACCACTACCCCAGATCAATCCTCCCCCACCTCCTGTTGGAGGTGGCGGGCCCCCACCTAACACTGGTGGAGGCCCACCTCATTTTACTTACAACACCCCTCACCCCTCCAACGGTGGCGGGAATGGTCCCCCTCCCCTCCAGGTGGAGGAGGTGGCGGACCACCTTATCATGGTGGAGGAGGACATTTCCCTTCGGGTGGCGGAGGTGGTCCACCACCCCCTCCAGGTGGATGCAGTGGAGGACCTAATTACTATGGTGGTGGCGGTGGTGGTGGAAACCCTCATCCTTCCAGCAGCGGAGGAGGTGGGGGTCGCCATCCATCTGGCAGCGGAAGTGGTCCACCTCCCCCTCCAGGCGGAGGCGATAGTGGAGCACCTTACTACGGTTATGGACCCCCACCTCCTCCCAGTGGTGGTTGTTGATGTATATGTAACTTCGGAATGTATTTCATCTGTATATTTTATATATATTTATTGTACCCTTATAAGAGATGTGTTATTCCTCTATAAGGAAGTGTCGTCATGTGGATTGACAAGTGTCGCAAGTGTGTGTACTTGCTGATGGGTTATTAGACCACCATTTGGGGTCAGCCCGGAATTATATATAATATAATGTGGATGTATCTAAGTAGACAAGTCGGCCCCATTGGGTCACTGGGCAAAAAGGTGAGTATAAATAGAGATAGGAGATCTCTATTTTACTCTCTCGGAAAAGTAACTCACTCTCTCTCTGGAAAGTGGCACACTAGTGAGGAGGAGGAGGATCATCTGCTAGGAGACTATCTCAGTGTTATTTGGTTGTATTTTTGGTTGAGCCATTGCTCTCTCTATCTCTGAGGAAGTTGTGGGGTTTTTCACCTTAGGGTTTTCCCCACGGAAACTCTGTGTCTCTTGTCTCTATGCTTTTGATTCTTGTGATGCTTGTGATGCTTGTCATATTATGATTGTCATGCATTGATATACTGTAGATGTTATTCTCTCAGCAAAGATCCTAGAGTATAATGAATTAATGCTCAAAATTTAACATGGTATCAGAGCTAACCTGAGAAGAAGACATTTTGCATTGACGGAAGCTTGTATTCCTTGTTTATTGGGTTTCTCTCCACAGATTTTTGAAATTCAGTATAGTAGATTGGATCTACGCATCAAGGTGCATCTATCTGTCCAATCAGAATTCAGTTCCGAGCATTTTCAGATTTGGCCCTAAAAATTAGGGTTTCCACAAAAAATAGGAATTTTTGGAAACTGAAGGCACAGCTGGAAGCTCCTTGCAAAAATCGAAGGTTAGAGCTTTGGATCGAGATTTTTGGCTGGGTAGATCTCCGGGAAACTCAAACCCTAATTCAGGGCTCTCCCTAGTGAACCCAGGAGGACAAAAAGGCAATTTTGAAGGGCAAGACTTTGTTGATCTCAAATTCTGAATGTACTAGGCTGATCAGCTCTCCAAGGTGCATCTTTCTATCCTCTCAGAATTTGGAAATTCACATTTTGAATTTTTAGGGTTTCTCTGACAAACCCTAATCCAGGACCAGATCCAGTTTTCAGCACTTCAAGTGGTAAGTCCTAAATCTTTTCTATTTCCATTTGAAGTACTCTTAAAGATGTCTCTCCACACCAAGCTTGAGGATAAGCTTGAAGGGGCTGATAACTTCCGAGCCTGGAAGTATAGGATTGGGTTAATCCTGGAAGAGAATGAGTTGGACTCATATGTGAAAGAAGACATCCCTATCCCAGAGGATGAAGAGGCCAAGGCATTGCACAAGAAGAACTTGGTCAAGGCAAAGAGAATCATTGCTGATTCTATCAAAGACCATCTCATACCCCATGTGTCTTCTCTTAAGACACCCAATGAGATGTTTGACTCTTTGACCAAGCTGTTTGAAGGAAAGAACATAAATCGGAAGATGACCTTGCGGAACCAATTGAAAGCAGTGAAGTTTCAGAATGGAGAAACCATTCAATATTACTTTTCAAGGGTCTCCCAGATCAAGGAACAACTAGAAGTAGTGGATGAAATAGTGGAGAATGGTGAAGTGGTGATGACCACTCTAAATGGCCTACCCAGGTCATGGGATTCCTTTATCCAAGGAATTTGTGCAAGGAAGAAGTTGATCTCTTTCAGTAGACTTCGGGAAGAATGCTCACAAGAAGAAGCAAGGCTTGTGGCACGAGAAGAAAAGATGGGGAATGAAGATCAAGCTCTCACAGCTCACACCAGGAAAGGAAAGTCCAAGAGAGAGCCATCTCACTCCAAGAGATCTTTACATCACTTCAAAGAAAGAAGAATATGCTTCACCTGTAATGAGAAAGGACATATTTCCATAAATTGTCCCAAGAACAAGAAGGACAATAACATCCCCAACATGAAGAAGAAGGGTAGCAAAAGAAGGTTTCATGCTCATGCTGCCGAAGATGATGAACCCCCAAAGAAGAAGGCTAGGGAAGAAAGTGATAGCAATGATGACTCATCAAGTGAAGAAGAGTATGTTCTGATCTCTGCTCTCACAGGTACCATCTCCCATGGCTGTAATGATTGGTTGATTGATAGTGGGGCCTCCAAACACATGACTGGGTTCAAGGAATATTTTGTGAATCTATCTGAACATGAATCACCCCATAAGGTGAAACTTGGGGATGATTATCAATATCCAATCAAAGGAAGTGGTGAAGCCTCCTACAACCTAGATTCTGGAAAATCTCTGAAGATGAAGGAAGTCCTCTATGTACCTGGGCTCAAGAAGAACTTACTCTCCATCTCTGCATTGGATGCAAAAGGTATGAGGGTTGCATTTGTGGATGGCCAAGTCCTAATGTGGCCAAAGGGAAAGAACATAGATGATGCAGTAGTGATTGGAGAGCAAGAGGGAGGCTTGTATAAATTGAAGGGACAACCTGAACATGCCATGGTGCATGAATCCATGGAGCCAAGTGAACTTTGGCATAGAAGACTTGCTCACATGCACTACAGAGCACTTCCAATTGCAAGCAAGGCAGTAGAGGGTCTTCCTGAAATCAAGACCAAAAATGAAGGTGTTTGCAAAGGATGTGCAAAAGGTAAGAACATTAAGAAGGCTTTCCCAAGTAGTGAAAGCAAGGCAAAAGACATCCTAGAAATCATCCACTCAAATGTATGTGGCCCTATGTCATCCAGTTCCCTGAGTGGGTATGTTTACTATGTCTCATTTATTGATGACTTCTCAAGGAAGACTTGGGTATACTTCTTGAAGGGAAAAGATGAGGTGCTTGATAAATTCAAGGAATTCAAAACTTTGATGGAGAATCAAACTGAGAAGAAGATCAAAACATTCAGATCCGACAATGGTGGAGAATTTACCTCAAATGACTTCAAGAAGCTTTGCAGTGATTCAGGGATTAAGAGGGAGTTGACTGCTCCATATAATCCTCAACAGAATGGAGTTGCAGAAAGGAAGAACAGAACTATCATGGAAGCAGCAAGGGCAATGTTGCATGACCAAGATCTTCCTATGCATCTATGGGCAGAAGCAGCTAGAACAACTGTATATGTGCAGAACAGAACACCCCACAAGATATTGGACAACAAGACACCAGAAGAAGTCTTTTCTGGTAAGAAACCTGAAGTCAGCCATCTTAGAATATTTGGTTGTCCAATATACACTCATGTCCCAAAGGAAAAGAGGACTAAACTAGATCCTTCAGGAAAGAAGGGTATCTTTGTGGGTTACAGTGAAAGTTCGAAGGCTTACAGAATATAGTTTCCAGGGTTCAAGAAGATTAATGTCAGTAGGGATGTAACATTTGATGAAAACTCAGCATTCATCAAATCAAGGAAGACACCTACCGAAGTTTATGAAGAACCTAAGGAAACAAGATTTCAGGACACTACCATGACTGAAGCAGTTCCAGAAGCTGTTCGTGAGTTTGAAGATCCACAAGAACCTGTAGATCCACCTCATGAGGATAACTCTCACAAAAGGAAACCTGTATGGGCTAGAGAGCTCATTCAAGATGCAGAAAGATTTGGTATTCCAGAAGAAGAACACAGAGCAAAGAAGAGAACCAGATCACAGACTAGCTATGTTGCTTTACTTTGTGACATTATGAACAAAGAACCTTCCAGTTATGAAGAGGCAGCGGAAAAGAAAGAATGGAAGGATGCAATGGTTGAGGAATACCAATCAATAATGAAGAATGATGTTTGGGATGTTGTCCCAAGACCTAAAGAGAAGTCTATTGTGACTTCTAAATGGATCTTCAAAATCAAGCATGCTGCAGATGGCAGTGTGGAGAAATACAAAGCAAGATTCGTAGCCCGTGGATTCTCTCAGAAAGAGGGAATAGATTATGAAGAAACTTTTGCACCTGTAGCCAGGTATACTTCCATCATAATAGTACTTGCCCTGGCTGCAGCTATGAAATGGAAAATACACCAGATGGATGTCAAGACTGCTTTTCTAAATGGTGTAGTAGAAGAGGAAGTATATGTGGAACGGCCACTCGGTTTTGAAATATATGACAGGGAGTCATATGTGTGCAGATTGAAGAAAGCCTTGTATGGCTTGAAGAAAGCTCCCAGAACCTGGTATGGTAGGATGGACAGTTTCCTATCTAGTTTGGGCTTTACCAAGAGTAAAGCAGATTCCAACCTTTACTACAAGGTTGAGGAAGGGAATCCTGTGATTCTACTACTGTATGTGGATGACCTATTTGTGACAGGAGATGACAGACTGATTGCAGATACTAAGAGGAAGCTTGCAGCTGAATTCGATATGAAAGATTTGGGAATGATACACTATTTCCTAGGTATGGAGGTGTGGCAGAGTGCAGGTGGGATCTTCCTTGGTCAAGGGAAGTACACAGTAGATATCCTGAAGAGATTTGGGATGATGGATTGCAAGGCCATGGCCACACTGATGGCATCGAATCTGAAGCTTCTATGTGATGCTTCATCTGAGCCAGTTGATGTCTCTATGTATCGTCAGATGATTGGGTCCTTGATGTACCTGACGAACACGAGACCAGACATTTGCTTTGCTGTGAACACATTGAGGCAGTTCCTGACGGATCCGAGGAGTGTTCACCTGGTTGCTGTAAAGCATGTTCTGAGGTACCTGAAGGGTACAGTGGATTATGGGCTCAAGTATGAAGCAAATCAAAAGTTTAACCTACAGGATTATGTTGATTCAGATTGGGCTGGCAGTGCTGCAGATAGGAAGAGCACATCTGGGTGTTGCTTCAGTATGGGATCAGGTGTGATCTCTTGGTTTAGCAGGAAGCAGTCCTGCGTAGCACTGAGTACAGCTGAGGCAGAGTATGTTGCAGCCTGTTCAGCTAGTTGTGAGGCAGTATGGCTACGAAAGCTACTGTCTGGGTTATTTGATCTCCCGTTGGAGGCTACTGGTATCTTCTGTGATAACCAGAGTTGTGTGAA
Source organism: Larix kaempferi (assembly GCA_027924585.1). Taxonomy (NCBI): domain Eukaryota; kingdom Viridiplantae; phylum Streptophyta; class Pinopsida; order Pinales; family Pinaceae; genus Larix; species Larix kaempferi. The sequence goes on along the minus strand of BSBM01000606.1, from coordinate 2,884,576 downwards.
GCTGTCCAAGAACCCAGTGTTTCATGACAGGTCGAAACACATAGAGATCAAATATCACTATATCCGGGATATGGTGCAGAAAGGAGCTGTGAAGCTCCTGTATGTTGCGACGGACGAGCAGATTGCAGATGTGCTGACGAAGCCAATAGCCAGGGTGAAGTTCGAGTACTTCAGAGAGAGGCTTGGCGTGCTTCAGATCGAGGACACTTCGAGGAAGAAGTGATGGACACATTTGCTGAAGCCATTCCAAGCATGTTGGAAGGGGGATCCTTCACATGGCTGTGGATGTAAGCGCTGAATGATGAACATCAGGAGGATGTTCTGGTTTCTGCTTGGATATGATAAGTTGGATCATTATATGTATTTTGTGTATGCATCATGTTGGATGCTGGATATGATCAGTTGGATCATTATATGTATGTATGAATGCATCATGTTGGATGCTGGATATGATCAGTTGGATCATTATATGTATTTTGTTTATGCATCATGTTGGATGCTGGATATGATCAGTTGGATCATTATATGTATGTATGAATGCATCGTGTTGGATGCTGGATATGATCGGATGGATCATGTGTATGTATTTTGTATGAACGCATCATGTTGGATGCTGATGGATACATTGTGTGGATCATGTATCTTTATATGATTAGGCAGATCATGTATGTTGATGGATACATTGTGTGGATCATGTATCTTTGTATGATCAGGTAGATCATGTATGCTGATGGATACATTGTGTGGATCATGTATCTTTGTATGATCAGGTGGATCATGTATGCTGATGGATACATTGTGTGGATCATGTATCTATGTATGTATCAGGTGGATACTTGGATGATCGTGGATGACGAGCTTCTCTAGATGACATGCAGCAGGATGTTGCAGTGATGATGATCAGGTTGATCATGTGTACATCAGGATGATATTTGATGAGTATCAGATGATACTTTATGGCCGTGGATCAGGTTGTGCAGGAAAGCATGTAATTTGTGCCCTGAGAGATTTGCAGATGGTCTTTCGAGGTTTTTCCTATGGCATGTAATTCGGTGCCCTGGGACATCTGGCAAATTCTCTTGCGAGGTTTTGCTTGGGAGGACATGTAATTTGTTCCCTAGGAGATCTGCAGATAGTCTTTCGAGGTTTTGCCTATGGCATGTAATTCGGTGCCCTGGGATATCTGGCAGATCCTCTTGCGAGGTTTTGTCCTATGGCATGTAATTTGCTCCTGGGAGATCTGGATAGGATGAAAAAGGCCTCAGATGCTTCAGCCAGGTTTTGCCATGACCACATGTAATTTGCTCCTGGGAGATCCGACAGGTAGAGCTGAGTGCTCGTAACAGCCTGGGATGCTTCAGCCAGGTTTTGTGATGGGTCACATGTAATGTGCTCCTGGGAGATCCTACAGGTAGAGCTGTGTGCTCGTAATAGCCTGGGATGCTGCAGCCAGGTTTTGTGACGCACGTAATGAGTCCTGAGGATTCCACAGTATGGCCAGTGATGATGAAGACCTGCAGATGGCAGGCCTACATCCAGTATGAAAAAGGACTGGCTCTGTAGAACTTCCTATGATGAGTAGAGTCAGAGATTGGTTGATATAGCAGCAGCAGTGACGATGATGATGATGATGCATCGATGACGATGATCCAGAGAAGAAGACTTGTCTAGCAGATCTGTGTCGAGAAATACCTTCCTAGTTAAGAGGGAGTGTTGATGTATATGTAACTTCGGAATGTATTTCATCTGTATATTTTATATATATTTATTGTACCCTTATAAGAGATGTGTTATTCCTCTATAAGGAAGTGTCGTCATGTGGATTGACAAGTGTCACAAGTGTGTGTACTTGCCGATGGGTTATTAGACCACCATTTGGGGTCGGCCCGGAATTATATATAATATAATGTGGATGTATCTAAGTAGACAAGTCGGCCCCATTGGGTCACTGGGCAAAAAGGTGAGTATAAATAGAGATAGGAGATCTCTATTTTACTCACTCGGAAAAGTAACTCACTCTCTCTCTGGAAAGTGGCGCACTAGTGAGGAGGAGGAGGATCATCTGCTAGGAGACTATCTCAGTGTTATTTGGTTGTATTTTTGGTTGAGCCATTGCTCTCTCTATCTCTAAGAAAGTTGTGGGGTTTTTCACCTTAGGGTTTTCCCCACGGAAACTCTGTGTCTCTTGTCTCTATGCTTTTGATTCTTGTGATGCTTGTGATGCTTGTCATATTATGATTGTCATGCATTGATATACTGTAGATGTTATTCTCTCAGTAAAGATCATAGAGTATAATGAATTAATGCTCAAAATTTAACAGTGGTGGCAGACCTCCACCCCCTCCTGGAGGTGGAGGCAGACCCCCACCTTATTAAAATGGACCATCTTATGGTGGCGGACCTCCTTACAGTTTGGGCAGCACACCCCCCTACGGTCAGTTTTATCCCGGTACACCTTACGGTCAGTTTAGTCCTTACACGCCATATCCGTATTATCAATACGCACAGCCTAATCCACAGCTGCCCTTTCTGGCTACTTTGGACCTACCTGACCTCTCTCGTTTAACCAACGATCCTATTTACCACGGATCTAACTAGCCACCGATTTCGGTGAAACTTCCATCTGATATCCCCAAGTTTGACGGCAAGCCGGGTGAAGACCCAAAGAACCACGTGATGACATACCACTTATGGTGTTCATCTAATTCATTAATGGATGATTCAATTCATCTTAGATTGTTCCAAAGGACTCTCACCGGTTCGGCTACCAAGTGGTACATTGAGTTGCCACCGCACTCTTTTCCTGATTTTGGCTCTCTTGCTATGAACTTTTTGACGCATTTCCATCTACCTATACGGTATGAGACTGGTACTGAGCTTTTAACCTCGCTCCGTCAGAATACCGCCACTCACATTTCGAATCATATCCATGAGTGGCGAAGGATACGACATCTCATTAAAGCTCCTATTCCATATCGGCTCCTAGCAGACTGGTTTTCAAAGTCACTCCTTCCCATCATAGCAAAAGATGTTGCCATGCGAGGTGCTATCACCGAAGAACAAGCCATCGCGAGTGCTCATCTGTTAGACCTGATCTACAGCCAGTCTGGCACTCTGTTCAATATTTTTCCTGATGCACCCCGAGACATTAACGATCCCACGAAACCATATAAGGGACCCCAAGCTAATGGAATCATTGGTTCCCTTAACACCCAGCCTACTGTTAGCACTGTTGGATCATCCAACCCAACTCTGGCTAGCCATAGCATCGCCGAGTCCACTACTCCTGCTGTAATTGAAGAGGTGAATTCTGTTTAATCAGCTTCATCTCAGAAGTTTAACAAAAAAAAGAAGAACAAGGGGAAACCCAAGAAGTCTTCTGCCCAGCAGGAAACCAAGAGCACTCCCGAAGACCATTTCTACTGTGTGGAGAAGACCATTTCTCCGAGTGTCCCCATAGAGACGAAGTGCAAAATTTTCTTAGGGGTAAACCGACTCCCGTAGTCTTCAATGATCTGTTTCCTGCTCAAAACCAGCAGATGATTGCTCAAACCTCCCCAACCTAGGGGGAACCATCCAATACCGTGCATGTTCTCATGTTGCGTAACGAGGTGATCAATTTAACTACTCGCTCGTGATCTTACGAACAGGTCCCTTCGAAAGAATCCATTGGAAGTAATGTTGAAAAAGCTTCTAACTCTTTAACTGATGTCAATTTACCATCGACCTCTCTCACCATAGAGAGACCCTCTTTAGATTCGATATTGTGTTCGCCCAAGAGTACGATTTGAAAAGCTGTTTTCAATCCTAATGCTCACGCGGCACAAAATTACAATATCGTAGAGGACTTGGACCAAGATCCTTGCGCCATGTCCACCCTAGAAGTTTTGCAGAATTGTCCCTATCAACGCAAAACTCTCCTTGCAGCTATTGGTGCAGTTGACCTAGATTCCTCTAACACCATCATGTTCCGGCTTGAAAACCTTAAGCCGAGGCTCTCAGACCAGCTCGCATTCCAAGTTACTGTGAACCTTGCTGGGAAAATTGTCCATCGTACACTTTTGGACGAGGGAGCCTGCACTTTTGTCATGTCCATCGCTTGTTGGAGAGCCATTGGATCCCCTGAATTGAATCGTTCTCCTACCACGTTGAAAGCATTCGAAGGCCGTGGCTTTCAACCTCATGGGCTCTTACAATCTCTTGCAGTTGAGTTGGGCGGAAAGACCGTAACGATTAACATGGAAGTGGTCTCGGCCCCGTTAGCTTATAATATCTTGCTTGGTCGCAATTGGTTTTATACCATGCACGCAGTGGCCTCTTCAATCTTCCACATAGTACAATTCCCCCACCAAGAATGAATTGTTACTATCGACCAGTTATATTTTTGTACACCAGAAGCCACTACTCATCCTGGTGACCATGTTCCTTCCATTGGACAAATGTCAAAATAGTATGAGAGTGTAGGGTTTGGCATTTTGAAAGATTCATCTCTCATGGGAATTTTTCCAACCGCGGACCCCCCTAATCATGTTTCTATGGTGAACATGATCTCCACTAAGATTTTATCTCACTCAAACGATGCTTGGCTTGTACCGGATGAAGCCACAACACACCTGCTTGGACATATGATGCCTCTTTCACCCGCTGAACGCATTTATGAGGCTATCCAATCAGTGTCGGAGGACCATTTAACCATGGCCTCCCCATCTTGTTCTCTAAGACGGATGTCCTCTCTACCTAATCTCTTACTTCGTACTTTTCATTCAGACGAGTCCCTCATTTAAGTAATGAATGTTGATGACAATCCGTGGGATGATCTCCATCATAGGTCATCTTTTCTTCCTCCTTTGGAGCACATATAGAACAACATCCATACCCTCTTTTCACCAGATATCTACCCATCCCCTCAATTCCCCATCCTTACATGTCTTACAGACATGGAGGGCAACTTGGCCAACATTGAGCCAACCACCCCGGTAGACATCTCGGTGAAACTTGGTATAGTGGAACACATTTGCATAGGCCAGAAGTGTTCCCCTGAAGAAATTGTTGTTAGCATGGCCTTGTTCAAGCAATTTCGAGACGCGTTTTCTTGGTCCTATGAGGAGATGCCTGGGATAGACCCCACGATTGTTTCTCACGAAATAAAAACCTATCCCGACATCAAACCTGTACGTCAAAAGTTGCGACCAGTACACCCCCGGAAGACTGCGACAATAAAGGCAGAAATTGAAAATCTCTTAAAGGATGGTTTTATTTATCCTGTCCCATTGATGGATTGGGTCTCAAATGTCATTCCTGTGAACAAAAAGTAGGGCACCATTCGCGTCTGTGTTGATTATCGGGACCTTAATCGGGCTTGTCTGAAAGACAACTACCCAACCCCCTTCATCAACCAGATCATCAACAATTGTGCCGAAAGCGTCATCTTCTCATTCATGGATGGATTTTCTGGTTACAACCAAATTTAGATCAACCCAACCAACCAACATAAGACGACTTTCATTTTCCCATGGGTGTTGTGGGGAAAATGTACCTATAGTTCAGCGGAGAAACTACCAACTTACGGTGATAAAGATAGACTTACAAGCATTCTGCAAGTATAACAAATAAGTGAAGAGATTAGGGTTTAGAGATGTAGGCACCTTATTCAGAAGGTTGATCCTAGCTTTTCCTCCCTCACTCTTCAATGCTTATCCAATGTCGCAATGCCCAGACCTACAAAAAAACTTGATACCTTTCTCAAATACATTTGACTACATATATAAAACTGATATTCATAATAGAAAAAGACATCAGATTATAAACAAACTGTAATCAAATCCAAGACACATTAATAGGTCATATTTGGAAAGAGAATAATGTCTGATATTTATTGATGAATGAAAGAAAGTACATAAGGTTATACCTTCCTTCAATCCTGGCACTTCACGAAACCTAGATTCAAGTTCTCCTACTTCTGTTCTCCAAGGATTCCAACCTCTAATCAACTGTGCTAGGGTTTACTAAAAATGAAGCACAAGAGAGGGGGATGAGGGTCTCCATTCCCCCAGCATAACTTTGTTATAGGCTTGGTCCCCTCACATGGCCCTTCTACCCTCCTTATATAGTCAGTGAAGGAGAGAAAAAGAAGTTATAACCGCTCAGGAGGTTTCCCAACCAACTTAACTTACTCAAATTTTGAGATTTTGACCAAAACAGGGGTGAGCGCTACTCTTTCACAGTGGAGTAGCGCTCAAGAGGTTTGAGCGCTACTATTGTACACTAGAGTAGGGTACGCACGCTAGTTTGTTAAGGTAGAGTAGCACTCATGTGAAAAAATGGCCAAAAACAGGCTTTTCTGCTCATTTTCAGGAGATGGTTTGGTCTGGAAAAATGTTCCCAAGGGTCATAATCATCAAATGGGTCAAGAATGAGGTAATTTCAATCATTTTTACTGTCCCAAATGACTCCGTCCGAATCCTCACAAGTGTGTCTTTTGCATTGAGTCTGGACGCCTCTTAGGATTTATCGTTTCGAAGGATGGGATTTGCATTGATCCCTTAAAGGTGGAGGCCATCATCAACCTACCACCCCCGACTGATGTTACAAAAATTCAAAGTCTCCAAGGGAAGGCGAATTATTAAAGACGTTTTGTCTGTAATTTCGTGGAGAAGACTCAGGGCTATATGAGATTGCTTGAGAAGGACATCCCGTTCATTTGGGATGATCAAGCTAAAAAATATTTTGACAGTATCAAACATGCCATCACACATGCGCCCGTGCTTCAACCGCCTAATTATCATCGCGATTAGATTTTGTATCTCACCGCTTCTGTCACCACTATCGCCATGGTTTTGGTACAGGAAGACCAAAATGCCTAGGAACATGTGATATACTATGCGAGTAAGGGTCTCACTGACACTGAAACTAGATACTCACATGTCGAAAAACTTGCTTTTGCGGTAGTCATTTCCGTCCAAAAGTTTCGTCATCACATCCTGCTCCACACCACCACCATCATCGCTGACTCGAACCCCATGTACCATGTACTGACATGTCAAGTACTTGGGGGCAAGTATTCATGTTGGATTGTGATATTGCAAGAATTTTATCTTCTTTTCTAGAAGGCTAAGTCTAAGAAGTCTTTGGTGTTTGCTGAGCTCATTTGCGACCTTCCCCATTCTGATGTAGAAGTTGAGCACAATGACTCCTTTCTGGATGAATCGTTGTTTCTCATCAGTACGACTGACCCCTGGTATGGAGATATCCTATTATATCTTCAAACCCAACGCTTCGATCCTCAACTTTCTCGTAATGATCGTCATAGGATTCATCACCATGCAAAGTATTATTTAATCATTAATGGTACTTTGTATCGTCGTGGCATCGATTTAATTCTTCGACGTTGTCTCACTCATGATGAGGCTGAACGCGTTCTGAATGACTGTCACGCTGGGGCATGTGGCGGTCATCTCTCTGGGATGGCTATAGCCCAAAATATTTTGCGCGCAGGATATTACTAGCCTACTATCTTCAAAGATTGTATTGAGGCCATTAAAAAATGTCCTCCTTGCCAACACTTCCACACGAAGAAGCCCACTCATCCTGCCCCACTACATCCGGTTATTGTCGTTGGCCCATTCACAAAATGGGGCATTGATTTTATGCACTGTAAGCCTACCTCGGTCGGGGGGCATAGTTACATCATCGTAGCTGTGGATTACTTCACAAAGTGGGATGAGGCTATGCCTACATACCAAAATGATGGAAAAATCGCCGCACTCTTCATGTTTAATCATGTAATAGTGCGGTTTGGAGTTCCGTAGGCCATAGTTACCGATCATGGTTCTCACTTTCAGAACCATATGGTTGATGAATTGAGCAACAGGTTGGGTTTTCGCCATGAAAACTCGACACCCTACTACCCATAATCCAATGGACAGGTCGAGGAAATTAACAAGGTCTTGAAAACTATGATCCAGAGGATGGTAGGGACACAAAATTCTAATTGGCATAATATGCTCTTTTCAGCATTATGGGCCTACCGAACTACCGTTAAAACCACCAAAGGATTCACTCCCTTCCAATTGGTATATGGATTGGAGGCTATTTTACCGATAGAGTGCGAAATCCCGTTTTTACAGCTTGTAGTCGAACTTCTTCCTAACACTACTGCTGAGGAAGAACGTCTCTTGCACTTAGCAAAACTTGATGAGTCTCGCCGAGATGCCGCTCTTGCTAATGAAGCACATAAGAAATGCATTAAAGCCCAGTATGATAAGTCAGTCGAACCTTGTATCTTCAACAAGGGTGACCTGGTCCTCACTTATGACCAGAAGCACGATAAACTAGGAGCAGGGAAGTTCGAGTCCATGTGACATGGACCCTATGTTATAAAATGAGTGTTGGAAAAAGGTGCCTACGAGCTTGAAGATTATGACGAAATATATTTAGGTGAACCCCGCAATGGGATTTACCTGAAGAGATACTACGCTTGATCTCTCATGCATAGACTTGCTTGTATATACTGTACATGGCATGTTTTGGTGTTTTTGTGTTTTTGTGTGGTGTGACGCATTTCTTTTTGAGTGTCTTTTGATCTTGTTTCCGCTTCTCATACGATGCTCTGTCTGCGTGTGCAGATGGCAATGTGCTATGGATTTGCGGACGACACCAGCCGGCATACCCATCACCTTGCTTTAGTATCCTGGGTACTATATTCCCCAACAGGTGAGCTCATTAGCTCAGGAGGAAGTTGCCTAGGGTTTGTGACCAACAATGCCGCAGAATATCGGGCAGTAATCGGAACCCTAGATGATGCCATTTCCTTGGGTATGAACCATATTGTCATCCACATGGATTCTCAATTAGTGGTTTCCCATGTTAACCAGGTCTAAACCATCCGTGATCCCATCTTACTCCGTCTCTTCAGATGAGTACATCTCCTGGAAAGGTCATTTGAATCTGTTCAATACCTGCACATTCCATGAGCGTTAAACATAGTTTCTGACTCCATAGCCAATTTCATTTTGGATTGGTACATTGCACACACATAATACTCATAATATGTAAAAGCATTCACAACATGTAAATATAATATACAGAAGCAAACATGTAAACAAGATCACATCACTAATCATTTTAAGAACACATAATGTATAAATTGCCAATAATGTATATATATATAAATCGCTCAAAAGTAGTGTTGGCACAAAATCTAAAGCATGATGGCTTTCAGTGAGTCTCTGCAAAAATCTGAAGCATCATAGCTTTTAGTAAGTACAAAATCTGAGGCCTCTAAGCTCTCAGTACAAGTCTAAAAGTGTCTCAGGATGGATGCCTGACCCATACACCCCTAGCTCTAACAGCTCTCTGACGCTGGGCGAGAAAGTAGTCTACAGTACGAGCCACCTTGCGGAGTAAGGAGTTGAAGTGCACAGATGCTCCTACTTAAAATCTCTACATGGGCCTCGGTAGGTCATCGATGGCTAGCTCTGGTACCTCCACAGTTAGCCTGGATAGGTTCCGGTACACCTCCTCCATCTCCTCAATGGCAGCATAAGCACCTGCAGGAATCACTACCTCCCCACCTCTGTCTCTCCTCGCAAGAAGGGAGAGACCCACTAGTCATACGGGATCCACATCTGCACACACATATTATGTACTTGTCAGCACTACATCAAAAAAAATAATATAATTCACAAAACTAAAAAATACAAGGGTTTTGTTCTTACCAATATCACCCCATGCTGCACCCTCTGGCAGCACCAAGTCGGGATCCTCTCGAAATTTCGTGCCACCATATGGAAAGTCCTCGACCATAAGTAACTAGCCTTCCATCCAGCTAAAGAACTCGGGACCAAAACTGATGATGGGACTCCCACCATGGCGGGTCATCACCTCTACCCACCTGAGCATGTGAGGATCTCTCAAATACCTGTCATCTAGTACCACCTGTGGGCGCAAGAGAGGAACCCGCTCCAAGAGGAACGACACTATGATTGATCCGTATCCAAACTGCTTGATCTCCCCGCACTGACACTTGGTTAGCTGAGCTCGAATGTTGGTGAGGAGACCCTCGCACCAGTTGAAAACCATGGGAGACATACAGTCTTCCGCATACAACATCTGAGTCCGAGTAGCTGTATGTGGATCTTGGCTACCCGCCACCCTTGTAATAGTGAGCAGTATGGTCCTTAGTGGAAGACTCACCACATCTCTGATGAGTATCTTTCCACTGGAAGGATGAGAAGAAGTTATGCAATGTTGTGCCACCATGTCCTCCACTGTATGATCACTGGCGCGTGTCCCAGTGAGTTTTACAGCGTCCCCTCTTCGGGACAAACTGGTCAGAAAGTAGATATCCTCAATGTCAATTGTGAGGATATGCTCACCTATCACAAAGTATTGTTGGGCCGCATCCCAACTCTGGAGCATGTATGTCAAGAACACGATTTGGGCTCTCATCCCCTGTATCTCAAAAAATTTGAGCAACCCACAGTTTCGCAAAGCAGCCACACATTGTGGATCATTTGCGGCTTGCTCATCTTCCACTTCATTTTCTCTCTCTTGCCACTCCAATACCATTTTTTCTTGCTGGTAACCTGCCAAAAGGGGCAATTAAACCTTGTTAGGTCCTTCCCCAACTTGCACAAACTCATTTTTTGAAGCATGTTTGATGTTTGAGTTGTGGGTTTCCGCCGTCGCACCTCGCCTTTAGGTACAGGGTGACATCATCACAGTTCCCATTTTCGAGGCTTGCGATGACCCAGACTTATCGCAAGTCCCGAAAGGGCCCTTGTGACAAGCCGAGGGCGCAATGGCCCCTCTCCAAATCATCAAAAAACTAAAAAATGAACAAAAATGCAAAAGTAAACCACTACAAAGTTGCAAGACAAGATTTAGGCCTACCTGGTCCAGACGGCTGGTGAAATGGTGGATCGTAGCTCCCAAAATCGGCAAAGGAAGTTTTGGCTCAAAATTGGTACTTCTCCACCCAAATTGGCAATTTGAACAATGTTTTTATTTTTGGCCCATATTTCTAATTATAGAATAGAATGGAATATTCCTTTTCATATATTTTGATGCTTTTGGGTGATTTACTATAGTTTCGACCGTTTGTCATTATATTTGGGGCTATTTGACACTTTCTCTAGTGTACAGGAGTCGTAAAGTGGTCTTTTGTACCGTTTCTCGCATTACCAATGATAATTACAGGTATGAACACTCCTTTGAACGTTTTGTCATTATTGTTTTTGGTTAAGTCGTAATTATTGCATGAGGATGAGTTTACTCTTCGTTTGTTGTCGTACTCACCCAACCATGAGAACAAGTACCGAGTTATTATTTATCACTTTTTCGAGCTCGTTAAACTTCCACGGAAAAGGACACCCCCCGAAGTCCATAGTTAAGCTCTTTTCAGACTCCCTAAAATTGAAAAGATTTCCAAGCGAACTTGTCGCATTCACGCTTGTTAAAGTATTTGAATGGTCATTTTCCTGGCAATAGTTTACCCCTTTTTCGGACTAGGAGGCACTAATTACGAAAAAGGAATACTCCAGCCAATCATGACTGGAAGAGTCCTCTCCCGCGTTGTTTTACCCTTTTTCGAGCAATGAGGCTAACTTTACGAAAAAGGACCGTTGGAGTCTTCTTTAGTTCTTTTCAGACTCTCTAAATATGAAATGACGACCGATTTTTCCTTCTATGGACTCGTTAAATTTTCACATTGAAGGGCCCGTCATGGGACAAACCCCTCCTATCCCAGGTTCGGAAAATATTTGGGATTGGACTCATCTATGAGATGAGCTATACCGAGCATCTGGTTACCCTCATCAAGCTCGTAAAAAAAACATGAGGCACTCATCATTCATGATGGGGAAAAAGGAAAGTGTTTGTGTTACATACCTTAGTGGCAGTATATAGTCGTTCTTGAACATGGAACTCGTCTGCATTTGCATACCAATACTTGGGTCATCTGTTTGTCTATGAGTCCCCGCTTACTTTTTGAGTCCTGTTACTCCTCTGAGTCATTCAGAGAAAGCTTCCACTATCAGTTGCATTAGAATTTTTCGTCATTCTCATGTCAATACTACCAAGTCATGCCATGCCCATGTTCAAGAACACATTCATCACTCATCATTTTCAGTAAGTACACACGTCGTCATGCCGTTGTGACTTTGAGTCAGTATCACATGTTATTGTACCATCCGATCCACTCTACACATCTTTTGTCGTGTTTCGTGTCAATTGATGGGGGATTCATCATGGCCCTCCTTCGACGGATTCATCCTTGTCGACTTCAACTCATCATCCAAGGATTGAATCTAGAAACTAGTCAAGTACCTTGGTCCTGCATGCCTCAATGGCAGGTTAACTCGCTTTCATCATGAGTTTACATCATTGACTCTTGATTGAAAGATTTCATCTGGCGTTCGATGTCAACTCATTTATTCATGCCCGATGATATGTACTGTGATACCTTGGGAATCATTGGCATTAATGGTGATCTCCCTTGCACTTGTTAATGGTTTACATCAATGACCGGTAATCAAGTGGTTTCTACCATGTTTGACGTCAAGACATTTGTAATCACATGGATAGATTCGTATCATTGCGGGTTTAGCTTGAAGACCCTGGGGAATCATGTTTTTTTACCCAGTTTGGGATGGAGTTTGTATTGAGTCATATTACACAGATCCACTTTTGTATTGGTTGTTGCTATGTTATCATTTCATCATGGATCTACGCTTGTATCTAGTAGCCATGATTGTGTTCAGTCGATCATTACTCCCATGGATCTGTAATGTATTGGTCGACAACCATGTTGTACTACATATGCGATTGTCAATTTAGAGTCAGTTGTACTGCAACAGCATCCTTCATCCAACAAGTCTTTTCCCATTTTTTCTATCAAAGCACTTCACCTGTACATCCTTAACAACTTCATGCTTAGGGGGGGCATTCTGTTACACCTAAAATCTACCCATCATCATGATTTAGTGTATACATCCCTGAAGTCATGTGGACCAAGTACTCATTTGGGAGGGTTTGTACTCAGTTTTTACAACCTTTTGAGAGGTCGTCGCAGTGTGCACACTAGCAACATGCAACGTCGCAGGTTGCTCTATAGCAAGGTGCGACGAGGTCTGTTAATGGACAAAAATAGCCATTTCAAAGATATTTCTCGAAGCTTGCCCATTTGGGGGCTTATCCTTGATCTCTTGGGGAGCTGGTACTCGACCCCTAACTCATTGGGAAGATCCCCTATCTCTCTCCTACCATCTCTCATCCTATCCTATCCATAACCCCATCCACTTAATCCTATATAAATGGGGCTCACTCCCATACCAAAGGGAGGAAGACTATGGTATCTACATGTTGGTGAAATCTCTCTTAGGACACCTTCACTCACCTCTTGGAGAATTCATGCTTCCTTGGAAGGGCTTGGCAATTGGCTTGTGTGGAGAAGGGCTACTACATTAAGTCATTGGTTGTAGTTCTATATCTCTATCATGTACTCCTCTATTTGTAGTAATACAAATGCTTTCCACCAATATCGTTCTTATGTGTAATGATGTTGTGTTGTTTACCTGCTTAACTGTTTACATAGATCTCTTATTGTATAGATGCTCTTTACTCATTTCTCTTTTCTGCGTCTTGACAGGTCTTGCAGCTTGGATCTGATGACCGTGGGACGTGGAGCAACATTCGGGAGAAAGGATAGCGAATCAAAGAGGTAAGACATCTAGTACTTGATCCTTAAGTAGATCTAGGAAATGTGTTTGTAGTCTGTTCTATTTGTTCTAGAATCGCATTGAGCTAGGGAGATCCTTCTTGCCTCCGGCCGAGTGGATTGTCCGGTAACAATCAACCAACAATCCCTGCTTGCACACAATGTGACCCAATAATATGCCAAATGGTGCACAAAAGATGCACTCCATTCTATCACAAAGGTTGTCTTGTGGCGGTCTTCCTTTGCAATGCGGATCTGATGGTAGCCAAAGAACCCGTCCATGAATGAATACATCTCCTAGCCACCCACACCTTCGAGCACTTCATCAGTAAACAAGGTTGGAAATGGATCATGCAAGCATGCATCATTAAGCTTTCGTAGGTCGACACAAATGCGCACTTCACCTGTCTTCTTGTCCTGCACCACCATAGGATTGATCCGTTTTGATTCTTCAACTGGTTCAATAATACCCACATCTAGCATGTGGTCAAGTTCTACTTTGACCCTCTCTTTATGGCGCGGATTCAATCGGTAGGGTCGCTGCCTGATTGGTTTAGGATCCGAATTCAATGGAATCTTCATCTCCCCAAGGTCTCCCAAGATTCCCTTCATTTTTGAAAACTTCGTGGGAAAAAGGTCTTGGAATTCATGAAGTAAGTCAATGACCTTTCCCATCATCTCATCATTCCAATAATCTCCAACATTCGCAAACTTGGGAGTGGTTTCTATCCCAATATTGATCTTACGAAGCTTCAAGGGTTGACTGAATGGGTCACTTGGCGCATTAGGTGGTACCACATTGTGACTACCTTTAGACTCCGGAATATTGGCATTCCGTAGATCATCTTCGTCTTCAGGCCCACCAATGATATTATAACATTCCATCATAGATTGTAGCTGGTGGTGCGTATGCAGATCTGCAGGATATGCCACTGGAACAACCTTCAGAACCACATTGCGGATAAGTTGCAACGCGTTATGGACATCCAGGTTGGGATCTGTGAAACAAAATGTATGAGCAAAACGAGCTGTCAACTCTGACCAAGTAGTGATTTCTCTCCGTAATTCAGCAGCAGTGTACCAGGACCATGGAATTTCATCCAAAGTATGGATAAATGCATGGATCCACTCATCTATTGGTCGCAATGCCCATAATGTCTGACACTCCATCAAATGACCTCCAGGGTCGTTCCAACCATCATATTTCCCTGTGTGGTAGACATCGGCACCCTCGAAGCGAATAGTCATTAATCGCCTGCATTGTGACCATCCGTCGATTGAGTTCTTGTCTGTCTCCCACCAGCGTGCTGGAGAAGCCTTCAGTGCTTCGTTTAATGCCAATAGTCGTTGTGGTTCTGAAACTCTATCCTTGAATTCCACTATAAATTCAGACAATCCAGGAAGCCCTTCATATATTGGTAGTGTAACCATTTCAGTCGCAACGTGGCATAATGATTGCGTGACTAACCCGCACTTGCGGAGCGACACCTCATGCAAGCGGTTCTTCCAATGTTCTAACACATCATCAAAGTCGGAAGATGTAGAGCTGTCACTACGCCATCCCAGCTCACCGTTGGTAGTCAGATGAATATAGTCTTCAGAAATATTGAATGCATGGTCCCATCCATTGGGATCATCATCCTTCACTGGCTCAATGTATCTACGTCCTTCAGCTGGATCCAACAGGGCTATGACTCTGAAAACACGGTTTTCAAAATTCATCATCCGTCGCTTGAAGTTAATTACAGCTCCGCTATCATTAGCCCATCCAATCCCCAGCAACGTGGGATAAGAGCTCCCCCTTTCAACTACTTCAATGACATCAATGTCGGCATATGTTTTCATTCCCTCAATGTCCACCACCAGTCGTGGGACTCACCTAATTGGTGTTACTTTTGCATGGTTAGCCAACCTGAGCTGTACATGAGACCAACTCAATGGGGGACTCCCCATCTTCTGCTAAGCCTGCTTGGTTAAGATGTTAACATCTGAACCAAGATCTAGAATAACTGAATCAACATCATAGTCGCCAATTTAAATGTTCATTGGCATCTCCTTACTTGTCTTCCGTCGTTGTAAGGATTTGACCACGGACTCTCATCGACCTCGAGCCGGTCATTGCAATAGAGCTTCACTCGGCAAGAGAATTAGGATCCCTTTCCAGAGATAAACAATTTTCCAGAAATGCTTGAAGTGTGCTGGACTATCACGAAGGGCCAGCCTCTGAAGTGGCATCAAAAGTAGAGGGCATGTCATAAATAACAGCCTTACCTCGATATTTTTCTAATGTGAGATGTGCATAGAGAAATGCCTCTCGCTCCGCATCAATGTCAAATGATACCTTCTTCTGCCCTTCCAACCGAATCAGCGGGCGTGAGCTATCTTCCCTAGTTGTCTTACCTCCACGAGTGAAAACGGCGAGAGAAGCATCCTACGGTCTTGGTTATGCAGAAATCGTTGCAATATTCACACCCTGGGTCTGGTTCAGCGGCGGATTCCCAGGTTGGTTCACATTTTGATTTCCATTCTGATTTGGCCGCAGATTCTGGTTCTGTGCCGGTTGCTACACCTAGTTTTGTACTGGTTGCTGCGCCTGGTTCTGGTTCTGTAGCTGTAGAACATTCCCTGCTTTCCATCGTGCAATCAACTATGGGCAGTTTCCTACTGTATGGTCTGCAATAAAACAAAACGTACACTGCGTTTGTAACAATGGACAATCGCACTGGTAATGTCCCCATATCGCATAGTGATAGCATTGAACAGGTCCGCAACCTCCTCGTCCTCCGCCTTGACCAAATCCTCCACCGCGTCTGCCCCAGTATCCTCCATGAAATCCTCCCTGCTGCTGGTATTGTGGTTGATTGATTTGTTGTTGCATAGGATTCGGTTGCATGCCTTGCCCTTGCTGCGCATACTGTAGTTGTTGAATGTACTGTGGCTATTTTGGAGCCATTTGCATCGGAGCATATTGTGGCATAAACTGCTGTGGTACAAACTGCACCTGCGGTTGAGGTAGTGGCTGGGCTACCTACGGTTGCAGTGGGGGTTGTTGTACAGCACGCTAGTCGTCCTTCACATAGAATGCATCGTACGTCCTCACTTGTAGCAACCCATATGCACAACAATCTTCGTCATCATGGCCCACAAATTTGCAAAATGTACAATAAAGATTCCTCGGTGTTGTGACCATTTTTTGCATGTACGGACACTCGTCATGGCGATGCCCATATACCTGAAAAATGTGGCACCACAACATGCCTCCACCATTCAATGGATTTGGTGCTCCTGAAAACAGGTAATTGTGAAAGTTTGGGCAATTATCCTTAGTATGTCCTTCGCCTCGACATCGCGTACATGAGACATATTCACGCTGTTCTTTGCCCTTTTTCAGATCTTGTAGTTGTATGGTCAAGTTAGCCAGCTGTGTCTGGATCTGTGACATCCCAACTGCATTTTCCCCAATTGGCGACACTTCTAACCGTATCGCAATCTCCAGAGCTTCACTCAGTGTGGTAATGTCTTGCTGCATCAACGGTAGTTGAGTGTGCGGGAGCAATGCCGCGATAAACCATTCTTTATGTTGGGCAGTGATCATATCGAAACTAACCCTTTCCATCAATGTTTTGAATTGCTGATCAAAATCCCACACTGTTTCATTAGGATACTGCTTAATCTCTTTAAGCTCTGTAATGTACTGTGCTTCAGATTTGGGCTTCCAGAATTCAGCGATTAGTCCCGTGCGAATTTCATCTAGTGTCTTCTTCATGGTACCAACAAGAACCTGCATAAACTTCATAAACCAGTCTAAGGTGTGACCCCAGAGAGTTTTCGCCATTTGTCCTTTCTTAGCATCATCGTCAGTAATCTGCCTTACTGTCCATGCGGCTTCACATAAAAACCAGTACTGTTCAGGATTATCTATTCCATTGCCGTGGAACAGCGGTAACTTAGTATCTTCATTTTCCATCCTGGGCTTCCTTCCTCTAGTCGCTAAACTACTTGTAATTAACTTTTGTGGAATTGATGAACTCGGTGGTGTCAAATTTGTATTCTTTACCGATTGTGAGATAGTGAGAGGAGGTGTGGGTACGTTGGTGCCAAGGTTTGGTCCTGCCTCTATCCTAGGCGTATCCTGGTTGTCCTTGTTAGGACTGTGAGTTCGCTTCATCCCGTGTGGTATTCCTTTGCGGCCTTGTGGTTCGATTGCAGCAGGACCTTCTCCTGTCCTCTGCCTCTTTTCCTGTCGAAACCTTGCTCCTCCCCTTGTAAGACCACTCTCTTCCTCGGATTCACTCACAGTCTCGTCATGACCTGTACCCATCTACCCCTTATCATTCCATGTACCTCCCCCCTGCTGTCGCAATACCTAAGGCCTCCGCCCACCAAGCTATTTACTGATCTAGATGCATCTTCAATATACCCTTCTCGCAAATAAGCATCTTAATGGACAGTTGGATCGACAGCAGAAACCTTCCCCTGGGTTTGCGGAAGAAATATCTTTCAACTTCACTATAAGACTTTTGGGTATCAACCGCGAATTCAGTAATATAACCTTCCAAGATGCTATCGAGCCAAACATCGATAGCCTGCGATGCTTTATTGTCGACTTCTTGCAGCTCCTGAATCAACTCTGGGGTCCAGGTCGTCGATTCACCCCCTTGGAATTTCCTCTTCTAGAAGGTCAACTTCGCCAACCACTCGTACAAAATGACAAGGAATTCATAGAAAAACCATTCGTGAAGACCGTCGTGAATATATCTTTCTACCCACTAATCTACCGTTAGTCTAGTGTTCTGACTTTCTTCTTCAGTGAATTCCTGCAGCTTCTGATCAAACCAGCTCTGTATCTACGGTTGCGTCATATGCCACAACATGTCCTCCTTTCACTTCGCACACGGTCTCGGCAATGGAACCATTTGTTGACACAAACCCAGTCGACAGGGGTTCCACTCACTGTCGACACATACCGCGATCTCCCTGAGCACTGGCCCAGGTAGGTTTTACCCCATCCAGCAACACCTGTGGAGCACATGAAGTCTCACCCGAGATGTTCAGGAGGATTCGACGGAACCATGTTTCCACCGAATGAAGGAGGATGGTTGCAGCTCAATTACTTAACTTATTGCAACATTCAAAAATAGATCTATGCAATTACCTTCAATATCATTGTATCCATAGCATCACTCAACAGAAACATTCATCATTGCAGCAAAATGTAACAATAAAGCAAATATTGCATCAAGGAAACATTGCATCATTCATATATCGCAACATTGCATTACCATAAAAAATAGAAGGGACACAAGGATTGCACAAAAACAACTTCATCATATCATATTATCACCGCAAAACCCAAATACAATATCTCTGCAAAAATCAGATCTCGCCAATATCTCTTGATCTCAAACATATGCCAAAACATATATCCAAGATTATCCAACACATACAACTCATGTCTATATATAGGCTTCCGCCTTTATATTTCTTTTCCACTTACTAACAACTTCCTAACCGATGCTTTGAGTAAATGACCCAAAATATAACTAACACGGTCCAAATGACCCAAAAACCCGCATACTGCGGTACAATTGACTCAAAAATACATAAAATATTCTCCTTTGTGCCCAGCTTTCTGCCTTGTCGCAGCATCTGCGATGCTAACTTACCAAACCGCCTGCCAATAGATGGAGGATGCATTAAGGCCTTCCTTCCAATGGACTTCTTCCCATCAACTTAAACTCATTGTGCTTTGGGAATGAAGTTTAGAGTTTCGTTTAGTACCCTGGGGATTGCAGTCATCAGTGGCAGTTTCTCTCACTGTTGAATAATGGGAATAGGCGACCATGATAACTTAATCTCAAATGTATAGGTGACCATGATAACTTAGGCTTCCCCATTTGTTCCCATGTTTGTTTTGTTAGCACGTTCACCTTTGATCCCAGGTCGAGAATGACCTGGTCCATTTCAAATTCCTCAATTTGTGCATTCAAACTCATTTCTCTTCGCGTCCTTCTATGGCTGTTAATATGATGAACTGCTCTATGTGCATCATTCACTGTAGTATGCTATTCGTAGTGTCCCAATATGTTCTGCAATTCTCCTAAGGCGTTTTCATGACTTAGCAGCTTTATGCAGCTCTGTAACAACTGTGTGATAGGACTTGTCTGTTCTAGCGAAGTTCGTGATCCATCATACGAGATCGGCATATCTAATACAGATGTATGATCACTTCGCAAGTGGAACCTTCTGTTCAAAGGTTCTGAGTCCTGAAATCCTTTTCTTGCTTCCATGAATACCTTTTTCTCTTGACTAGGGTTGAATGTAGGAATTTTTCCAAGTGATTTTCTTACCCAAATCCCATCAATAGGCTTCGGTTTGTTTATGTAATCATCAGAAGTTGAAGCTTCATTTGCTCTATCATTTCCTGTCACAGCTCCACTTTGTGTCACAACATGGATGTTGTGATCTTTATTTCTTTTCTCAGCTGTGATCATTTGTATGTTCTGACTCTGTCCTTGTTGGAATATTCTCACCATCATTTATGTATTTGCACGCATTACATGCATTTTGCATGCATGCATGCATCCACTCATCAGTATGGTAGTCTCCCCAACACCTAGAGCTCATATTCATCCCCCTGGAGCTTGTTTTTAGCGCTCAGTATCCCTCCTACCTACCTAGTGTGCCTTTTTTTCCTCATCTCGATGACAAATGCACCCTACTACACCTACTTGGATTCCAATAGTCATTTCCAGCATTGATTTCCTAGTTCATACATTTCTTGCTCAGTTTAACTGGCTGTAGCTTCCGGTTGTCTGTATCGGAGTGTCACTTGACTACTGAGAGTCTCTCATGCACCCACCTTGGAGTCTCCTTCCCTAGATTAGTGCCACATGCATCAGTTAGACTCAGTTAGACTCATTTTACTGATATTTGACTGTCTGTGACTACTACCACTGATTGGGTGATATCTCCAATGCTATCCAAGCAACACATTGAGGAAAATTCAAATGACCTTAGGTGTATTTGAATTCATTTGATTTCATTGAGTATTTTATTCAGATTAGAGTGCTAGCTTACAGTTGATGTATGATTACACTGCAGATTTTACCATTTTTGAGTTAATGTGTGAATATTGATTCAATTCTTCTTCTTCTTCTCTCCAATTCATGAGTGATATTTGTGAGGTTTGTTCAAGTTGAGTGATCTACCCTATAGAATATCACATGGTATCAGAGATTGATACAACTATTCGAATTGCAGCAACTGCAGCAGTTGTAGCAATTCATTGAGCAGCTGTCTTTCAGTGAGCACCAGAAGCCTCTGGATTTCCACAACAAATCCTGGTGCAATTGTATTGAATTCACTGGAGAAATCCAGTGAGGTCTATCCAGGTGTGAAGGATCTAGTCGCATGTGCTCACTGTCCTAAGGTAGTGTTCTCTCGATTTGCAACAAATCTCCATCAATAATTTCATTTGTTTTGCAGGTTTATTCCATGATTCAAATTCATCTTCAATTTGACTTCAACAACTATCATGGATATAAAATTGATCTCCTTCAACTATTTTGAATGGAAATCTAATATGGACGTCTTCATGAAGTCCAAAATCCTTTATAGAGTGTTGAATGGCACAGTAGTCGAACCCACTGGTGCACTTGAGAAATCAAAGTACCTTGATAGACTTGATGAAGCAGTTGGACTGCTACTCCTCACCATTTCCGAAGACCTCAATTTTCATGTCATTGATCTCATGACTCCTAAAGAAGTTTGGGACAAGCTCGAAACTCTATGTGGGAAGAAAGCTGATTTGAAAGGTCACAAGTTGGAAAATGAGCTTATCTCACTGATCCCCTGCAGTTTCGACTCAATCAATGAATTTCTTACAAAGTTTAAAAATATGATTCACAATTGGAGAGATGTGGAATAGAGAAAAAAGAGAAGAAACTAATCCTAGCCATTCTATCAAAATTGGGCCCTGATTACTCAGTATTTGTCTCTACCTTCCAGTTAGTGAAGCTATCCATCCCAAATTGGATGTTTCCCACTCTTGAAGACTTCATTCAATCTCTCACACAAGAGGAGGAGAAGTTGGTTCAAATGGAAATGATCAAACCCAAGATGGATTCAACACTTGCAACTGCTGAAGTAAAGAGAGCGAATGGAAAAGGAAAGAAAAAAGAAAAAGACAGAAAGTCGAATGAGCAAAAGTAGAAAGAGGCTCCCTATCAGTCAGAAGGGGCTTCGAATTCCAAGAAGGGAAAGCAATCTCACAAGGAGAAATTCAAATGTACCTATTACAATAGAGGATTTCATCCTAAGATTTCTTGTATGAAGAAGACAATATATCTGATGGCTCAGCTAATTGAAAATAATAACCTTCCACTACCTCCATGTGCTAGGAAGAAAGAAGCTAAATCTTCAAGATCCGAGGACAAGGAGAGATGCCATTCTCTCTTGGAAGGTGCATCAAGAGAGTCCTCCTTCATCATTGATTCAAGAGCATCAAGACACATGTCTTCCTCTAAAGATATCTTTTCCAGTTTCGAATGCACTGTTGGCCCTTCAATCATGTTGGGGAATGATTATGAAGTCTCCTCTGAGGGGATTGGAAGGATCAACCTTGAGCATGGATACTTCTCAGATGTACTCTATGTTCCTACACTTAATGCCAATCTACTTTCAGACTACCAAATGACCCACACTGGAGTACCAAATAAGGTGATCTTCATTCCAAATGAGGTTGAAATCCAGAAGATGCAAACTAGAAATATCATAGCAAAAGGTGTTGCTAATCACAAGTCGAAACTCTATGAGTTTCTCACTTCCTACCTTTCTCCAAACATTCTTCTCTTCACATTCATGCAAATGAAGAGAGTAGATTGTGGCATGAAATATTTGGGAATCTCAACTACAAGTATTTGGATGACATTCACACTCAAAAGATGGTTGAAGGACTACCAAATATCAAGTTTTCCAAGGGCACTTGTAAAGGTTTCTTGAATGGCAAAAATCCAAAGCAGAAGGTTGAGAAAGAGAAAGTTCACAGAAAAGACTGAATGCTAGATCCAGATCCACAAGAACCTGAAGATCTAGCACCTAAATATTCAGTTCCTATTGCTAGATGGGCCACCAGTACTCCTGTTTCCACCATTGATCTTGTTGGAGATTCTCTAGATCTCGAAGAAAAACTAGATCTGATTTCCAAGATACTAGGATTGTCCTCTCTCCCATAGATCCATTTCTTGCTGAGGGATGCTTTCTTATGGTTGGATCAGATCCAAAACCATTCTTTGAGGCCTCCCAAGATCCAATATGGGTAGAAGTTATGGATGAAGAGTATCAAACTCTTCAAAGAAATGAGACTTGGGAGCTTGTTTCTCTCCCTCTTGGGAGGAAGCTTGTTCAATGCAAGTGGATATACAGAACAAAGATGGACTCAGATGGAGTCACAAGCAAGTATAAGGTTTGATTGGTTGCAAGGGGTTTATCCCAAGTTCATGTGTTTGACTATTCTGAGACATTCGCTCTTGTTGCTAAGATGGATTCCATCCTTCTTGTTCTTGCTCTTGCTGCATCCAAGCACTGGGAAGTGCATCACATGGATGTCAAGAGTGCTTTCCTTCATGGATATCTAGAGGAGGAGATATACATGAAGAAACTTGAGGGGTATATTGATGATCCTTCACTTGTGTGCATATTGAGGAAGTCCTTGTATGGGCTCAAGCAAGCTCCCCAAGCTTGGTATGCAAAGATGGATTCCTTCTTATTGTCATGAGATTTTCAGAGGTGCAAATCAGATTCGACTGTCTACATGAGACATTATGGTAACTCCCTACTCCTTATTGTTCTTTAGGCTGATGATTTGTTGATTATTGGGAGCAATTATTCATGCATTAGATCTATCAAAAAAGCTTTGCACAACTCCTTATCTATGTCAGATTTGGGACTTCTAAAGCAGTTTATTGGTCTTGAAGTCACTTAGCGTGATTAAGGAATCAGAGTTGCATAGTCCAAATATGCATAAGATCTACTTGATAGGTTTCATATGAGCAAATGCAAGCCATCAAGATTTCTTTTTATTTTAGGGATCAACCTTGAGGATGGTTCTTCTACACCTTTGGTGGATAGTACTTTGTATCGGCAGTTGATTGGGAGTCTTTTGTTTCTTACACATACTCGACCTAATCTATCCTATGAAGCCAGTGCTGTCTCCATATACATGCAGGAGCCTCATGAGCTTCATTGGAAGGAAACAAAGAGGATATTGCATTATGTGCAAGGGACGAAGACACATGGTATTCACTATGCATTTGGGTCCCCTTTGAACCTAGTTGGGTATAAAGACTCTGATTGGGATGGAGATAGCTCAAATCGGAAGTCTACATCTAGTTTTGTTTTCATGATTGGATCTGGACCTATCTATTGGTCGAGAAAAAAGAAGATTGCTTTAGCTCTTTCTTCAGCTGAGGCCAAGTATAGAAGTGTAGTGAATGCATCTTGTTGGATTACATAACTATCTTGAGGTTTTCTATAAATACCCAGGTTCTTCGCGGTTCAAGGAACCAACAAAACCCCTTTTCACCAGCCCTTTCAGCAACAGTTTGCGAGCAGAATGAGGTCTCAACCGAGGTGAATTTATGGGGAAGCTGTGGAATCAGGCTTCCACAACCGCGTGATGAGTGTTTAAAAAGATCGGATGAGCAGCGGGCTGTGGTGTTCACGCTGCGGACTAGGGACTACGCAGAACTTAACCCCTTCGCAGTCAATACTTCTACAATCCAGGAGGTTTGCGCAACTCACACATCCAAGGACTATGCGGTTTGGATGGGTTTCAACGACAAGACAACACAACTGATGAATACGCTTCGTCCTCGGATTTAACCAACCTTGATGAATTTTCTTAGTGCTTTATTCATTCATCTGCTGCCTTAGGTTATCTAGTCTTATGAATCATGCAAAATGATAACACAATCTACTATGCACTTCCGGTGATGTGCACTGTGAGGATCTTATCTAATTAAGTTATTGTCCAACCGATTCATACATTCACATACTTAGGAATACTCATGCATTTATCCTTCAATCACGTATGCGAACTTAACATATTATTCCCATCTCATTCCTTATGGCACATACATATAAAAGTAGACATATAATGGATAAGCAATATCTCAAGCATTCATTGTAAGCAAATAGACAAGTGCAAACACATAAATAATCACACTGCACAGGATTTAACGTGATTCACCCCCAGGATGGGAGATACATCCGCATGAACTGTTGTTGTATTAGTCTTTGGGAAGGGTACAATAGTTCCAGTCTGCGCACTTAGCTGCAGACTCTCTTCTCTCTCAATAGGCCTCTGCGCACATAGCTTGTAGAGCCTTTACAATGGCTTCCAGCAATACAACATAGTATCACTAAGATTTTGCAATTACATTTCAACATTAACCTTAATGAGAGATTCAACCCTTTCCCTTACAAAATGGTGCCTATATATAGATCATGCTCGTAGGTCATGTCTTTACAATGCACAGACAAAAACCCTAAGGTTTCCCAAAATTGTTGTGGTTTTACCTTAACCGGACTTGCTGGCTTCTGGTAGAGAATATTCCATTGTGGCCATCCTCTGCGTGTGGTCACGTCACTATCAGCCCCCTGTCGCGTGCATGCCAGTAGGTCACTTTCACTGAGCCCTTCCTTCTCTAAAGGTTTCATGCATCCGATTCATGTAGTGGTTCATTGCTTGTGCGACCGGTCGCTTTCCTCCATTTTACTCCTTACCCGCCGCTTGGTTATCATGGAGCATATTTACCAAAAATAGAACACTGATGGTCTAACCGGAATATGTGCCATCTTTCCTCTGATAGCTTCCTTGTTGGATCTCCGTAGATCGGGATCATCGCAGCGTTGTACTCCTCCGCAACGCTGTACTTTGAAACTCTTCTGATGCTGCGCTGCGCTCAACTTCCTAGCTTCCCAAAACTAACTTGTTCAAAAAGTATTCAACTTTACTGCGCTTAATTTCACAGTGCCAAAACTTGACTTGCACAAAAATGCCCCACTTGGGCCAGGCCCAACATGCCCCTAACACTTACATGTGGCTCGTCCCCAAGCCACCTTCAACCTCTACTTCTCCTAGCTGTTCTTCCTCCTGCAGAGCTAACTTTGCAGTGAGCTCTTGGTATGTTGCAGTCAACTTTGCAACCTCTTCCTTGGTGTCCTGCTCAATTTTTTTGATGGTTTCCAACACATCAGCTATTATTTCATCATCCACTTGCTCTTGTACTGAATCCTGTCCTTCGCAGATCTCTCTCCACTTTGCTTCGATTTTCTACGTGAGTTCATGGGCTTCCTCTTGCAGGGGCTGCGACTTATCTCTAATTTCAATCTCCCTGTCTCGTAGTGCTTGCATTTCTTTCTTCAATCCCCTAACTTCTGGAAATCTGCGGATTTGATCCCTTGGAGGTAGGGCCTTGAACTCTGCATCCAGCAGTTCCAATGCAGCTTGCCTATCTTTCAAATCACTTTGGATTTCCAGCAACTCACGATCCTCTTCCAGGGCGGTGAATGTTTTTGTTTCCTAATCTAACAAGGTTTGGCACTTATCCACTTCACTGGCTATACTTTCTACTGCATCTTTCACTTCATTTTCTCTAAGCTATTGCTGATCAGGTGGTGTCTTCGGCTGATTCTGCACTTCCCACGCAACAATATTTGCTTGATAACTGATCTCCATATCCTTCATCTATGCCTTAATATTGCTAACCACCTCGCCGATCTTAATGACAATGTCCGTAGGCTCTAGTTGCTCATTGCATTCCGATATCTCTGCGGCTACCGCAGCTTCTGTAGACTCTAATCTCTTTCATCGGTCGTGCTCATCTTGCAGTTCCATGGCCCTTTGCGAGTTGGATTCCTACAACTGATTATAGCTTGTCTGTAGCTCAGTGTGCTGGTTCAGAGCATCTACACTTCGCTCATGGATCTCCTCCACAAACTGCAGATGCAGATTGTGTAGAACGGACAGTGGTATCTTCACAATTTCGAGGTCCACGTGCTCTAAGGCCTTCGTGCCCAAGATTAACTGTTCCGACAGTGGTAGCCTTACACTCAAGGGATCAAGTTTGACAATGCAAGACTTCCCAAGAAAGGTCAGGGCTAGAGGTGCTTCCTTTGGCTGCGAAGTTCCTCCTAACTTTCCTTCTGATTTTGAGTCCCGCGGCAAGGGTAAGCGGCACTGTACTTCTTCAATCCTTTCTGTAATGCCTTGTAGCATGGTTAGATTCTTCTGCAGGATCTATTGAATTGCCTCATTCTTTTTTATCTTTTTTGATCATCAGGTCTTCCATCTGTGATGTTACTGTAGACGCGATCATCTCGTAATCATCATCATGGAGCTTTGCTTCTGATTGTCCCTTACTGGATTTCTACTTCTTTTTATGTACCTTTGGTTGTACAGGTCTCTCAGCTTCCTTCCTTTTTCTTGTCCCTGTCCACGACTCTTTGTCAATGGGTGTAGGAATGGTATTGCTCTCCGTAGACCCACTTTCAATTTCCACAACTCCTTCGACTCTAAATTCAGGAGGCCATCCTTCATAATGGTATCAATCTCTTCTTCATTCATGTGGTAGCTTCATTGGAACCATTCAGGGTTCTTCTGTGCCTTGGATGAAATGTGAATGGAACGCATGTCGGCATAAAAATTGACCGTGCGAATATACTTACCTGTTACCTCTTTTGTTATCTGTGGCATGGCGTAATGACTTCGCGCAGCTACTCATAGTAAGTTTAGAAGACTTCCGCTGTCGCGAGCTGTCTTTCTGAATTCAAATTCGCCCAAAGGTTTGCATAGCAAGCTCCTCTGCAATCACTGCTGTCAGTTCTTACGCCAACGTAATCCTTCGGGTGCTTCCACCCTAGAAACACAATCAACACTATCAACCATGTATAATGGAAAAATACTACCATGTGTCTGTGTATCATTCAATTCCTCCAGGAACTCATTCAGTAGGTACTGACACCAGTTGAATCTTCCTCCCTCCATGGCCTTTGCACCAAGTAGCACTGCGCCCACGAGTACTTCCAATGGTCTTGCTTTTCTCAAAATTTTGTCGGATAGCAATTGTGTGACAAACCACATAGCCTCATTGTCTATGTCATCCGTGACAAAGCCTCTCTTCCCTTTGACAACAGTTTGTGTTTTCTTCATCTTCGCGACAACCTCCTTGTCGCGGCTCTTTCCTACAAAAAATTGCTTGGGGTCCTTGCCTCTCTTGCCTAACCCAGTAATTTGGTGGATCGGATCAATAATTAGGTCAAAATTACAATCGAGCCACATATATCCTTGGTGCATGCACGACATGAGAGTGCGCACCGCCGCATTCAACTCTGGCATTCTGTCAAAGTGAGGGAGTCTCAAAAGGTTGAGCAGTCCTGATTCAACTACTCCGGATAACCAACTTTCTTCCAGCACATGTACTGATCTAGCTGGAACTGTGGATACTTAGGTTTGTGGGGTCCTTCTGCAATTGAAGCAGGTCATAGTCTTCCCACTTACATTCCAGGATCTTACCCAACATATTTCCTCCCACTTTGACATGATTTGGCATAGGTGAGAGCGGAATCTCGTACTTGGCATTCTTTAATAGCTTAATAGCCGGTGCCTCCTGTGCACGCGGCGAGATATACTCAGGGGTTAGCTTCAATGGTATTTCCCTGTCGCCCAGCGGGACTTGTGGCACTGTGGAACCCATCACTTTTAGCTTCATTTTCGGTGCCGCTGGTTCTTTGCCTTTATCCTGCATTGTTGTAGCGTGTCTTGGTGATCTTCGGGAACTCTGACCTTTCTCTGTTATAATTTTCTTGACAGGAGTTCTCATCAACCCTTCGATTCCTCCATATCTAAACACCTTCACAGTCTCCTTGAATGTGAACTCTTACTCAATAGAGGACCTCTCAGACATTCACTAGATAGTTCTGGACAGAACAAAGTGATTTCTGATAACTTGATGTAAACAATCACAAAGTATTGCTCGCGAGAAAATTCAAGGGTTTCGGTAATGCCCGCGAGTCCAAATACAACGGTATTTATAGGCGTAGCTAGCCTCCTCCATGCCCCTTAATGGATATATAAGCATTAAATGTGGTATCCGTCTTTCTTGTTTTCCCTTCTTCATATCTTGAAGTTGTAATGTTAGGGTAGCTAACTGGGTCTGAATCTGAGACATCCCAGTGCTAGTTTCTCCAATTGGTGAAGCTTCCAACTTCATCGCAATCTCCAAGGCTTCTTCCTGCGAAGCCACTTTCTGTTGCATCAACGACAGTCTCATATGAGGCAACAACACGGCTATAAACCATTCTTGGTGCTATTGCGGTGCTATGACAAAACTTACTTGGTCTAGCAGTGTCTTAAATTTCTGGTCAAATTCCCAGACTGTTTCATTAGGTTTCTTCCTAATCTCTTTTAATTCTGTGATACACTGCGATTTTGACTTCGTTTTCTTGAACTCACTTAGTAATGCAGCCTTAATCTCTTGTCAGGTTCTCCAATGTCCACCAGAATACTTCATGAACCAATTCAAGGCTCTATCTCTAAATGTGGTAATGAGTTGCACTTGCTTCACAGCATCATTCTGAACTTGCTTAACACTCCATACAGCTTCACATAGAAACCAATGTTGCTTAGGGTCTTCTAGAACTGTTCCTTTGAATATCAACAACTTAATATCATCAGTCATCCTTCTCCTAGGTGGTGTAGTGTTTTGCGCAGGGTTTTGAGCGGCAAAAGTAAAATTTGTACCGCGCTGAATGTTTTGAAGTGGGATATTCTGAGTCGGGATAGTCTGATTACTCACTCCCGTGGTGTTACTGGTATCAATGTTCTGAGGATGTGGAATATTAGCAACAGGAGGGTTTTGAAGTGACGGATTCTGAGAAATAGAGGGCACAGTACTTGCAACCAGTGGATTTTGCGGTGTAATAAGATGATAGGTAGCAAATAGAGGTGCGGTTTGGATATCAGGCGTGGTTTGTAAATCAATATCTACGTGGAGTCTAGTCTTCTTAGTGGCACACCTATATCTTTTTCCACTTCTCAAATTATGCGTTTCTTCATCAGAATCGCTATAGATGCTATTGACCATTACAGATTCAAACTGTTAGGAATCTTTACTGCATTTTTAAAATACATTTCTCAGCTAAAAGAATTTTAGTGTATTGTTGGCACGGGATAGATCCGCTGGAAGTGCGGAAGCCGACAGGTGCGAAAGGGTCATTCCGTGGAAAAAGGACCTTTTTCCACATTTTGGGGAAACATAAGAATTATTAGACTAGTTGAGTTGGTCATGTGGACCAAATTGTGATAAGAGATAAACATATAAATAGAGCAAGATTGTAAGCCTAAGGGCATCGAAGTTTAGGAGACTTGAGAAATCTTTTGGGTTCTGTTGTATCCACGATAAGGAATGACTTGACTATTCTCTGCGAGGTTTGTTCCACAGATGTTAATAAATGAAGATGTTTGGTTATGAATTCTATTGTTATGCAATAATGGGTTATTTAAATATCTTCTGCTGATTTATGCTGATACATGTTGTTGGTTAATATGATATGTTGTTGAATATGCTTTAAGATATATGTATACGAATGATTGGTTAAATAGATTGTGGCAATTAGTGTAATCTCTGGTTAATGTGCACATATCTTCTTCGCAACTGCGGAAGCTTGGTTCTTGCAGCACCCTTATTCACTTCGGGTGAGACCTTGTCTGCTTCGCAGACATTGCTGGAAGGGTAACTCCTTTCCGAGCCAGTGTGTAAGGGTTGTTGGTATTTGTTAACGACAAAGTGAACCCCTGTCAAGAATAGTTGTGTCAACAAATGGTTCCATTGCCGGGACCCTAAGTGAAAGGAAGGGGATATGCTGTGGCACCCGCCAAAACTAGAGATCCAAGAGTGGTTCGACAAGAAAGTAGAAGAATTCACAGGAAGTGAGAAGAGGGACCCTAAACAGACATCAATCGAGTGGTTACAAAAATACGTGTACTTAGATATCCATGAAATCTTCTTCTGTGAATTCCCAGTCGTATTGCATGAGTGGCTGGAACAGTTGACGTATCGCAAAAACCACTGTCAAAAGACTGCACCGGAGTGTTGGAGCCCGGAGTTGGTGCGACAACTGAAACAAGTTAAGAACAAAGTATCACGAGCTGTTGACTTTTGGGTAGATAGCATCCTTGAAGGATATATAACTGAGTTCGCAGTAGATACCATTAAATCATACAGCGACGCTGAAAGAAACTTCTTTAGGGGACTAAGGGGAAGATTCTTGTCATCACGGAAGCTGTGGATTAAAATGTTGGTTTGTGAAAAAGGAATATTAAGGATGTCTGTTGATGAGTAGAAAGCCCGGTGTGCGAGTGTGAAGGTACTGTGTACAGGTGATCCTGACAAAAATATGTGGTAGATGGACATGAGCGACGACGAATTGGAAAGGGAAGCTAACAAGGAGTGTGGTCTCCTGAGGAGTGGAGCAATATTCCGGCATCCTGAGAAGAAAAGGAGGACCGAGAGAGAGTATCATGAGAGGACCGGAACATAAAATCACGAGGCATGACCACAAGGAAGGAAGTGCCCTTATTGAAAAGAAAACGTCGATCAGGATACCCTAGAGGCAGAACATAGTCAGGTCGTAAGTTACCACGTACCTCCGACCTTGCACACTACTCTAAATTTTATAGGAAGAAACCAAAACTACTCGCGAAGTTTCCCTACTTGCAGTGATAAGAGTAGCGCTTCGGTAAACAACAATAATAGCAGTGTTAGGATGGCGGATGAGGCAAAGATGCCCACATTTCAAGGAAACGGGATGGAGGATCCCGAACAGTATTGGTTTGTATTGGAAGCAGTCTGGACTGTGAAGCAAGTCCAGGATGAAGCAATAAAGTTGGGACAGCTAGCGATGACCTTGAGGGGCCATGCGCTAGACTGGTACATGAAATTTGTAAACGTTTTGGAGGGAACATCGGCGAGAACGTTGGTTGGGATTAGAGCTGCAATGATTGACGAGTTTAAAAAACCAAAATCGGAGTCACAATACATCACTGAGATTAAGGAAATTAAACAATTTCTGAATGAATCGGTATGGGAGTTTGATCAGCGTTACAAAACGCTGATAGGGAAAGTGATTTTTCTGGTAAATGACTTACAACATATGGAGTGGTTTATCGTGGGACTGGTACTACATATACGAGGACCATTGATGCAGCAAAAGGTTGTGACACAAGTGGAGGCGCTGGAAATCGAAATGAAATTGGAGGCTTCACCGATTGGTGAAACAGGGATCAGAATGGACAGACTACAGGCACAGCTGGCCAATTTTACACTACAATTATAGGACAGCAATAAGGGCAAGGAGACTCATGAAGACATATGGTGTACCACATGCAGGAATGAGGGACACCATAAGGACAACTGCCCATAGTTTCGGGAGTATTTGCATTCAGGGGCGCCAAACCCTCTTCGGCAAGAAGGAATGCCATGGTGCACCGTTTGTTAGACCAGAGGGCACCGAACCGAAGAGTTCATATACTTGTCGAAACCAGCTAATTTATACTGTAAGTTCTGCCAATTGGTGGGCCATGATGAGAAGAACTGTAGGGCCTATGATCTGCTGTAAGACCGAACCACTGACACATACTTTATGAAAGGGGAGGAACCACCGATGATGCAGCAGCAACCGTAGTATAACCAACCACAGCAATACGACCAGGAGAAATATAGGCAGATACAGTATCCCCCAACATCGTATGGACAGTCGTAGTATGGGAAACCGCCGTATCAACAATATGGACCACCGCGCGGAGGCTACGGTGGAGGCTTCCGTGGAGGAAGAGGTCGTGGAGGAGTTGTTGGAAGGGGATGAGGCCCAATCACCTGTTATAATTGTGGTCAGCAGGGGCATTACTAGAGAGACTGTATGAACCCTACATCGCAATGTACATATTGTAGTGCTGCGGAACACAGTGTAAAGGACTGCCCTCATCTCATCGCAAAATGGCAAACCAAGCACCCACCCCAGAATCAGAGTACTTAGAATGCCCCATCAACCGTATAATGGAGATTGACAGAAGCCAGAAGTAGTCCTATGACAGTGGGCGTAGTAACAAGAGGAGCGGTGACAGGTAGCGACAGGGCACACCCCAATATTAGAATGACACAAACACATCGGAAAAGGGTCACTTTCGATGTCAATGCCGAGAAGGAGGTCTTCTTAAAAACAAAAGAGGCAATAAGGAATCAGAGGCAGTTACCTTTCGAAGAAGAAACCTACGAGATGCCGCCAATGTTTGATTCAACGAAGACTTGATAGAAGGCAAACACCCTGGAGGCTTTCTGAGAGAGTTGTCTGGACTTGGCCAAATACCCCGACGCACTAGAAGAAATAGCTTGTATACTACAACGACGAGGAGGGGCACGACTAGAACATCGATTCAAATGTATACATAAGAGGAAGACAGGCAGAGAAATGCGGATGTCTGCGCAGATTGGAGAATTCGATGTCGACTCCATCATCCTAGATTTGGGATCAAATGTAAATATATTGACTAAACAGATATGGGAGACGATGGGGAAGCCATGAATGACTTGGTCACCAGTACAACTACGACTGGCGAACCAAAGCAAAGTCACTCTGCTTGGACGGGTATGTCAATTGCCGGTTGAAATTGAAGGGATCCGAATGTATGTAGATTTCGATGTCATTGAAATTTTGGATGACACCAGCCCCTACCCAGTACTGCTGGGGATATACTGGGATCTGGAGAATCAAGCCATCATCAACTTCAAGAAAAGAATAATGTCCTTTGAAAACCAAGAGCTAAGAGTCATCACACCATTGGATCCAATAGAAGGACAATGCTACACAGAGTCAACTAGGGACGAGTATACAGAAAGGGACAATCTATACAACATCTCAGAGGATTATCCTAAACCTACCACAGATGGAGACTTAGAATGGTACAACACTAGTTCGGTACTCTCTGACTCGGATGAGGTCCTGGAAAACTGGCAGAACAGGCTACATGAAGTGTCCTTTAGAAGATGTGCACATATAACACAATCGTCGCGAAGGGTAGCCCTAGAGGAGTATGGAAACATAGTGGAACCACGCACAGCCGAAATAGAGCTAGCTGGTCTAGAAATAACGGTCGAATAATATAACACCAGTCCAACAGCTAATGGTCTTAGGACCACCATGACACTCGAACTCAAAGACAATCACACCAGTGCGACATCAGAAATACTGACTGACAGATTTTAGGGACCTTTAGAAACTGAGAAGGTAAAATTTAGATAAGAGAAAAATATGAAATTCACGGACGTTGGGGACCATCAGGATGAGCTGGTCATCGCAACGATAACTATCCTACCACATAAATCCCAGGACCAGTTTTTGACAGACATAGCACCTCCACCGGAAAACACATCAAAACAGATCCAACAATGACCACCAACAGTGACAATCGGACAAATCACCGCAGAGCCATAGACACATGACATTCTGAAGTACCCAACAACAACCCACCAGAACTTGAGAAGGATACTCGCAGTAGAGAAACCAAATGTGCGACAGTGTATCACCACAGCGATACCCACTGTGAAAACAAAAAATAATGAGAAGAGGCCATCACATGAGTGAGAAAAAGATGGAAACCACCATACAAGCAATGGTCCAATCTGGAAGTAAAAGCAATAAAGATGGCAGTTATACCACATAACACAAACGCCAAAACCAAGACACCGAGAGTTACTACCTAGCATAGATGATAGATTTTCTGAATCCTGATGAAAATTTGCAATGATGACCTTGAAACGGCCGCACACTGCCAATCGATATATAGAAGGAAATGAGGAAACAGGGCTGGCCATTGTAACATTCCAGGAGCTGAATGGAAGTGTATGTGTCTAGCACTAGTACCGAATGACCACAGGCCACACCAATTGTTTAGGAGTAGCCTGAAGTTATGTCGTCAATCCCACATAAGAAAAAAAGGAGTGTGACTCGGCCCCTTGACTCTGGTCGGGAGACAAAGAAGGCCACTAGGGCATCCACTAGAAATAAGGATGGCGCTGTAGGATCCGTAGCTATTGAAGATATGCAGGAGGGATACGATGGTCCCATGTTGGCAGAATATGTTCCACCTCGTCGGGGAGGAGCGCCCACGCCACGGATCAATAAAAAGGATAAGTACACCATTGCAGTCACACTGGTACCCACAGGGGTCAAAACTACTGGGGATATCACCATCAAGCTGTGGAAATTACAATACACCGACCATGATCTCACAAAGTTTCAAGAATATGCAAAAGCTTACGAGGACATTCCCCACGCAGGCGTCCCAACCACGAAGGAACTGAGGGATTGGGAATAGGGATTGGCATGATCATGGTTGCTAGGCGTCACTCTTCTACCACATTTTGGGTGCCTACCACAGGTCAATGCATGCGTCAAGCAGCTCCTTGCATGCTTCCACGACTGCTCCCTGTGGCTGCACAAGAGAATTCCAGTTACCATCGACCTCATCGCCGTAGTCACTATCCTACCACAAGAAGGAGCCGACCCATCACAATTTTTCCAGGGGAAGGATAAGGATAAGAAAGTAGCTGAACAGTTGGCTCTAAAGTATGGGGTACAGAAGGAATCCCGAGGTTACCTGATTCACACAATCAACAGCCAAGCGGTCCGAGTCGCAGCAAAAATATTGGCGGTCAAAGTAACAAGGAAGAATCGACCAATGCAATGCAATTCAGGGGTCATTGCGACGGCAGAACGATGCGCCTTAGGCAAAAGGCTAAACTGGGCTCAATTTCTACTGCACGAATTGACCGAGGATGCATACGATGCCCAGGAACATGGATGACCGTTCACATACTCCTGGTTACTCCTCCTGATTTCTCTAAAAGCATGGAGGGAACCAGACGACTACCAAGGGGTGGCCCTCACATAACCGCGAGTATGCGATGGTGCATGGTATCGGAATTTGTGGGAAACTACCGACAAGGTTCATCGGCAGGAGAACACTATCCAGTTCTACATTTGGCTCGAAAGGATGTGGACGGATGTAATGTTGATACTCCGGATCATACTACCAGCCGTGACGAAGTATCAACTCATCGCCCAAATATCTGTTGAAATACACACGATTTACATTTGAGCACATGCAGATCCGACCAAGCAATGGGTAAGAACACAGTACAAGCTCAGTGAAGCCGAGCTTGACAACATTATCGCACACTGGCATGAGGAATGGAAATTCCTTGCAGACCCGAAGGACATTGCAGCGGCACAAATAGCGGGACGACAGGACCTAGCCAAAAACAAAGAGGCTTCTGCCAACAGGAGGGAGGAACAGGAGACTGACACGAAGGATCAAATGGTCGACTCGAATCACGATGGGACCTCAACCACTAACACCCCAACGGACTCATATCTTGACCTCCAGTAGGAAGAAGGATGAACAAAGAACAGAATGGATCGTAATACTGGGAGTACACGCACTGGGCTCACTGCACAGCAGGCCGACAGTCTGGTGAATAGTATTACGCAAATCATAGAACACAACCGCTGGAAGGCCCCACAGAATTCTGTAGACAATTTCCAGTACATCGGGGACTTGTTAAACATGATAGAAAATACAATAGTCAACATCAGGGTACCACACAACAACTTCGACCAGAACCAACCAAACCCCAAAGTTGAGGTAGCCATAGGAACCCAGAAATGCATTGTCCAGGTCGAAACCCATGCCTTCTTGACAGGAGACGACACCTCGGATTTTGTGATTCAGAAGGCTGACTTGGCAATGGTTGATTTCAACCTGCTCCCAATGTTGATCCTACACCATGTCCAAGCGGCAGCAAGTGCATAAATCTGTGACCGTGAGGTAACAATACACAACAAAATGGTTGAATACATGAAGCAACTGCAACATAGCGAGATCAAAGTAGAACACATCCAGGCCAAGTATACCGTAGCTATTGCAACAAGAGCACAAGAAGTTGCAGAAAAAGATCGATTGGAAGCAACCCTGGTAGACAAAGAGAAGGTTATCCGAGAGCAAGCCATTGTACTCACTGAGCAGACTACCTCCCTTATGGCAAAAGAAAAGGTAGTAGAAGAATGGATAAGGGTGGAGAAAGCACTGACGCAAGCCTGGGCAACAACATCGCTAGATCCAGACATTTCCCCAGAGGCTTGAGCTGTCATGTTAGGTGTCGCTATTACCGAGCTCAAGAAAGAAAATGCCGAGCTCCAGATCAGAGCGACACCCAGTACACCCCCGGAACGGGTTCAGAATCGCCAGATGGCGATAGAGGAAGTGGTGACAGAGATTTAGGAATTGGAACAGGAAGCACAACAAATAGCAGTAAGCCTTATAGAATTCTAGGACAGAGTAGTTGATGATGACCAGCTAGCTACTTTAAAGAAAGCACTCCATGAAGCCAAGGAACAGATGGAAACATTTCAAGGATTGCTTAAGACGATGGCCACAATGATACGGATGGCGAGGACTATGGAAATCCATAGCATGAAGCAATGGGTAGAGAAAGCCGATGAAAGAAAGCAATGCCGAGAGGCACATTTGAATGAGCTTCAAGCAAAGGCTGAAGCCCTCATTGCAAGAATAATTCTAGACATGAAATAGGTTCAAGAACAGTTGCAAGAAGTCCGATAGAAGGTATGCAATCACCCCACACAGTAGCAGGTAACAGAAAGTACACAGCTCCATGATTCGATCAAAGAAATAGTCAACCAGATCCAGACCGCATACGATGATTTTCAATAGCAGTAGAACAAACCAGCAGTTTCCAGCTGAAGTGGCTCGGGACGAGCCACAAGTTTGTGTTAGGGGCCTATTGGCACGGGATAGCTCCGCTGGAAGTGCGGAAGCCGACAGGTGTGAAAGGGTCATTCTGTGGAAAAAGGACATTTCACCACATTTTTGGGAAACATAAGAATTATTAGATTAGTTGAGTCAGTCATGTGGACCAAATTGTGATAAGAGATAAACATATAAATAGAGCAAGATTGTAAGCCTAAGGGTATCGAAGTTTAGGAGACTTAAGCAATCTTTTGGGTTCTGTTGTATCCGCAATAAGGAATGACTTGACTATTCTCTGCGAGGTTTGTTCCGCAGATGTTAATGAATGAAGATGTTCGATTATGAATTATGTTGTTATGCGATGATGGGTTATTTAAATATCTTTTGTTGATTTATGTTGATACATGTTGTTCGTTAATATGAATATGCTATTAAATATGCTTTAAGATATATGTATATGAATGATTGGTTAAATAGACTGTGGCAATTAGTGTAATCTTTGGTTAACGTGCACATATCTTCTTCGCAACTACGGAAGCTTGGTTCCTGCAGCACCCTTATTCACTTCGGGTGAGACCTCGTCTGCTTCACAGACGTTGCTGGAAGGGTAACTCCTTTCCAAGCCAGTGTGTAAGGGATGTTGGTATTTGTTGACGACAGAGTGAACCCCTATCGAGAAGAATTGTGTCAACATGTATAAACTCAAATTGTTCAGGTACTTACCTCTGAAACCTTTGAAAAACTCTGCTTTGGCTGCATTGTAGGACTTTAGGGTGTCCACAACAAACTCTGTCACGAATCCTTCTATCATACTATCAACCCAAAAGTTGACTGCTCTCAAAAATGGACTATCTACTGCTTTGAGCCTCGCAATGAGTTGTGGAGTCCACTCGGTCGGTACTTCTGGTACGAAATAGTTCTTGCACTCTGCGAGCTGCGATAACCACTCGTGCAACTCGTTTCCAAAAGATGCCCAAAAAATTTCGTGAATATCTTTCCACAGGTATTTGTTCAACCAATCTATGCTAGATAGATGCAGATTTGTATTTTCTTCCCTTGCGAAGTCTCTTTCTGTCTTATCACACCAAGCCCAGATTTCTTTCTTGTTTGGATGTGAAATTTCTACAATCAACAGGACCATTTCTTTTGAGCACATCACTTCTTTCAAGAGTGGTAACTCATCATGGATTCTTAGCGTGGCAACAGAACCATTTGTTGGCTTACATAACTGTCTTGAGGTTTTCTATAAAGATCAGGGTTCTTCGCGGTTCAAGGAACCAACAAAACCCCTTTTCGTCGGCCCTTTCGGCAACAGTCTGCGAGCAGACTGAGGTCTCACCCAAGGTGAATTTATGGGGAGGTTGTGGAATCAAGTGTCCACAACCGCGTGATGAGTGTTTAAACAGATCTGATGAGCAGCGTGTTGCGGTGCTCGCGCTGCAGATTGGGGACTGCGCGGAACTTAACCCCTTCGAAGTCAATACTTCTACAAGCCAGGAGGTTTGCGCAACTCAAGCATCCAAGGAAGCGGTTCGGATGGGTTTCAACGACAGGACATCGCAAATGACGAATATGCTTCCTCCTCGGATTTAACCAACCTTTATGACTTTACTTAGTGCTTTATTCATTCATCTTCTGCCTTAGGTTATCTAGTCTTATGACTCGTGCAAAATGATAACACAATCTACTGCGCACTTTCGATGATGCGCACTGTGGGGATCTTATCCAATTAAGTGATTGTCCAACCGATTCATACATTCACAGACTTAGGAATACTCATGCATTTATCCTTCAATCACGTATGCGAACTTAACATATTATTCCCATCTCATTCCTTATGGTGAATACATATAAAAGTAAACATATAACGGATAAGCAAGATCTCAAGCATTCATTGTAAGCAAATAGACAAGTGCAAACACATAAACAATCACACTGCACATGATTTAATGTGGTTCACCCCTAGGATGGGAGCTACATCCACAGGAACTGTTGTTGTATTAGTATTTGGGAAGGGTACAACAGTTCCGGTCTATGGACTCAGCTGCAGACTCTCTTCTCTCTCAATAGGCCTTTGCGCACACAGCTTGCAGAGCCTTTACAATGGCTTCCGGCAATACAACATAGTATGACTCAGATTTTGCAATTACATTTCAACATTAAACTTAACAAGAGATTCAACCCTTTCCCTTACAAAATGGTGCCTCTATATATATCATGCCTATAGGTCATGTCTTTATAATGCATAGGAAAAAACCCTAAGGTTTCCCAAAACTGTCGCGGTTTTCCCTTAACCAGACTTGCTGGATTTTGGTAGCAAATCTTCCATCGTGGCCATCCTCTGCACGTGGTCATGTCACTATCAGCCCCCCTATCGCGCTCATGCCAACAGGTTGCTTTCACCGAGTTGTTCCTTCTCTAACGGTTGCATGCGGTCAGTTCATGTAGTGGTTCCCTTCTTGTGCGATCGGTCGCTTTCCTCCATTTTACTCCTTACCCATCGCTTGGTAATCACGGAGCATATTTACCAAAAATAGACCACCGATGGTCTAACCGGAATATGTTCCATCTTCCTTCTAATATGCTGCCTTGTCGGATCTCCATATATCAGGCTCATCGCAGCGGTGTACTCCTCCACAACGCTATACTTCGCAGATCTTCCAACGCTGCGCTGTGCTCAACTTCACAGCTTCCCAAAACTGACTTGTTCAAAAATTCTTCAACTTTACTGCGCTTAACTTTGCAGTGCCAAAACTTGACTTGCAAAAAAATGCCCCACTTGGGCCAAGCCCAACACATCCACACAATGCATCTAGTTGCAGGGCATCTTGTTAGAGTTTGGGATACACTTTAGTACTCCACCATTCATCTATTGTGACAATCAGAGTGCCATCAGGATTTATACAGATCCGGTTCTGATATAGAGAACCAAACATATTGAGATACACATGCATTACATCTGAGGATTGGTGCATGAAAGTACCATCACACTGCTCTATTGTCCTACAGAAGAGAAGATTGAATATATATTCACTAAGTCCTTGGTGAAGATATTCACTTACCTTCGGTCCCTTCTTGGGGTGAGTGATGTACATGATTGATTACCTTCTATAGTCTATCTTGAGGGGGGGCTTTCTTCCCACTGGGTTTTCCCTCTTTCATTACTTTATTTATTTAGATTGTTGTATGGGGTGACCTTTGGTATCAGTAACCAGGGCCCTACTAGTTTTCAGTTATGTGTTTCCTCATAGTCCAGCTTGCAGGGGGTGTTGGAATATTCTCATCGTCATTTATGTATTTGCATGCATGCATTGAATGCATCTAGTCATTAGTATGGTAGTCTCCCTAGCACCCAAAGATCATATTCAGACCCCTGGAGCTTGTTTTTATCCCTCAGTAGCCCTCCTACCTACCTAGTGCGCCTTGTTTTCCTCATCTGGATGACAAATGTGCCCTACTATACCTACTTGGATTCCAACAGTCAGTTCCAACATTGATTGCCCAGTTCATGCATTTATTGCTTAGTTTAACTTCCTGTAGCTTCTAGTTGTTTGTATCGGAATGCGACTTGACTACTGACAGTCTCTCATGTGCCCACCTTGGATTCTCCTTCCCTAGATTAGTGCCACATGCATCAATTAGACTCAGTTAGACTCATTTGATTGATATTTGACTATCTGTGACTACTACCACTGATTGGGTGATGTTTCCAATGCTATGCAAGCCACACATTGAGGAGAATTCGAATGAACTTAGGTGTATTCGAATTCATTTGATTGCATTGAGTATTGTATTCAGATTAGAGTGCCAGCTTACAGCTGATGTATGATTATACTGCAGATTTTCCCATTTATGAGTTAATGTGTGAATAATGATTCAATTCTTCTTCTTCTTCTATGCAATTCATGAGTGATACGTGTGAGGTTTGTTCAAGCTGAGTGATATACCCTGTAGAATATCATAGTCTTTCTGGTATTATATCTTGCATTTTTCCTTGCAAAATGGGACAGGCTTCAATGACATGGTCAAACGACTTACAGTACTTACAAGTAGTGCAAGGGTTATGACAGTCTCTTGCTAAATATCCTTGTTGAGTGCAATTATAGAAAACAATCTGACCTCTTCCTCATCCTTGGCCAATGTTACGTCTTATTCCTCTAAATGTACCACGTCCTCTGTATGTGCTTTGATCATACTACGCATTTTCATTATTGTTCTGCATTTCTCCTTGGACTCTGTAGGAATCATGTTTTCTTTCTATCATGAGGTCATATTCTCTACAGTTGTTATCATCACGGCCAACTGATTTACAAAATGTGTCGTATAGGTTCTTTGGTGTCTGTACATACTTCAGAAGTAGGTAACAGTCCTCTGGGCGATGTCCTCTACATCGACAAATATTACACCATGGTCCTTGAGGTAATGTCCACTAGCGATGTAATCTCTTAATTCAGGGCAATGTTCCTTGGAATTTTATTCTCCTTTACATTTAGTGCACCAAATCTCTTCTCTTCTTTCTTTTCCTTTCTTCATGTGTTGTAGCTATAATGTCAGGTTTGATAAATGAGTCTGTATTTGTACCATTCCTGTGCTAGTTTCTCCAATAGGTGAAGATTCTAGCTTCATCGCAATTTCCAATGCTTTTGTTTGCGATGCTACCTTATGTTGCATCAATGGTAACCTAATGTGGGGAAACAATGAAACTATGAACCATTCTTGATGTTGTTGCGGTGTGTTGTAGGTACAACAGATCCCATGCTTCATTTGATCATGGGAACCCCAATTTTTGTAAATACAAAGGTATTTGGGTAAGTCTCTTATTACAACGAGGTTCTTAAACCTTGTTTGTTATGGTCTCATACCCTTTTCTTTTGGTTTGTGTAAATTATATTTTTTCCCTTTCAAAAATTTCTAAGTTTTTGGCTGCTTTCTTGACCTGCAGAAAGCTTTCAATTCTTTCAAAATGTCATTTTCTTCCCACAAATCCAAAATCCGAAAAGCCAAAACCTGCAATCCCGCAATTGTAGATTATGGGAATTGATTGTTCTTTCTTTTTGAATTTTTTCATCCCGCAACCCAAAATTGCGGATTGCGGGA
Source organism: Larix kaempferi (assembly GCA_027924585.1). Taxonomy (NCBI): domain Eukaryota; kingdom Viridiplantae; phylum Streptophyta; class Pinopsida; order Pinales; family Pinaceae; genus Larix; species Larix kaempferi. Next base: position 2,841,875 of record BSBM01000606.1, on the reverse strand, counting down.
AGACTTTGTTAATATTTTTTTGGGAAATTTCGATTCCGCAACTCGAAACCCGCAAATTGCGGATTTCGGATTGCGGAAATTTGTTATTTTAATAAATTGCGTTATTTGTTTCCGCAACTTGCAACCCGCAATTGTAGATTGCGGATTTCTGGTTTGTGGGTTTCGGAAACGAAAACAATCTTTAAAACTAGAATAACGTTTTTTGCAACTCGCAGCCCACAATTGCGGATTGCGGGATGCAGAAAATGTTATTCTAGTTTTAAAGATTATTTTGAGTCTATAACAAAAATAACCTCACAAATTTCTTGATAGTTCCCAAAGAATGGGGCATGCAAGAGACTTTTAATCCCTAATTTTAACAAAAGTTTAAAAGGTGAGAAATTATTGGTTCGGTTCCAGTTATCTCTGAGAATTCTCTGGATAAAACTTAGGTAATACGGTGGGATTGTGGACATTGTGATCCACCAAATTCACTTGCTCCACATAAAATTTCAAAAGCTCATCTTTGCTAACATGCACGCGTGGGTCAAGTGCCTCATCTAGGTAGATCATGTTTTATACCTCAATAATGGAGGCCTTCTTCCCTCTCAACTTATTCTTTTGGGTAGCATCCCCTTCCATGCCCCACCTATGATAGATATTGTATGTGGCAACATTCTTCTTATGCTCCAATACCTTTGTATACCATATGCCGCCTTTCATAGCTCCCACTTCCCACTGGTTGAACCTTTCTCAAATGTTGAATGCTATTACACTATCTCTATATCCTTCAACCTGTAGCGTTTTAATCCTGGTTCTTCTAACGATCATCCTTATTAAGCCCTACAAATTTTACAAAAATAGTGTTAGCTCGTAAACCCTTTCGATACACCAATCTTGTGCGTTCAAATGATATACACTATATATAAAATGCAAACCATAAATCCCTACATTATCTTCTTTTACTAAAATTGACATCGCAGCTGCAACCTTCTTTAGCTATTGGAAATCTGCAATAGGTCCCACTAGAATACAACAGTGAACGAGACGATCATGCACAATCATATATTCCATGCCAAATACAGTAATCCCCGAGCCTTGAAAAAACAAATAATCCACACATTCACCTCACAAAACTGATACTAATTTGCTTTCACATTATTAGAGTGAAATCTTAACTTCCCCATGACTCCAAGACTGTTGGAATAGTAATATATTCTATGGGAAAACCATAAATAGATAATGAAGAAACAAAGGTAGAAAATTATGAAACGACATGTTTGAATATTGTCTTCCTTTTAGTGAAGCCCAAGTTAAATTTGAATTGTATTCCTTTTAATGAAGTTTGAGTTAAATTTGGACTCATAACGTTAATAGTTTGCTTAATATATGTTTTGTAGCAAAGCAACTTTTTTTATATCAAAACTGTAAGTGGATGTCATTCAAAACTTTAAGGTAGAAAATTTTGAAATGACAGGTTCGATCTTCTATGCTTCTAAGGACATCAGACTATTTTGGTCCATGTATATTGCATGCTTTAAGACAATTTTGGTCCATGTATACTGCATGCTTTAAGAAAGACAATGCTAGAATAATGCCTTTTGGAAAATGGTGGTTGTGATGGTATTTATAGGAATATTGATGTACTTATTTAACTTTACATCGTGATTTCAAGGATGGCATCTTGTCTAAGTTGTAACTTGTAAAGAGTGTTTCAGAAAATAATATAATAGTTCGTAGGTTCAGGTAAGTGTATATACACGTGAAATCATTAGTAAGAGTTTAGTGAAAAGTAGAGCTTAGATTTTATCTTATATGTGTAGTTTAAATATTTTTTGTTTTCAACCTTTGTAAGTATATAGACTACTCCTTTCTCATATGACTGCACAACAAAGGTGATAAGAGATACCAAAAACCAAGAAAAACTAACATGGGGTATTCACAGACATCTCAACTTTAAAGGACACATAATATGTTGAGTTTCAAGTTTCAACTTTGACATCATAAGTAGCTTCCTTTGGTATTATTAATTATTTTGTGGTATGCTTAGTTTGAAATATCAGTTTCCTTCAATAACAACAAAGAAAAAATCATTTCAGAAGTTACAGAGTTACAATTTGAGTAGCCCTTGGCCATACTTGTAGTGTGATTTGCATAATAGACCTAGATTTCTTCACGAGGTTCTAGTGCTCAGAATTCCATTTCTTTTCTTATTTGACCTAACCTGACTTTGACTACTCAAAAATGTGTTGAATGTCATTTGTAGGTGCCACAATATGGCCAATCCTTCTAAAATAGGAACTCTGGAAAAGGATTCCAAGAGGAATAGTGGAGCCTCAACATGCTATTATCATATATGATTCTTGTAAGGAGAACATATTAGTTCGTCTGAAGTTTTAGAGTGAAGTTAAGACAGTGTGCCTTTCTCTCTTGTCTTTATCCCAATCAGTGTCTTCTGGCGTCATGTAAAGAGTGTTTGCAGGGGTTTGTCTCTCAACTAATATATTTATCATCTCCTTTTATGGTTTTGTATCAATATTTTATGTATTTAGTACCTAGCTCGTCAAACTTGAGATGTCTATTGGTTTCATGTAGAGATGCTTCTGTGCTATGTCTGTCTCTCTCCTTTGTGCCACAAAAATTAAAAAGTAGTGTCTGACCAACCCTACACAATGACCCACTTTTACATGAATAACTAAAATTCCTTTTAAAATGAGTTGGATATCCCTTTCACAGGATGTGAAACACCCATTTCTTCATAGGAGGGACAAAAGTATTTGAGGTGAAATAAGAATCCTTGGTTGTGCTTTATGTTTTTCTAAAATGTACCCATTAAAATAAGTTCAATATGCTTAGCATTTTTCTTATGGAAAATACCCGTTAAAATAAGTTGAATGTGCTTCACATTATTGTCTTGGAAATACCCATTAAAATAAGTTGAATATACTTAACATTTATGTTGTGAAAAATACCCATTAAAATAAGTTGAATATGCTTAAGATTTGTGTTTTACAATTGTCAAATATAGATATAGTTGTAAAGAAAACATAAAAATAAAATATTATTGTTTGACCATCTCTACACAAATGCCCTAATTTTATGTGTTCCTACAATGCCTATTAAAATGAGTTGGATATCCTTTTCACAGGATCCGAAACCCATGGTCAAGGAAATAAAACAAGTGCCTAAGGATATCCTTCAATATTCTTGGATTAAGATCCTTTCATGAGTCCTCAAAACAACACGTGAATCATTTGTAACATTTGTTTGGAGCCTTATGAGTGGGATACATGTGCCATGAATAGGTTTTGTGCATTGGAATTTTCTCTTAATTTCTAAAGATGTTAAATATGGGGAATAATTTCCTTGATTCCTAATATATATATATATATATATATCCATGAGGTGTAGCTCGGGTTCTATTCCCATTGGACGTATGCTCTTAGTCAGTTGATTGTAATGATGATTATTCAGAATATTAAATGGTTTCTTGCTTGCGAGTAATAGGTAATTTTTCGTGGATGTAGCTCATCATGGTGAACCACACACACACACACACACACACACACACATATATCTTAAGTGTTGCAGATACTATGTTTTCTTTGATGTGATATATTATAGGGAATTTATTTTATTCAAGTGTGATACATCATCACAAATTTTGTGTTTTTGTTCTTATGTTGCATGAGAAAAGCATTGACACATGTGATGTGCCACATGAATGAATATTTTGAGATCATTACATATAACCAAAGCTTTCCAAAATATCAAGGTGTTGGGAATTTGTGAGAGTTTGTGATATATTATTAGTGTGAACTTTGATTTTATTTAAGGGTGTTATCTCAACGGAAGAACACCTTCCTTACAGGTAGGAGGTTGGTGGTTCAATTCGTCCGTGCACTATCTACATAAATCAATGACTAATTAAATGATCAGTTAACAACAATCATTGACTAAATAAATGACCAGTTAACAACAATCAATGAATAATTAAATGATGCAATTAACACCAATCAATGACTAAATAAACGACTAGATGTACTACCAAAGATCGATAATTAATGACCAAATAAATGAGCAAATAACGACAATTAATAACCAAATAAATGACCAAATAGTGACAATTAATGACCAAATAAATGACCACAATCAATGAGTAAATAACAACAAATAATGACCAAATAAATGACTCAATATATGACCAACGCTTGAAGCAATTGAAGGCATTTATGACTAAGTGATAAATGACCAATCTGATCGGGAGATATGTGACTGCTATTTTGTCACCAACGGTCATGTGACCAAAATTACTCATTTATAGTCGATATTTAGTCATTTTTTAAGTCACTAATTACCCATTTTGTACTAGCGAAGAGAGCCTGCAATCCATGTCTATTGTCAAATATTGAGGGAGCATAAGTATTAAAATCATTATAAACAAATATGTGAAGAGTTCATTATGCCATTATATTTAATTGTGCATAAGGATCCTGCAAAATGCATGTCAGAAAGAGATTTGCAAGAGGTGTCAAAACTTGGTAATTGATTCCTTACACGAAAAGAGACATATTTAAGAATCTATGGTTGTTCATGTACACCATTAATTATTCCCACATGCATCACTTATAGGGTGGTGTTGCAAGAGACTATGCGACATACATATGTTAAGGAAATTGGAGCAGCCTTGACAAAAGCGAATAAAGATTCATGGCCTAGGTGCATTGGTGCTTATAGGGTGTCAAATGCAAAGGAAACTGAGAAGCTATTGCAGAATATACATCTGTTTCATTTTGGTGAAGGGCAATTTAGAATAAATGGCAATGAGAAGAATATATTTGTCCATTGTTGTTCAGTCATATTGAAGTATCCATATGCAAATGATCCTTGCATAGAATATGATATATTTAGGAGAGAAACAACATTGTAAGAGGTCATTGAAAGGAAACAAAATCAAAGAACTAATGGCTATGAAAATGAAATGCTTGATGAAAGCATAAAGAAAAAAGAAACATGTGAACAATATGATCAAGTGGAAACATGAGAGCAAGGACAAGAAAAAAAAGAGCTAGATACTCATGATATGACAATTGAGCAAAGAGGACAAGTAGAAGCTATAAGAAATGAAGAAGAAGAGAAAAAGTAGTAAGAAGATGCAAGAACAATTACTATTGAAACTCAATCACTTGAACTAGAAGCTAGTGGAACAGAAGTAGTGTCTTCTAGTATGAAAGAACTACTAGTGCCATACATTCCATCTGATGATGATAATGTGGCGTCTCTAAATTCATATGTGTTTAATTCCGAAAAAAAAGACAAATTCTCAAAATAACACATAAGGAGGTGAAGTTAGCATCACAAGAACACTTGGATGAAATTATCAAGATTCCAGTGCTTAAATATATAGATAAACAACCTGAAGCAGTGGGATCTGCAAATGTGGCAAGTGCAATGGCAAATTAATTTAATATACAAAGGCTAAGCAATGAATTAGAAAATTCTCATAGAAGAATAATTGAATTGGAGAATAATGTCTTAGAAGCACATCGTGCAAATGTGACTCTAGAAGATGAGTACAATGCATTGCTTATCAGGAAATAAATAATAATTGAATAACTTGAAAGCTTAAAGAAGCCAAAAAAAGATGTTGTGGAATTCAAGGAGTTATCATTTGCATTGCAAGAAAAACTGTTTGGAATGGACAATTAGATAGCTAGACAAATGCAAGGATTGATAGCTATTATAGAGAGGTTATAGAAAGTTTCAAATGCAATTGCAAATTAGGAATCCACTACTGAAAATGCGAATGCAAATCTCACCGATTTAGTTAAATGGAAAGAACATAAAGCACAAACGCATGTGCATCTTTATAGGAGAACATGAGTAGAAATACAGCGAGACCATGCAATTATTTCTAGTTGTAGAGCTTCAAGTACTTTACTACAAAATTAAGTGAAAGCCTCATTAGAAAAATGTGAGCATCTATATGAAAGTGTAGGAAAAGCAATGGAAACTTGTGAATTTCCATCATTTGGTACAGTTGACAATATGAGGAAAGAAACATAAAGATCTATTGAAATTGATTCTATGAGAAGCAATCAACATATTACGCTAAGATGCATTGTGGGAGTCACAACAAATGCATTGAAGCAATGTGCCAGAGCCTACATGTCAAGTCAATCTATTGACTTCATGCAATGTATTCTTGAAGAAAGAACTGTGCAATTTGAATGATGAAACAACAAAGCATGAAGCTAGATTAGAAATTTTGAAACCACAACACTTGAATGTTATTTTATCTGACTATGAACATTGGAAAGGATATGCAATGCATGTAGAAGTCCCAAATCCTTGACCGAATATTACATATTGGAAGTAAAATGACTTTGCAAAGAACTGTCAATGTGTATTTGTGCAATCAAAGACAGAAAGCTATAGAAGTGAATATATTGATGTAAATTTTGTGACATTTTGACAATCGGGAACATTAAACTTTTTTCCTTTGGAAAAGTAGAAATTTGAACTAAGGAAATGAGCTTTAGTCTTGTCATTTTTTAAATATAGAATTATTTAGGCATGGAAGCATTGTTGATCTATGTCTTTGTGAGCCATAAGAAACATTTTTCTTCACTTTCTTCATATTTGTTATGAATACCAGCTAGTGTTGCATCTTATATTATATTTTGTTTCTCATGATATGATTTGTTTTATCATGTTTTACTCGTGGGTATTCTATGTCTTTTCCTCTATATTCTTCAACCTGATGAGTCTTCGACCTGTGTTGCACCGTTCCTTGTGGGTATTACGCTCTTGATGTAATGATGCTTTGCGGAATATGTGCATACTAAAACTTCTACTTGGTGGGGCTTTGACCCTTTCCTTGTCATCACTTGTGGGACATGCGCACCTGCTATACCATCATCTATGGAATTTACTCATAGAATTACTTCAACTGATGTACTCTTCTAGGAACTTGTGCGCATTCCAATAAATGAAAGCATCTTCTAATTTTCTAGACTTGCGCGCTTTCAGGATTGTCCAATCATACGTTGTTTCTTACTTCTTGCGCACTCCTAATCTTTGACCAAACAATTGCTTGCACACTTGTATCTTTTCCTAACCAACTACTTGACTACTTGTGCACATGTACCTTTTTCCATCTAGTTCCTTGGCTACTTGTGCACATGAACCTTTGTCCACACAATTCCTTGGCTGCTACCTTGAGAGAAAATGACTTGGTGGACTTGATATCTGCGCAGGTACCACATGTAGTAGGATACATTGCTTATGTGCTTCTTGGAACTTAATATTGTATGATGTATACTTGAAAACACATCTTCAGACTGGATGGAAATTCCATGTATACTTCTTCACACTGGAATCCAAGTCCTTTATCATCTTGAGCATATACTTCTTCAAAGTGGTTTTCATATACTTCTTCACACTAGCTTTATCTTGCACATATGCTTCTTCAAAGTTGCTTATAGGTATACTTCTTCATACTCGCATAGGAATGTTGGCTTCACTTTGAAATCAGTTGTCATCAATGACTCAGACTGAATCACTTGACATTCTTTTTTACATTAGTTGACATCAATGACAACCAAAGTTCAACAATTTCAATCAATTTGTCTTCTAGATGGAATATCTCATTGTACTTCTCCTCAAGCTGATTTGTCAGCATCTTGATTTTCTGCGCTAATTCTTCTAAAGAAGATTTCAATCCATATTTCTCTTCCTCAAGCATTTTGACCTTGTCTTGTGCGCATATCAGTTGTATCTCATAGTTAGTTACTTTTTCATGAATTTATACGTCAAGAGTCTCTTGAAATGGCTTGTCCTGTTCTTCATAACAAGACAACTGTTCCTGCAAGAATTTATTCTTCTTCCTTGACTTCTTCAAGTCATCCAAGGCACTAATCAATTCTCCTTCCTAGTCAATATCTGCAGTATCTTCATCTTCTTCAGATTGATTATCAATCTTGACCTCAACAATATGATTTGGAGGTGTAACTGGCTTTGGAGGTGTTTTGAACGATCCACTAAAGAAGTATTTTTCTAGTGATCTTAGTTTTCTCTACGCAACTAAAGTATTCTTCGAACCGCTCTTCTTCTTTTCATCTTTGCTATCCTCTTTCACATGAGCCATGAAAAGTACTACTTTTGGTTCTTCATCGCAGTCGCTTCCTTCAGATGGATTGCTTTCTTCCTCAGTGTACAGACTCTTCCTCTGTTTTGGAATCCTCCTTTTTTTTTTCAGGTCTATGTTGAGATCGTGCAGTCTTACGATCATACGAACTGGATTCCTCATCGCTATCATTGTCTTCATTTTCTTTGTACTGACACTTAGAGGAAAAATGACCTATGCCTCCACATTTGAAACATTTGAAGGGAAACTTGTTCTTGTACTTACCTCGTCCTCTTTTCAACTTTTTGACAAAGTTCTAATGAGAGTCTCTTTCTCTATTTTTATCTCATATGGAGTCAAAATCCCTTGAATCTCATCCTTTTCTAGGTCTTCAAGATTAGCTCGATCTTCTAACACCAACACCTTTGCATTAAACCTTGAGTGCAAAGTTCTCAATATCTTCTGCACAACGGATTCTTCTTCCAAAGTGACCTTGAGACTTTTGATAGCCTTAACTATCTCATCTACTCTTAAGAAATAAGAGGTAATATTCTCCTCATATTTCATTTTCATAGATTCAAACAAACCAGAGTAGTTATGTATCTTTGATTTCTTTACCTTTTCGTCGCCTTCATAGACACCTTTGAGCTTGTCCCAAACTTCCTTGGTTGATGGAGCAGTGCATAACCTTGATGAACTCATTACTAGTCAAACAACAAAGCATTGCGTTTATGGCTCTTGCATTGCATTCATAGATTCTCCTATGTACTGGATTAACTGGTACTATTGTTGGGACATTGTAACCGTCAATAACGAACTTCCAGACATATGCTCCTAGTGATTGTAGATATACTTCCATCCTGACCTTCCATAAGATATAGTTGGTGCCATCAAACCTTGGTGCTTTGTTAGTTGAAAGACTTTCCTGCTTGTCCATATATGCGCAATGATCTATCTTCCATATGTTAATCTATTACTGAAGACACCCACTCTGATACCAATTGTTGGAATCAATTTAATACTGAGAGGGGGGGTGAATCAGTATTAGCATAGTTATCAACATTTTTTACCTTCTTTAACAGATTAGACTTTAACTTAATCTTAATCTTAAATTATGCATCCAACATAAATAAAACATTCATCCACATATGAACCAAGACAACGAACACATAACACACATGATTTTGACGTGGAAACCCAAACGGGAGAAAACCATGGAATTCTCTTTTGTTATGAAAAGATTACATTCAAGGAAGCACCGAATTCTTGTGTTTTCCAGCACCAATTGGAAGGAGGCATCGACCCCCTAGTTTTACAGTACCCAAACCAAAGGAAGCTCCAAATCCCTGTGTTCTCTAGTAGCAACTAGAAGAAGGCTACAACTCCCTGCTCCTTGACCCGTCCTGCCACCTAGGTATCCAATATGTGAATCTGACTGACTGAAATTCTAACTCGCGCACACTTATGATCTTTTGATATTGATTTTGTTGTGCACTATATTCGTATGCAGATGATTCACTGTCACTGTGCTACATACATCACTTGAATTCTCATTCCTCTCAATTCTTCACTTCTGCTGATGTCTTGCTTCATGTACTGTGTGCTTGTTGAAGTTGCAATCTGCACCAAGATATGCTCTGTCGATCTTCTACTGCGCAACTACACTTGCCAACTGGTACTATGCTTTCAATTGATAGTTTTTTGCTTTGCGATAATGCACAAGTAGTAGATGGAACTACACACTTACTTATGTGATTGTTCTGTTTAAGTGCCATAGTCTTTTAGACAACCTGTGACATGCCATGCATCAATTGATTCATCCTTTGTGTTGAACGCACTTGTCTCAGATCATCCTCATCATGATGCACTTACTGGATCTTGTTGTTTCTCTTTCGTCACGCATCATATGTACTTCTCAACTTCACACACTTCATTTCACCCTTCATGCATCAACTAAACATCTATGCATCTTCCGATATACTTCAGTGCTTTATCTGCGCTACTTCCTTACTTACAACATCTTTGATTGTTTGCGTGTTGTCTGTAATTCTGTCATTCAATCTTCACACAGTTTTCCATCTTTATATGTTTCTTCCTTTTGGTATTTGTGCAATCGTCATATATCTACGACATCATTATGCGCACCATTAGTATTTTCTTCTGCTGCATGTGCGCTCTCGGATCCTCTCTAGATCATTCTGTTATGTCCTCGAGCCCTTGATGCCCCGAATATAAATCTATATTTTCCTCTTGAAGATCTATGATCTCGCCATCAAGCATACTTCAAATCTCCAACTTGTATCTCTATTTATACATGTCTTGCACTGATTGTATGTCCACAAGTTGGTTGTGGAATCCCTTCTTCCATACTTCAGGGAGTTTTCTTTTGCCACATGTGATCTTCTGCGTTGTTGATTTGTCATCTTTTGTGGGTCTTGCGCATCCATAGCCAACGACTTAGTGGGACGTACACATAAGTGGTGTACTCTTGTGTCTTTGTGTACCATAGCTTTGAGGTATGTGCGCATCCTTGCTCTTCAACTAGAGGAGTCTTTGAACCTTTCCTTATCATCACGTGTGAGTGTTGTGCTCCCGATGTATTAATGATTTGTGGAATCTAAAAACACACTAGATTCTACGTGGTGGGACCTTGACCCTTGGAGTACCATTATGTGTGGGACTTCTGCACTTGTTGATTCTTTAGCTGTGGAATTTGCGCATATACTACTTCAACTTGTGCTCCCTTTACTGGCTTAAAGAATCTTCTTATTTGAAGGTATTTCATGCTTTCAGGACTATTTAGTTTCTTACTATTTGTACACTCCCGATTTAATGCTTGCACATACCAGAGTCTTCTTTCAACATCCTTGCAAACTTGCATCTTTGCTTAACCAACTCCTTGGCTACTTGTGCACATGTACCTTTTTCCATCCAATTCATTGGCTTCTACCTTGAGAGAATATGATTTGGTGGACTTGATATCTACGTAGGTACCACATGTAGTAGGATGCATTGCTTATGTGCTCTTTGAACGGGATCTGTATGATGTATGATGTACCCTTGAATACACATCTTCAAACTGGATGCAACTTCTAGATATACTACTTCACACTGGCATCCATATCCTTCACCATCTTGTGCATATACTTCTTCAAAGTGATATGCTTCTTCAAGTTGTCATAGGAATGCTATATCCATTTTGGCATCAATTGACATCAATGACTCGATTTGAATCAGTTGACATCCTCTTTCACATTATTTGAAATCAATTACAACCAAAGTTCAACACCACTTTGGTATGCGCTCATCTTGTTGATAATATGATGCCCGCTCCATGATGTCTCACTCATCTTGACAAAGTATCTTTTATTGCTAGAGCTCATTTGTAGAGAGGCTTTCGATGAGCAGGATGACTCCACAAACCTTCATACCTTGGATGGATTTAGTGAGTGTTTGTTATAAGTAATTGAGTCGTAATTTAAAAGAAATTAATTTTCTTAGTGATTGAGTATTAGTTTAGTTAGTTGATCAAGAAATTTGATCTTTGACTTGCAGTCTCTAGAGATGCACAACAGTCCTAGACAGAGGCAAGATGCATCAGAGTCAGGAAAAAACAAGAGGAAGTTAGAGTTTTTATGTGTAGTATAGGACATATGTACTTTCATTTACATGTACATCGTTGTACTTTTTGATACATATACATTGACAAACCAACTAAGGGTCATCTATGTTTGTATTAAAAATTGCATGATATAATATATTTCATATTTTCTATTTAGATCTTCACAATAGTCTTTAGTGTGATCATACATGTGTGGCCAATAATGTTTCTATATGTAATGTTCCCATTTTTTGATAGCTTGGACGATTGCATGGAGATCCCAGCTATAATGTTGAGTAATTATTAATGGCATATGAAGGAATGAAAATACTAAAGCACGGTGATAACAATGCACATTTACAATGTTTTTTACCACAATCCAATTGCATATACAATGTTAAATTGTATCGACAACGATGCACATTTACAATTTTCTTTAACACAATCCAATTATATGAAATTATGTGAGTTTTTTCATGGCCTATCTATCATACATAGTTATATTTTCAATCCCAACCCAAAATGTTATTTTTGAAGCAAAACATGGAAAACCTACTCTCTTGTCAAAGAAGTGTAAAATAGGTTGGCATGGTCGTTTTTTAAATGAAAGAAAAAGTGTCAAAATGTGCATCGATGTCTTCAAGGTCAAATTGAAAGTGTGGGTGTCTTAACGTTAGTTAGTAGCTCATGTGAACCCTTCATATTTTCATAAAATATGAATGTATTGTGAAAATTTTTTTGAACAAGACTTTAAACCAATTCATTAATAATCATACATTACAATCAAATTTATAACCCATGGAATATCAATCTTTCCCATTTAAAGTATCTTTGAAGATAATACTAATAGTCACATTTTTTGCTATGATGCAAGTATACATGAAGAAACTAAAGTACAAATATTCTTGTTATGTTTCAATTTCTCCATGAAACATAATTCTCTAACACAATTTTTTCAAAGAATGCATAGGTGAGTGAGATCAATACAAAAGGCAGAGTCATCATCTACAAAAAAAACACCTAGAGTTCATGCATGATCAATAACACACAAAAAACCATGTGTGTGAATAACTAGATACCCCCAAAAAAATTACAAATGGTGAATACTTGTCCAATTCATATGAAATATATTAGCAAGTCTGACAAGATATTTTTGTTAGAATATTAAAAACCCAGTCCATACTTAGGATATATTTTATTAGTCTCCATGATTAATTTCCTAGGTGTCGACTAGGTAAGTTGGCCATATTTTGTCTTTTATGGGACCACATGCCATCCTGAATCACTAGGGAACGCTTGATGAGATTCCGGATAATATTTTCTCAGATTCTGTGAGATTTCTTTCCAATCCTGGAATATAATGCGCCTTCCTGCTTTATTCTTCTTTTTACTGCTTTTGGTGAAAAAGGTAAAGCTAGTGAACTTAGAAACAACATCTTCTTGGCTAAATCGCCCTCCTTGATTTTCTTCTCTCTAAAAGTTGTGATTTAGTTTCTTTTCCATCATACATCACTTTCCAACTCATATATTTCCAATTTGTGATCCTTAGAGGTCATTTGGAAAGTGATATTTTCAGCTAGGGGGGTTTTCATCTTTTTAGTAAGCCTTCTTTTGTGAGGATTTCGAATGCCTTCTTTGCTTTCAAATCTCTGATGTACTTATATATTTGGACAGCCATTACATAGCCTAAGTTTGGTTGATGTAGAATTATTCAATAGAGTGTTACTGTTCACTCCAAATTCATGATTGTTTTATGTGATCGTTGACTAGTTTTTGCAAGACAATTTGTGAGAGTAATTGTTTTCTTTGCAAGATTAACCTTTGAATTAAATTTCACAATTTTTTGCAAGGAATCCTAAGAAACCACAAGGACAATTCAAGGAAAGTGACAAAGTTAGCAAGTATTATAGGGATACCATTGATGAAACATCACCTCCATTTTTTATATGGAACTTTGAATTCTTAAAAACTCCATTAGTTGCTCAAAATGAAAATATATTGGAACACTAAGGACATGTCAAGTGATGTGGCACACTAAGGACATAGAAATCTATTAAGAGTGCAATGTGGTAGGTTTGAGTGTAACTCTTTGAGTGTCTTTATCTAGAATCATAATCAAAATTTTCTATTAATAGGAGCTTCATGTCCTTCTCTCTCTTGTTGGCAACTAGATGGTGGCAATTGGACATCCTCTTGAATGGTATCAATAAAAAAAATTTCTTCAAGCATACATACAGCATGCAACACCTATCTAATTTCATCACTTGTATAACCATAAGAGACCAAATCGACAGTTGTTTCAGGTGGCCTTGATGTGCACCTACATTTTACTCATTTATTAGTGCCATGGGGTGCTTGTTCTTCAACTATTGTGGAAATTGAAGGCCCCTAAGTGAATGGTTCCATCTTTCTTGTTGTGGATTGGTACGAATAATTGTGGCATCCTCTACAGCTGGAATTGGATGAGTTTCCATAGAATATCTCCGATTGGTCATGTCATTTCTTCTCTTTTCTCTAATTCCTTTGATGATTTCTTCATGTATCTTTTTCCTTATCGATTTCCTTGCTCGATTGCGTAGATTTCCCATCACCACAATGATCAATGATATATGGTGCTCCTCAATTGGAGATTCCCCAAGATTGGTATTTTTCTTTCTCAATTGTGTTTATACTCCAACACAATGATCAATGAGAAATATTTCCTTTGGTGCTCAAGTGTAAGAAAATAAATGGTGGAGATGATCTATGGTGCTCCTCAATTGAAGATTCTCCAAGATTGGTATTTTTCTTGCTCAATTGTGTCTATATACCCCACCACAGTGATCAATGAGATATTTCCTTTGATGCTCCTCAATTGTAAGAAAATAAATGGTGGAGATGGTCTATGGTGCTCGTCAATTGGAGATTATCCAAGCTTGCTATCTTTCTTTCTTAATTGTGTCTATACTCCATCACAATGATCAATGAAATATTGCCTTTGATGCTCCTCAATTGTAAGAAAATTAATGGTATGGAATTGGAGATGGTTTATGGTGTTTTTATATTGGATTCTTGAACCTTGTCCAATGTCTTTGGTGCTCCAAGCAATTCTTAGCCACTTGTGATGGAGGTGGTGAATACAATGATCAATTTATGTGTTGTTCTTGTAATGGAGATGGTGAATGCAGTGTACCAAATAGTAACACAGACAGTCTTCTTTCCGCTTAGAACTTGTTAGAACGTCTCTCGGACAAGGATAGCAATTGTTTATACAAACAAAAAATGCATACTCGTTTTAGTTGAAAAAAACACGTACGCATTTTGTTCAGCTAAAATGAGTATGCATTATGTTCTCATAACATTTAGCATCATTTAAGATGGTGGTTCCAAGGATAAGGGAATCAATAAATTTTTTATACTTATAAACCTCCTACCCCTGCCAAACCCCCTAATACACCTCATCTCCAACTCCTTAACACCCCCCCCACCCCCCAACCCCTAACACACCCTCTGAACCCCCTAAATACCCCTCTTCAACACCCTAACACCCCCTCCCCAACCCCCTAACACCCCCTTTACAACTCCCTAACACCACCCTACCGCTAATCACCACACCCTCTCCAACTCTCTAATCCCAACACCCACACTCCTCACCCATACCCCCTTTTCTCTCTAATTTCCCTACTCCTCCCCAAACCCATAACTCCTCTCTCTATCTCTCTCTCTAACTCATAATAACCCCCTCTCTCACTCTCTCTCACTCCACTACTCCTCCACCTACACTTATCCCCCTGGCCTCTCTCTCTCCCCCAACTCCCTAACACACAACTGCCCCATTGGTTCTCTCTCTCTCTCTCTCTCTCTCTCTCTCTCTCTCTCTCTCTCTCTCTCTCTCTCTCTCCTACTCCTCCACCTACACCTAATCCCCACTCCTCTCTCTCTTCCCCAACCGCCTAATACACCATCGCCCCATTGGTTCTCTCTCTCTATCAATATCTCTCTCTCTCCTTCACACACACAGACATCCTTATGACTCCCCCTACCACTAACCCCCCTCCTCTCTCTCTCTCTCACCTTAACCATTACTAACCCCTTTCTCACTCTCTTTCTCCCCTGCTCCACTTATCCCCAATCTCCTAACACCCCCCAATGTCTCTCTCCCTCTCTCTCTCTCTCTCTCTCTCTCTCTCTCTCTCTCTCTCTCTCTCTCTCTCTCTCACACACACACACACACACACATCCCTATGTCGCCCCCTACCACTAACCCCCCTTCTCTCTCTTTAACTCTCTCTCCCCTCCTATCCTGAGAACCCTTACTAACCCCTTCTCTCACTCTCCTTCTCCCATGATCCACTCACTCGCCTTATATATATAGCAATAAGGATTGTATTTTTGACATAAATGAATAAAATATTTTTTTTCTTGGAAATATATATATATATATATTCTTTGCAATTTAATTTTCATATCATTCAATAATATTAGTTTAAATAATTTAAACTTATTTGTCAATTAAAATCAAAACTCTTTTAATAATAAAACTTTGTAAAATTAATATAATAAAATAGACAAACAAATCAACAATTTGATATACAATTAATTTAAAAACTTTCTATTAAATAATTTATTTATTTCAAATCATTTAAATATATAGAAATGTTGTAGTATATATATTTATGTGTGTGATTGAAATTATATATATATATATATATATATATATATATATATATATGCTTTGCAATTGAATTTTCATATTATTTAATAAAATTAATTTAAATAATGTAATCTTACTTGTCAATTAAAGTCCTAACTATTTTAATGATAAAGGTTTATAAAATTAATATAATAAAATAAACAAACAAATCAACAATTTGATATACACTTAATTTAAAAACTTTCCATTAAATAATTTTTTTATTTCAAATCATTTATATAGAAATGTTGTAGTATATATATCTATGTGTAGGATTGAAATAATGCACATTTCTTCTATATCCATAGAATTTATTACTTTAGAATTTATTACTTTTAAAATTGAAGTCAAATCCTAACCATCAATATAATTGTTTCCATATAAATGAAAGGATAAATATGACAGCTAATAAAGTGCTCTTAAATGAAATGGCTAAATCCCGGAGCTCCATTTCAAACCCAAGTCTCACCAATTGGATCTTCGTTGTAAACCTTTTACTCTCTCACTAAACCTGTTACAGTCACGAACATTTATTGTTTGAAGCTTTGGGAGATGGGCCAACCCCCTTAAGCTCCTCATGTTGATACAATAAGATGTATCAAGCTCCTCCAAAGATACCAATGTTTCAAGACTTGGCAACTGCTTCACTTCTGTACACTCTGTAATGTTCAACCTTTGTAGTTTTGAAAGTGGACTTGACCATTCTATTTTCCTCAACTGACGACATCCACTCACTATCAGTGTTGTGAGTGCATCCGGCAGTGTTCCAACCTCCACCAGACACCATAACAGTGACTGATTTCGAGATCTTGAAGGTTGGGGCAAATACTTTCTCTTTCTCCTTCAACCATCTTAAATGACACCTCACGTAACCATAGACAACAATATAATATTAACTTGGTCAGCTGATTCAACCGTCCAAGGGAATCCGGTAAAGATTCCAATCGCAAGCAACCCTCCATGCGCAAATGCTTCAAGTTCTTTAGCTCTCCAATGTCACTTGGAAATTATGTTAAGTACAAGAGATACTGTAGATGTAATCCGGCAAAGATTCCAATCTGGGGAACTGCTGATTCAACCGTCCAAGGGAATCCAGCATCCTAAGCCTTACAACATCGGTTGTATTAAGGATGGACAAGAGCTAAGGATCACCCGACAATGCAAGCTTGCATACTTCATAAATCCTTTTGAAGATGGAGTACTTTGCGATGTGGCACCACTCTCCATAGTCGATGCCCTATTTGGGAAACCTTAGCTATGGGATCGCCATGGAAGTTATCAGTCAGGACCGCAGAAGGTGATTGTCAAAATTCGCAATCAATGGTACAACATACCAGAACGATGACCTACACCAATGGTTGCAATGATATATGCAAAATAGACAAAGAAGCTCACCAATCATGCTAAGAAGTTCGCATTGATTATGATAAAGCCGCAACATTCTAGGAAGACTGCAGCAACCAGTCGAGTCACCGACGAGTCAGCTCCCGACAGAAGCAGCAAATCGACAATATTCTTGATGAGTACCAGAATTTATTCCAAGTTCCATACGGAGTACCTTTACACTGTCAGGTAAAACGCTATATTGAACTTGCTCCTAGTTCTTCTTTTCCTAACGCATCTGTCTATAGAAGATCCATTCTCAAAAATGAAGAGATTCGCATAAAAATCCAAGATTTGATCGACAAAGGCCATATCCAACCCAACTCCTCCCCTTGTGGAAGTCCAGTCGTCCTTGTTCCGAAGAAAGATGGGACTTGGCGCATGTGCATCGACTACAGGGAACTCAACAAAATATCGGTGAAGAATCGGTACCCTCTAGCATGGATAGACGAGCTCATCAACTGTTTGAAAGGTGTTAAGTTCTTTACTAAGCTTGACCTCAAGTTGGGATATCATCAGATTCTAATCAAGCCCTCAGATGTATGGAAAACTTCTCTCAAGACCAAGGAAGGATTGTTTGAATGGTTAGTCATGCCTTTTGGCTTAACCAATGCACATGTGTCCTTCATGCAATACATGGATAACATTATTCGACCTTTCATTGGAAAATGGGTCATTGTCTATCTTGACGACATCTTGATTTTCAGTCAATCATGGGAAGAACATGTCGGACAACTTCAGCAAGTCCTCGACACTCTCCAACAACATTGACTCTACTTGAACATGGACAAATGTTCCTTTGCAATGAACAACATCAAATATTTGGGGTTTGTAATTGACTCTACAGGCATTCACGTCGACCCAGACAAAGTACAAATTCTCAAAGATTGGCCCATTCCTCACAGCATTAAATAACTAAGAAGTTTTATTGGTTTGGCGAATTTCTATCGACGATTCATGCTCGGCTTCAGTCACATAGCTTGACCCTTGAATCAGTTGACGAAAGGAAGTGGGAAAACTGTCTTTAAATGGACACTGAAACAACAAGCAGCTTTTGAACATCTCAAGCACAAGCTCTTCACTACAGCAGTACTTGTGTTACCTAATTTACATCAACCCTTTGAGATTGACACGGACGCATCAGATTATTCCTTGGGCGCAGTGATCACTCAGTCTGGTCACCCAGTTTCTTTTCATTTGGAAACTTTTAACGACACTGTAAGAAGTTATTCAACATACGAAAAAGAACTGTACGCCACGGTACAAGCTCTCAAGCAATGTAGGCATTACATCCTTGGAAAGGAAACTGCCATCGTCACTAACCATAACCTTTTCAGTTCGCTCTGACCCATTTGAAACTACAAACAACTTGACAGCTTATGTGGATTAATTACCTACAACAGTTCCAATTGGTAATTAAGTATCGGAAAGGTAAAGCTAAGGCCGCCACCGATTGTCTAAGCATATCACCCATTACTCTCCTTTTTACAGTGATGAGTATGCAGGGATATGACACCACTACTTGGCCTCAGTTGTATCAAGAAGACATCGACTTTTCATCAGTCTATCAAAAACTTCATACTAACAAGTCGTCGACCGCCGACTATTTCCTTAAAGATACCTTGCTATACAAGCTCGGACAGCTTTGTGTACCGACCGGTGAGCATCGACAATAGTTCATTTGGGACACGCACTACAACACGATTGCAGGACATTTTGGAGTAGCAAAGACCCTTGCTATTCTGCAGAAGTATTTCTTTTCGCCTACACTTAAAACCGACGTCAACAAGTACATTCGATCATGCGTGGTTTGTGACGTTGCTAAACCGCCTAATCGACAACATGGATTGTACACACCTTTGCCAGTTCCTAGTCGACCATGGGAATCCATCTCTATGGACTACTTGACAAGATATCCTACTACCAAACATCAGCATGATGTGATCTTAGTAGTAGTTGACAGATTTTCAAAGATGGCCATTCTCATACCATGCAAGAATACCACGACAGCACAGCAGATTGCTCAGCTCTTCTTCACACATGTTTGGAAACACTTTGGTTTACCGACAACCATCATTTCCGACCGAGATGCCATATTTATCAACATCTTTTGGAAGACCCTTTGGCAATAGTTAGACACACAACTCTCATTGTCGACAACTTTCCATCCTTAGACAGACGGACAGACAAAAGTTGTGAATCGCTTGGTCGTACAACTTCTTCGCATGTACAACCACAAGCATCGACGAACATGGGATGATAGCCTTCCATACATACAACATAGCTACAAACGAGGTCAGCACAACTCTAAGAGAAAGAGTCCATTTGATATCTATTATGGATTTCAACCCTCAGCGCCTATCGACTTGATCAGCTCCTCGACACAGTCGAACTCCGACACTGACCACAACTAGCGAGAAGTTGACAAAGCATTGAAGTTTCGAGAACAAATTTGCGACATCCAGCGACAAGCGCAAGACATGTTACACAGAGCAAACACGAAAGCTAAGGCCTGACATTATAAGGATCGTATCCCTCATTCATTCCAAATTGGGGATCAGGTCTGGTTACATCTTAAGAAGGAGCGCTTCACTGTCCCATTCAAAAAGTTGAAACATTAGCGATATGGTCCATACAGTATTCTTCAACAAATTTGAGAAAACGCTTTCCAGCTCGACATTCCTGTGTGCCTTGGTCTACATCCAATATTCAATGTGGATTGACTTTGACCATACCATGCACCATTGTTGGAACAGAATGACTTGTAGATGGCAGAACCCGACGACATCCATCCAGATGTTCCGGAGCCTCTTCCTTGCGATACCATTGTGGGACGACAAGTACGCCATACAAGGATGAACACAATTCCCTTGTTTCAGGTTTCTAAAGCAGGAAAAATCCCAACACAAGGAAAATGGTACTCTGCTACTGAACTAACCAACAAGTTTCCTCACCTTCACGAGCAAACAATGGGGACCATTGTTTCTTAAGGAAGGAGGTCTAATCCATATCGCAGTTGGCATTGTTTTCGAATGTCGGCATCTACTGCGACAGGTCATCATCATCGACACAACTTCGATGAGTTCTGACTTCGACACGACCTCGACATATTCTCACTTTCAACAGGTTCAACGACCTCACAATTTCGCGACGTCGACATGCAACGTCAACCTGCGACTTGTGCAACACCATCTTGCGACTTGCGACTGTCGAACCTCGACAGAGTGTCTCTCTGTCTTCCAGTTGACTATAATAGTTGAACTGTCGAACCGTTATAACTTCTTTGTAGCTGAACGTAACGGGAAGGAACCCAAGCGTCTCAGCACTCTTTATATAAGCTGCATGTAAACTATTGTAATATACATCTTATCAATTAAGATCTTTACATTCAGTAATAGAGTAGATCAGTTCGCATTCCTGCATATTGTCTGTTTGTATTTGTGTTTATTTGCGTAGTGTAATCTTGCTTGCTTATTCTATTTCTTATGCTTCCGTCATAACAGATCCGACTCATTCAGTAGAACTATTGTCCCCCTCGGCTTCCTAGCCTCGAGTGGATCAATGAAGATCATGAATTAAGCAATTTGATGTGAAGAAAAGAAATCCATTTGTACCGTGTGCCACTATGATATGCTTAGAAATGGAGACTCATAAATTCGGATGCAACACTGAGTGAAATAAATTAAGCCTCTTTCGATCTCTAACCTATCAATTCTATCCTTTTATTATTAAAGAAATCCAGAAAAAATAAATCTTGAAACTTGTTGAGATTAGATATGAGAATTTTGGAAAATAAGTTCGTAACATTTATTTAATAGTTTTTTTTATTTTTTCAAGGGGCAGACTTGGGAACATAGATGGCCAATGGCCATCGCCCATCCCGCTGACATTGTTGTAATTCATTTCATGACACATTTAACGTTAATATCACACTGGGAATTGAATAGTGAATAAAACATATTTGACTAGCAATTTGAAACTTAACACTTCTTATGTAATTTTAATATAATTATTGCACTTTCTCATAAAATGTCAAAATTAAAAATTATAATATTTTTTTACCTGCAATTTGTTTATAACACTTATGGGACGTGCTGGGACCCCTTTGACGTGTTGTGACATGTTCAATTTTGAACCCTAGACACCATACCAACTCCACATGGAAGATAGAAGATGAGATGGGATCATATGTAACTGGTTTTCACAATATAGCAAATGAAGGTGTGAGGCATTTCAAGAACCAATACAGTGAAGATGACAGAGTATTTGTTGGCAGTATGCTCCGATTACTAGATGTCTATCCTTCGATGGTCAACGAGGAACATAATCAGAATATCATGGCTCAGGTTAGTTTGGAAGAATTAAAAGAGGTTGTACATGTCATGCAAAAGGACAAAAGTATGGGTCCTGATGGCTGGCCCATGGAATTCTTCAGTGGCTTCATGGAGTTATTCTAATAGGACCTGCTTGCTATTATAGAGGAATCCAAAATTAATGGTAGAATTATTGCAGCGTTTAATGCCACTTTTATTGCACCAATACCTAAAGTGGATAAGGTTACTAAATGGGACAGTTTTAGGCCCATATCGCTCTACAATTGTGTATATAAATTGATCGCCACAATCATTGCCAGCAGAATTAAGCCAATATTATCATCCTTTGTTTCACTAGAGCAATTTTCCTTCCTCAAAGGTCAACAGATATATGATGGCATTGGCACTGCTCGGGAGGTGATGCACTCTGTCAAAATTCACAAGCTTCCAACAACTATTATAAAATTTGACCTAACGAAGACATACGACAGGGTTAACTGGTTATTTCTCAAGTTAATTCTCCTCAACATAGGCATGAATCTCCAGTTTGTTAATTGGATTTTTTTGTGCAACCTATCTATATCTTTTGCACTCCAAATTAACGGATCTACTACATCTTTCTTTAGACCTGGAAGAGGTCTCTGTCAAGGATGCCCCTTAGCTCTCTTGTTATTCATTTTAGTCATGGAGGGGCTTAATAGAGCCATTTTCAATTCTAGAACTAATGGAGCTATTCATGTTATTAAGGTTTCAAAGAATCTATATAGAACCCATCTTCTTTTCGTCGATGACATACTTCTCTTTATGGATGGATCCAGACGGTATTTTCTAAAACTCAAAGAGATTATGGATCTTTTATCTGAGGCATCAGGTATGGAGATAAATGGAAAAAAGTCATATGTTACTACTATGAACCTTTCCCAGGATATCATTGATTGGATGCTTACTTTTTTTTGAGTTCAAAGAAGTGAATGTACAAGATGGGTTGAGGTATCTTGGGTTCATTGTGAGTCCTAATGATTATTCCATAAGAGATTGGGCATGGCTTACTACTAAGATTAAGAATAGGCTTCAATTATGATGCAAAAAATGGTTGTCTCGTGGCGGCATAGTTATACTAATGAAAGCAATGTTGGAAGCCATCTCAGTTTTTTGGTCCTCTCTTGCTCATATGCCCTCTAGAATTCTTGAACCAGAAAACGGCACTTGTCTGCCTCAAACTGGTTAACCAAAAGATTATACCAAACATTTGAAGTGAATTGAAATATTCGATCAACAAACATTAATATATTGGGAATATGTAGCTTCACCAAACTTTTCGTTTATGTTTAAATTTTGGAATCGAATCAATCGGTGTTAGGGAGACTGAATTGGGAGTAACAACATCAGAGGAGACTGAGACACAGATAGGAGATACAAAAAACAATTAAGTAAAGCGAGAATTAGATTAAAATAGGGAAATATTAAGAAAAAGTAGGAGTAAGAATGCATTAAATTTGATAACTTTCATCTCTTTTTTATTTTCTTTTTACTAATAATATGTTACTTTTTTTCTTACAAATAGTATAAAACAATAATTACAAGTAATTGTCCTATAAGATGCAAAGGAATGCTGAAAGATAAAAAACAAAAACAAATAAAATAAAGTAGATATGATAAAATGAAAAAAAAAAAAAAATGTTCCTTTTCTAAATAAAATAGCATGGAAAATACAAAAGAAACAATCAAATTGAAGTAAATTTGGAAATTTCAAAAATGTAGAAACACTAAAGCATTAAAGATTAGATTCTATTTTAATATTTAATTCAAAAATAAAATAATAGAAAATTTTGCCAAATATATTTTCTTTATAATCCAATTCCCGTAAATGCCTTCCAAAGGCATCAGGACTTTCATGTTATTGTTTTCCATTGACAGTGCTGCCTTTAGAGCATATTACATACTCTTTGTTAATCTTCTTTCAATGATTTATTCAAATTTATGATATCCTTCCACGTCCATAAAGTTGGAAGAATGAAATTTTTGTTAAGTTTAATTTATTGTTATATTGATCTTTGTTTCTTTATTAAATATGAAAGGGTTGGGGAGGTATGTCTTTGTTACACTACAAACATTGATGAAATTATAGTATCACACAAAAAGCTTAGGTTAATTATGAGTAGTCCAAACTTTAATGATGTTAAATAAAAATTTTGTTAATTGTAGAATAATTTTAATGATGTGAGATAAATTTTCTGTTAATAGTAGAATTTTAGACAAAGTTTAAACTTGTTATTCAACTAATTAATTTTCAAGTGAC